>KI911113.1:120262-190578 GCA_000482085.2 Cladonia metacorallifera KoLRI002260
CAGCGAGCGCGTCATTCCCCGCCGAGAAGAACATCTAAATTACTTAGCAGAAGCAGAACGGCATCGACCGCTACCTACACCTCTACACCCAGCTGCGCAGCCGAGGACGAGTCAGTTGGCGGGGATAACGAGGGCGGGGATGGGGGAGGGGAGGGTGGATGAGTGGAGGAGACATGTTGATGTGGGGGGTGGGGGGAGTGAATGGTAAAGAGGGTACGACGGGTGGTGTACTGTGGTGAGGGGGGAAGGGCGGATAGGAAAGATAATTACATACAGCTGGCTGTGAAATGATATGGGGGCGGGTGTAATGTTAATACCTTGACGGACGGGAGGGAGATTGGAAGGATTTCCTGGATGGATGGACAGATGGATGGACATATGAATGAATACCAAACACAGCCAGGGTGAGATATATGGGAGTTGGATTTCGGTCATCCGGTATGCTTGTCGAGAGTCTGGTGAAATCTGGGGGGAGTTGGGGTTTTGCTTAGTTGATATGATATGATATGATATGGAGATTTACGGATGGGGGTATGTATTCTACTATGATAGATGATATACCCACAGTTTACACACAGTATGGAATTGTTTCAATGAAATTTGCTGCAGGTATGGAAGTCTTTATCTGGTTCGCGAGAATTGGAATTCTGCGGTATGGCTTCGTAAGTCTTACCACAGGAGGAACAATGATTCTGTATCAACAGTGAGCAGGATTTCATGGAAACACGCAAATGAAGAAGCAATATTAGCCTTTCTCTATATTGTGAATAGCAATAAACAGAGATCTACTCAATTGCACAATCTATCTATATTTGTATCCTCAATCTAAAACCCTCAAGCCAGAAAAAATTTAGCATACACCCGCCTGTTGATAGAAAAACGATCACTTCACAGCAAACCCGCGCTTGTGAATAGCACCCAAGCTCAATATTTCCGCCCAACGCCATTCCAACCAAGAGCTAGTAAGCTGACCCTCCCTAGTGTATGCATGCATAATTCCCCATGCATTTTCATCGGATTAAAGATACCAAGAACCATCTTGCTAATCCTACATTAGAAATGTGAGACGGCGATAGCGATGGCTTGGGCGTCGGTATGGCTGATGCTAACGTTTACGCGTTTCACGCCAGCTTGTTCGGCGGCTGCTTTGGCATCGCCGTGGAGCTAGACAATGGTTAGTCTTTGTGTAGCATTTGCCGAGTCAGTAGGTGGTGGTGCAACTTACAGTAACAATCGGTGCGCCCTTCTCATCCGCTCCAATTTCAATATCCTTCAAGGCCGCGCCTCCACCCCGGCTCTTGACTCCTAGGCTCTTAAATACCGCCTCTTTCGCTGACCAGCGCCCTGCAAAGCTCGCGTGTGCGTTGGGTGCTTTGTGGCAGTATGCTTGCTCGGCGGGTGTGAAGTTACGGTGGACGAATGTCTCGTTCTCGATGTTGATGGCATCAACGCTCTCGACGTCGACGCCAACCTTTGAATTTTCGGTTGCAGTAGTCCTGGCCAAGGACTCGACCATTACCCTTGTTTGCTCCGTTTTGGGGTCTGTCTTTGGGGCTTCGAGTTTGGCTGCTGGATACTTGTATTCATGGGATTTCTTGTCCATGATGACACGCGAAGTTGGGTCAAGGAACACCTGGCTTTGTTGGTCGTCGGAGTATGGAGTGTGTGTCTTAGCAACGAAAAGCGTATTAGTGATCATGCCGTTGTGGAAGTATCGGTACGCCCTCTTTTGTCTCGCTTGTACTTTTTGCTTGTAATTCTGAAACTGGGCTTGGTCGAGCGTGGCAAATAGATATCTTGGATGGATACCGATAGCCTGAGCACCTTTCTGACCGAAGCCGAAGGAGGTAACCGAGAAAGCTTTAACGCCGTCGGTTTGGATAGAGCGGCTAGGGTAGACGATATAGTCAAACTTCTCCATGACCTTATCGACGTTATCTGCGTTACGGTTGCCTGGTACGATACCAGTGTTCAGAACTTGTAGACAGCCATTGAACATCCAAGCACCGGCAGCACCCTTGGGATGACCAGTCAGATATTTCTGGAAGATACCCAGAAGAGCATTGCCTTTCTTCCGTCCAAGATGGGTCATTTGCTGGCATATAACATCGGATTCATTCTTATCGTTAGCAACAGTCGATGTTCCGTGGAATGATGCAACATTAAGATCGTCTATCGTTAAGCCCCAAGTGGCGAGGGCACCTCTCAATGGTGCAATCCGTGAGTCTTGCTTCCAGAAGTTATTGCCTAAACTGTACGTTGCTTCTTTCTCTTGCCTAGTTGCCTCTCTGTTGATATGTTCTGCGCGATCTTGCATGTATTCAGATTCATTGAACTCTGAGCCCTGGGATTTCATAGCAGCAACCTCATCCTGTAGGTACATGAGCTCAGACTCATGCCACTGCTTGATTTGTGATTTTCTCATATCAAGCTGGCGTCTCCGGTAGCCTATGTCTAACAAAGGCGAGGGAAACTTCGATGGCGTCTCACGAGCAGTGGTAAGAACACCCTGCCCCGGAGCTGGTACAGATCGGCCAGTTTTATCAGTGGCAGTTGCGGTGAGCCCCAATATTCCGTAGGTAGGGACGCCCATATCCAAGGCAAGTTGGGCACACATGATTACCTGCATACCACATCCTTGGGACTCCATAAAACCGTTCCTGGTGGTTGTGGTAGGGCGAGACATTTCTCTTGGTGTTCTGCCGTGTGCGACTTCATCTTCAGCATTGCTAGTAGCCTTCATATTGGCAAACTCATAGGAGCCTTCCTCCTGGAAGTCATCAAAACCACCAACGAAGCACACTCTGGCCTTACCCTCAACAATCGTCTCGTAGCCGATGTCGATCGACTCGACTGCTGTAGCACATGCACCAACCGGTGTCTTGATCGGACCAGTGGATGATATTAAAAGCATGTTAACCCATGCACTCATCGTGTTTATAAAGGATTCTTGCAAAATGTCTTTTTGAAGCGGCTTGTCCAAGAAGCGGTCTTTATACATTCCACGTAAAGCGGTGGTTCCTCCAAGGCCTGACCCAACGCAATTGCCCACCTCAGAGATATGAACATATTGATAGAATTCGTAGGGATCGGTAATACCAGAGCAAACGAGTGCTTCCACGGTACAGACAAGAACATAAAGGGTGATAGGATCGACCTGAGAGATTATATCATCGGGGACGCCGTAGGTCTTCGCATTCCAGCCGGTTGGGACCTGACCTGCCACAAAGCGATCAAATCTCAGGGCTTTGGGAATCATCAAGGTTGCTCCCTTCTTTAAGCGTACAGTATACTCTCCGGAGTCGGCAACCTCAAAGATCTCCACTTTATCGCCATGCTGCCGTTGGAATTCTTCTGCGGTTTCCTTGGAAGCTTCGAAGGGATCAAGATCCTCCTGGATTACTACTTCTTGCAGAAGTTGCTTCTTGTTAGGGTCGTAGCCCGCAAATAGCTCTGGTTCGATAAGGCGAATACCAGAATGCTCGAGAATATTCTTCTCGTATTTGGCCTTGACATCTTTATCACTGACGGGATCGCCTGTTTTCGCATCTACCCATCCTGAATATGATTTGCCCTTGATGGGTCCATTGTGATTCTTTATAAGGCCCATCATCCAGGCCATCTCAACACAGCCTTCAAGCGAAAAATGGCCAAAGGCTTCCATCTCCCATCTTGTTCGGGCGTTGCCCCACGGGCCAATCTCAGAAAAGCCGGTGACAACAACAACCTTATCAAGATCGACCATACCCTTGAGATTGGCGTTGAGAGGCTCAATCTCCTCTTTCCAGTCCGGTAGTTCGGGAAATTGGTATTTTATATTGGCGTGCGGCTCGATAGTGACCTTCTTATATAACGCCTCGCTCTCTTCACCATTGACAATCTTGTTCTCGATAGCCGTTTCCTTAGTGACAGCCTGTCTAACCTCACTAGTTTCCATAATTTCTTTTCGCAGATTAGTCATAACGGTGTTGAGCTCTGGAATGAACTGCAGGCCGCCATTCAGGTCTGCAAACACAGGCTCTACCTGGCAGAGGTTAACAATAGTCGGGGCCATGAGCCCAAGAATATTGAAAGCCATTTCTTGCTGTGAAAAGGTACGGACGCCGTACTGCTCGACACCCTCTGCCACAACATTGTTGCCAGACATAAGCCCAGTACCACGAGTCCATCCGATGACCGCTCCGCATATGGTGAGGTAGTTGCCCCAGTGCTCGGAATGCCACCTGTTGAAAAGTGTCTCTAGGGCGAGCTTCGATTCCGAGTAGAGACCATCGTTACCGAAAGTACCGTGATTTGGCGACAAAGGCAGCATAACTTGAGCGGGTCTAGTTTCAAAGCCACGCTCTTGTTTTTGGGTCTTTATGCAACCCAGAAGACGGAGCAAGTTAGTCAACATAACCCGATGTGCGAGCTCGGATTTGGAGTCAATGCTGTCGATTTCGCGTCCATTCTCGGAGATTGCGGCAAAAGGTACTACGTAGTCCAGATCCCAGCCAAGGCAACCTTTCTTAGTATCGTATATGTATTCAATCAATGCCTCCACGTCTTGCTTGCTGCCTTGGTTGAAAGGTACAACTACCAGTTGCGAACCGCGCGCGCCATAACGGGTGTACATGGACTGATAGTATTCGGTGACTTCCCGAGAGAACCTGCTGGTTGTCACAATGACCTTCGCACCGCCACTGATGAGGCCTTGCAAGACTTCGGCAGCAATCGATCCGGCGCTTGCTCCTGTCATTAGGGCGTGCTTGCCCTGGAACGTAACTCCGGATACGGCAGCCCGCTCTAAGCCATCAAGGTAGAGCCCTGTAAGCTTCTTGCTGTATTCCCAGCCGTGCTCATCTTTTCTTTTGAGATGCAGGAACGGAATTGCCTCCACTTTGCCCTGCTTCACATGTCCATTCAAATTCAGCCGCGAGCCATTCTTGCCTCCTTTTTTGGCATGACCGTTCATCATCTTGCCATTTACCTTGCCATTGGGTTTACCGTTCACCTTACCATTCTCTAAAGGCATGATCTGCCCCTCATTCATGTTAAGCGAGCGGATCACATTTTCGTACAGCGCCTTGATCTGAAGCTGCGATGACTTGGAGAGCTTATGTTGCTGCTTGATGAGTTTGTAGATACGGCTGAGGTCATTCTCCACTTTCTTTCTGTTCCCATACTCCGAGATCTTCCCGCCTTCTGCCATCTCTCGCACATAGTGCTCGAGTTTGCGTGCACTGGCTCTCGGAACCTCTTTGTAGTCCAGATTTCCGCGTCCATCCACGGTCGTCTGGGGGCCAGTGGGAATCGCAACATCTTTGTATACCGGCGCCTCATCAAGCACATCTCTACAATTGTCGATCAATTGCTCTCCAAGCTCCTTGGCCAATTTGTATGTCTCGCCTCGATCGGTGGGGCAGGTGTCCATGTGGTATTGCATGAATTCGAGAAGTAGGGGGTTCGATCTGTTCATGATACGGATACAGCGACTGACAATTTCTCGGTCGACTGCCTTCAGCCGCCCAAAGATGATGTCGTAATACATCGAAAGTGCGTCTTGACGTGCCCAATTCCAAGCGGAATCATAGACCCTAGCCTTAAGTTGGCTGAACGAGGGTTCTATACCATTAGCGTAGAATTCACCGTGCTCAGTATTCCAGAGGTCCAGCTGCGCCTGGAGAACCTTCTGTGATTCCTGTGAGCCAACAAAAGCCTTGTCCCCAGCTCGTAGATCCATTTTGAGATATCGGGCGTAAAGCTCTAGCTGCTGCTTGAAGAGGGCTCTCTGATCCTTGGTAAGCGCATCGATTGCGGCTGGATCCATCATCATGCCACCAGCGCCTGCGCCAGCATCTCCACCAGCAGTAGGAGCTGATAGACTGATTCCAGCACTTGCCGCATATTTATTCGATATATCATCAAGGTAGGCCTTAGCATCACCTTCAGATCCGAGTCTTGAAGCAGGCTCATTGGTAAGAGCGAGTAGTAGAACGCCATCTTGTCGTCCTGATCCCAGTCCCCATTTGGTCTCTAGGTATTTGCGAACAGCTGTAATATTGAACCCGCCGGGCATCTTAGAGGAAACCAGTCGAGCGATGAGAGATGAAGATTGCTTGCCCAATTGGCCGTTAAATGTAGCTTGCATTGCAGCACCTAGTTCGTCAAGTGGTGTGTCTTCTGGTTTTTCTGGCGTTGACCCAAATTCTTTGCCCAGATCTCCCAGAATCTCATTCTGTAATGTCGATTTACCGCCGACCAAATCTTTGATTGCTTTGCTCAGTGGGACGTCTGACAGGGACTTCTTCAGCTTCTGTGCAATGAGAGCTCTAAGTATATCCACAGCTTGGACGGGGACATCGGCCACAGCAGCTGCTGGTCCTGCACTTGGGGTTGATGCTGGTGCAGCCGCAGGTGCTGAAGAAGCTGTAGCAGGAGCTGAGGATGAGCTCGGAGATGGAGCTTCGCCGGAAGCTGGTGCTGCTGCTTGTTCTTCAACGACGGGATCGGTCTCGTAGTAGATTTCTTTGGCGTCTTTATTGTAACATAATATCTGCCGCTGGACTGATTTGGCCGCATCGTAGGCTTCGTACTTGGAAGCGAGCGTCCTCTTGGCCATACCCCCAAGGGTATCTGCAGGACCAATCTCGACGATTCGCTCTGTGACCTTTTCCCCGAGTATGACATCCTGAGTCTCGATCCATCGCACAGGACTGGCAAATTGGTATGCTAATAATTCGACTAAGAGAGTGTGACCCAGCTCTTGCTGGACTTCAGGTGACATGGGCATGGTGAGAGGATTTTACGTCTGGAAGACGGAGAGACGCTGGAAAATAAATGCGAGTGTGAGTTCGACTATGTAGCAGTCTTTGGCGTGATTCGATGGTTGAGCTCTAGGTTTCTCAGGACATGGTGGAGCTGAGCTCTTTGCTGGATTGTGTTGTAGCTTCTTGTTCAAATTGAGTCTGAGCTTATTTCATGCCGAGGCTTGGAAAGTTTATTCGGTATGAAGGAATTCAAAGAGTGTCGAGGGAGTGTCGAGAGAGTAAGGGTCAAAATAGCTGGAGGTTGGAGAGAATATGGTAATACACGGGTGAATGGGTTGTAGATGGATATGCAGAACCCCAATGGCTATAGAAAAGAGCGTAGTTCTACTCAAAAGTATGGGTGGGTAGCTCGGTATGGGCGGGCATTTGGGGCCACTTCGCTGGGTGTTGGGGGAAGATTTTGCGGGCGGCGGAGCTGCTCCATCCCTTCCGTCATGGGGTGCCTGGCCATACTTCCTAAGTGTTGACATAATTTAGTCTATGATGGGAAAGGTGTCCGCTAGATCGCTCGATATGGATCTATGATTGGCTGAAAGAGGCTTGGTGAGGTCGATCATTGCAACTTTTTTTCGGTGGCTTGGCGCATGTTCGGGTTCCCCAGGCATGCGGAAGCCAATAGCTTCCCAACGCTTAAAGATTTCATGATAAGTGATAGAGGAATATACCTACCTAGGTTGAAATCTACCAGGCTGCATAACAGCTTCCACCTTCTCCCATTTCTTCTCATACATCAATTGCCTCCACCCCCCTGTGAACGTGGTTGCAAGCTCCAGTTTTCCCGAGTCAATGAAGCTTATGCAGAGCTTTTGAATGTACAGAGCCTGCGCATTTGACACTTTTCGTCAATGACTTCTTCCGTCAGTCCTTACTAGCTCCAATTCTACATTACTTTTGAGAGCTCGACTTCTAGGAAGAGAGGAACATTTGTGCTGATATCACTTCCAAGTTACATCCTCCACCCAACATGTTAGGAGCCCCGAGTACGGGTCCTCAAACAGGCATCTCAACTCCCAGATCCTCCCAATCCTATCGACCACTCACTTTAACACATGGCTCCCTCGAGCATAACCTCGTTATACCCACAGCCCAACACTACTATGCCTCACAACTCTACGACAGATTCAGGGCAACCTTGCCCGCTCCTACAGATGAGTTGGCCCAAGATGACGAACCTTCATCAACGGCCGAGCTCGTTTTCCGGTATCTTGGTCACATATCGAAGGAGGTAGATGAGGGGGAGGACTTTGTTGAGGTACTCAAACTCGTACTAAACGAAGTCGAACGAGTCTTTCTCCAGGGAAATGATGTGCATGCATTAGCTGCATCATTACCAGGCATCACACAGAAAAAGAAGGCAGTCATTTTCGCATACTACTCAGCACGAGCTTCGGCCAATCGACCAATGCGATCGCATTTATCAGCACTGTTCAGAGCAGCCGAAGATGAAGAGGCTGGTCTATATGCAATTTTTGGAGGACAAGGCAATATCGAAGAATACTTCGATGAGTTGCGCGAGGTTTTCACCACATACCCTTCGTTTGTCGAGAAACTTGTTGAGGACTCCGCCGAACTTCTACAATCACTAGCACGAGACCCACGGGCCGAGAAGCTTTACTCGAAAGGTCTAGATATCATGCGCTGGCTTCACCACAGAGACTCGCAACCAGATACAGACTATCTCGTCTCTGCACCTGTTAGCTTACCCCTGATCGGACTCGTCCAGCTCTGCCATTACGCCGTGACATGCAAGGCGTGCGGATTGACGCCTGGAGACGTAAGGCAAAAATTCATCGGCACCACCGGACATTCCCAGGGCATCGTTACTGCTGCTGCAATTGCAGCTGCCGACACCTGGGAATCCTTCGAGAAAGCCGCAAATAAAGCCATTACGACCCTCTTTTGGATCGGTTCACGAAGTCAGCAAGCTTACCCTAGAACATCATTAGCACCTTCTGTCCTCCAAGACTCGATAGAGAATGGCGAGGGAAATCCAAGCCCTATGTTGTCCGTCCGGGACCTTTCCCGGCGCGCTCTACAGAGCCACATTGATGCTACGAACCACCATTTACCGGGAGATCGTCATATTGCTATTTCGCTTGTTAACAGCGCTCGCAACTTTGTCGTGACTGGTCCTCCTCTCTCCCTCTATGGGCTGAATCTTCGATTGCGAAAAGACAAGGCCCCTACTGGACTGGATCAGACACGTATTCCATTCACCGAACGAAAAGTTCGCTTTGTAAATCGTTTCCTACCCATTACGTCGCCATTTCACAGCGTCTATCTCAAGGACGCCTACAAGCACATCGTAGAAGATCTTAAGGATGTAGAAATCAACGTTAAGGAACTTGGTATCCCGGTCTACAATACAGCTACTGGCGTGGATCTCAGACAAGAAGAGCAAGCAAATCTGGTGCCAGCATTGGTACGAATGATTACCCGGGATCCTGTCAATTGGGAGAAGGCAACAGAATTCCCTGCGGCATCACATATCGTTGACTTTGGCCCTGGTGGTATCTCTGGACTCGGCGTTCTTACTAGCCGTATTAAAGAAGGTACTGGCGTAAGAGTTATTCTCGCTGGGGCCATTGATGGCACAAACACTGAAGTCGGTTATAAGAGCGAGCTTTTCGACCGAGATGAAGAGAAAGCGGTGAAATATGCTATCGATTGGGTCAAAGAGCATGGTCCAAAACTGGTCAAGACATCGGTTGGTCAAACTTTCGTAGATACGAAAATGAGCAGACTGCTAGGTGTCCCGCCGGTGATGGTTGCTGGTATGACACCGTGTACTGTCCCTTGGGATTTTGTCGCAGCTACTATGAAAGCCGGATATCACATCGAGCTCGCTGGTGGAGGATATTATAACGCCAAAACCATGACTGAAGCTCTGACGAAGATTGAAAAAGACATACCTGCAGGCCGCGGCATTACTATCAATCTGATCTACGTCAACCCTCGAGCAATGGCATGGCAAATTCCGCTCATAGGTCAACTTCGCGCCGATGGTGTCCCTATTGAGGGTCTGACTATCGGAGCCGGTGTGCCTTCTATCGAAATTGCTAATGAATATATTGAGACACTGGGAATCAAACACATCGCCTTCAAGCCTGGGTCCGTTGAGGCCATTCAGGCAGTGATCAATATTGCAAAGGCGAATCCCCACTTTCCTGTCATGCTCCAGTGGACCGGTGGACGAGGTGGAGGCCATCATTCGTATGAGGATTTCCACCAACCGATCTTACAAATGTACGGCAGAATTCGAAGGTGCGGGAACATTGTCCTCGTCGCGGGAAGTGGCTTTGGCGGATCACAAGACACCTATCCATACATGACAGGAACCTGGTCTAAGTCTTTCGGGTATCCGCCTATGCCATTTGATGGCTGCCTTTTTGGAAGTCGTATGATGACGGCTAAAGAAGCAAAAACATCGAAGAATGCCAAGAAGGCCATCGCCGAAGCCGAAGGCGTCGACGACAGCGAATGGGAGAAAACCTACAAAGGACCAGCCGGTGGAGTCATTACAGTTCGATCAGAAATGGGCGAACCTATACATAAGCTTGCGACCCGGGGTGTCAAATTTTGGGCGGAGATGGATGACAAGGTCTTTAGCCTCGACAAAGCTAAACGGATACCGGTGCTCAAGAAGCAGCGGGACTACATAATAAAGAAGCTTAACGACGACTTCCAGAAAGTGTGGTTTGGTCGCAATTCAGCCGGCGAGGTTGTGGATCTGGAAGATATGACTTACTGTGAAGTAGTGAAGCGCATGGTCGACCTCATGTATGTGAAGCACGAGTCCCGATGGATCGACCCTTCTCTTGAGCGCCTCACAGGCGACTTTATACGACGCCTTGAGGGAAGATTCACCACCACTCCAGGTAAACCTTCCATAGTCCAGAGCTACTCCGAGCTGGACGAGCCATACAAGGTCGTCGAGGATGTGCTTAAGACCTATCCTGAGGCAAACGAGCAATTGATTACCGCTCAAGATGTGCAGCACTTCCTGCTATTGTGTCAACGGCGCGGACAGAAGCCAGTGCCTTTCGTTCCTGTTCTTGACGAGAATTTCGAGTTCTTTTTCAAGAAAGACTCGCTCTGGCAATCTGAAGATCTGGAAGCTGTGGTAGATCAAGACGTTGGAAGGACATGCATTCTGCAGGGCCCAGCTGCAGCCAAGTACTCGAACACCATTGATGAACCAGTCAAAGATATCCTCGATGGTATCCACAATGATCATATCAAAGGATTGACGAAAGACGTTTACGACGGAAATGATGACGCCATCCCAACGGTAGAATACTTTGGAGGACATTTAATCCTTGAAGGCGCTGCTGATGAGGACAAGGACGGTATCACAACATCGGAAGACGATGGCCGTATCAGTTACCGTCTTTCATCCGCGCCCAACGCCACTTTACCTGATCTAGAAGAGTGGCTACATCTTCTTGCTGGCAAGGCATATTCTTGGAGATATGCTCTGTTTACTGTGGAGGTGTTCATTCAAGGTCAGCGCTTCCAGACTAATCCACTTAAGAGGATCTTTGCACCCACAAGGGGCATGCTTGTGGAGATCATCCACCCAGAAAATCCCGAAAAGACCGTGATTGTTGCAAAAGAGCCTTCCCATTCTGGTAGGATGGTGAAGACTGTCGAAATTAGCATGACGAACCAGAAGGAGATTTCCATCAATCTCCTCGAGGAGAGGACCGCAGAAGGCAAAACTGTACCTCTGCCTCTGAAATTCACGTACCATCCGGAAGCTGGCTACGCTCCAGTTCGGGAGGTCATGGAGGGCAGGAATGATCGAATCAAGGAATTCTATTACCGGATCTGGTTCGGAAATGAAAAGGTTCCATTTGATGCGCCTGCCACAAGTAATTTCGAGGGCGGTCAAGCTACCGTTACTAGTCAAGCTATTGCGGACTTCGTTCATGCAGTTGGTAATACGAGTGAGGCATATGTTGAACGACCTGGTAAAGAGGTCCTTGCACCCATGGACTTCGCCATTGTTGTAGGTTGGAAGGCTATCACGAAGCCCATATTCCCGCGATCAATCGACGGCGACCTTCTCAAACTCGTGCACCTCTCTAATGGCTTCCGTATGGTGCCTGGTGCAGAGCCATTGAAGCAGGGTGACGTTGTCAGCACTACTGCGCAGATCAACGCTGTTATCAACCGTGACTCAGGGAAAATGGTTGAGGTCAGTGGGACCATTAAGCGAAAGGGCAAGCCTGTCATGGTTGTGACGACCCAGTTCTTGTATCGTGGTGCATACACAGATTTCGAAAACACTTTCGAGCGCAAGGATGAGACGCCAATGCAACTGCATTTGGGGTCATCGAAAGACGTGGCCGTGCTGCAATCGAAGGAATGGTTCAATATGGAGGAGCCTAACATTCCGCTTCTTGACCAGACCTTGACTTTCCGTCTACAAACGTTGGTTCACTTCAAGAACAAGACCGTGTTCAGCTCTGTCGAGACCATTGGAGAAGTCTTGCTAGAACTCCCTACTAAGGAAATTATTCAAGTCGCTTCCGTTGACTACCAAGCCGGTGTTTCTCACGGGAACCCAGTGATTGACTATCTTCAACGGTACGGTTCGTCCATTGAACAGCCCGTCAACTTCGAGAACCCGATTCCTTTGAGTGGCAAGACTCCCCTGGTCCTTCGTGCTCCGTCATCAAACGTGCCATACGCTCGTGTATCTGGAGATTACAACCCCATCCACGTGTCTCGAGTGTTCGCTAGCTATGCAAATCTTCCTGGTACGATAACTCACGGCATGTATTCCAGCGCTGCCGTTCGAAGCTTGGTCGAGACTTGGGCTGCGGAGAACAATGTTGGCCGCGTCCGAAGTTTCAGCTGCAACATGGTTGGCATGGTTCTACCTAACGACGACATTGAAGTCAAGCTGCAGCATATCGGTATGGTCTCCGGTCGTAAGATCATTAAGGTTGAGGCGAGCAACAAGGAAACAGAGGCCAAGGTCCTTGATGGTGAGGCTGAAGTTGAACAGCCCGTTTCATCTTATGTTTTCACGGGCCAAGGTTCCCAAGAACAAGGTATGGGTATGGAGCTTTACAACAGTAGCCCGGTAGCCAAAGAAGTTTGGGACCGTGCAGATAGGCACTTCATGGAAAACTATGGTAAGTGCTGCGGCGATGCTTTTTCCTTGATTATGCTAAGTCTTTCGAACAGGTCTGTCTATTATCAACATCGTGAAGAACAATCCCAAGGAGCTCACTATTCACTTTGGTGGCCCGAGGGGCAAGGCTATTCGGGAGAACTATATGTCCATGACGTTCGAATCAATCAACGCAGATGGATCTCTTAAGTCGGAGAAAATATTCAAAGAAGTCAACGAAAACACTACTTCATACACATATCGATCGCCTACCGGCCTTCTCTCGGCTACGCAGTTCACACAACCTGCGTTGACCCTCATGGAGAAGGCTAGCTTTGAAGATATGCGATCAAAAGGGCTGGTGCAGAGTGATAGCAGCTTCGCAGGACATTCCCTTGGAGAGTACTCTGCGCTAGCTGCTCTTGCTGAGGTGATGCCTATCGAAAGCTTGGTATCTGTTGTCTTCTACCGAGGTCTGACCATGCAAGTGGCTGTCGAGCGGGACGAAACGGGTCGTTCAAATTACGCCATGTGTGCCGTGAATCCAAGCAGGATATCGAAAACCTTCAACGAGCAAGCTCTACAATACGTTGTGGAGAACATCGCAGAAGAAACCAAGTGGCTCCTCGAAATCGTCAACTACAATGTTGCCAACACGCAATACGTCTGTGCTGGTGACATTCGTGCTTTGGATTGTCTGACGCATGTGACCAACTTTATCAAGATGCAACACATCGACATCAACTCCCTCATGGAGACTCTCTCCCTAGAAGACGTTAAATCCCGTCTGGTCCGCATCATCAAAGAGTGTGCCGACAAGACAAAGGCAAAACCCCAACCCATCGATCTCGAGCGCGGCCTTGCCACTATTCCTCTGAAGGGCATTGACGTGCCCTTCCACTCTACCTTCTTGCGTTCTGGCGTCAAGCCTTTCCGAAGCTTCTTGCTTAAGAAAATCAACAAGACCTCCATCGATCCCAGCAAATTAGTGGGGAAGTACATTCCTAACGTAACCGCCAAGCCGTTTGAGATTTCCAAGGAGTACTTTGAAGAGGTCTATCGCTTGACGAACAGCCCGCGTATTGGCAACGTGCTGGCGAATTGGGAGAGGTATGAGGAGAGTGGACGGGAAGCTACGCCAAGGAGGGACAGTGTAATGGTAAATGGTGATTGAAAGCTTAGATGTGATGGCATTTGATGGAAGCGTGGCGTTCAGGTTGTACAATGAGGGGGTTGCTCTAGATTAGATGAGGTGTCTAAAAAGGCCTCGAGGGCCTCGCTAGACTGGTATTATTATTTGATGCGCAGATAGATGATTAACCCGTGAATATAATCAAGTTTCGAATTCCCTAGGTTTAAGGCTCCGGAATGGACCATGACTGGCATTTATATGAGACTATTACATTGACAACCATGTTAACATCTCCCAAACTCATTCGCATTGACTCTCAACCGCAATCTCCAACTTTGCCGCTCACCGAACAGCTACAGCACGCGCCTCTCTCCGTGTTTCGCTTCTACACCTCCCTTTCGCTCATGGAATGTATTCAACGCTTCATTTAAAGGTAACCGTGTCATACTTCTGCCCCTGTTGCGTAGAGTCGCCCCCCAGAAACTCATTGGGCCGTGCCTTGCTCTGTCATCGACTTTATAATCTGCTCTCGATAATCCGCTGTTTTACTGCGTCCCTTACTCGTCTTCTGCCTATCCCTCTCCACCAACATGCCGACCGGCACCTCGATCCTTTTCAAATCCCGCGACTTCCTCAAACCCTCAGCCTCCACCACTCCAGAAATATAATCATCCCACCACCAGAGCCCAGCCGTAAAAATCCCCCAACTTACAACCACAAACCCCACTCCCGCCACCTCCTCAGGATGATCATCGATAAAAGCCCAGACGTGAGCGCGGAGGTAAACGAGGATTTCAGAAAGGTAGAGGATCGGATCATGAGGCGGGATAGGCGCACCGGTCTCAACCCTCAAGACATGCTTGAAGACGAAGGGATATATCAAATCGCCAATCAACGTTGCGACGAAGAAAAAGGTAGCCAGCGGGCTTCCAATCCAAGCGTAATCCGCGGGATAATGCCAGTATTTCCACTGACACAGCGCAGTTACGCATAAAGTGCCTAGGAAACGACACCACCTACACTCATCCCAACCAAAAAAAATATTAGCAAACCAACCTATTCATTCCAACCACTCATTCACCTCTCTCTCAGATCCAAGGGGAAAAAAGGAAAAAAACATCCATACCAAATCCCCATCGACCCCCCCCTCACACTCCCCCTCCCCACCACCATCCCCACACTCTCCCAACTAAGCACAACCTGACACCCATACCCCGCCCAAAAACACGCCCTCCCCCTCCCCCCATACAAAACCGTTAGATAAGCCAACACCCCATCCGCCAGCACCCACGGCATGAACGCTAGCATTTCCGGTATGTTTGGTGGGTAGATGAGTGTGTATGTAATTTCCCAGGAGAGGTTTAGGAAGAGGGAGAGGAGCGGCATGCCGTAGGAGGCGGAGCGGAGGGATTCGATGATGTAGAGGATGTAGGCGAGGGTCCATAGGAAGCCGGCGAGGAGGAGGAGAGTGTCTTGGGTGTAGAGGTAGAATTTCGGGGGGTTGTTGTGTGCGTCGATGGCGTTGAGGGGGAGGGGGAGGGGGATCATGGTTTTGGGGGTCTGTGGGGGGATGGTGGGAAGAAGGAGATATGTGTAGTGGGTACGATGGGATGCAAGTTTTTTTATCGAGGTGCTATGTATGTAGTAGGTATGGTATATCCCTTCGTGCTAGAGCAGGTCTTTTCTCTGCCCATCTTTATTATCTAGAGCGGGTTGCGAAAAAAGAGGGTTTGTTCTGGACGTTTGCGTACAGACTGTTTTGTAAGCGCTGGGGATTCTTTGTTCTAAGGTCAGGACGAACTTATGCAACTTAGGCAGAATACGACTAAGATTCCTTTGTTTAGAAATTGATACGATGACTTGATAGTACGGTGGGTGCATAGTTCGCGCCAAGCCTTAAATGAGTACATTCCGTGAGCGGACAGAGGGAATGTGACAGAGCGAAGGGTAGAGAGGCGAAACTATGAGGAAGCGAACGTCCAACTTTAATTGCAGCGTACCAGCACGTTAAAAATTAGACAAATCATAGCCTCAGAAGTATGAAAAGAGGAATACAACTCGTCTTTGATATACTCAGGTACTTGGAGCATGTTCATGACCGTTTCAAGAGTCAAAGGACGTCCCATGTACGTGAACTAAGAAAGAAGAAAGCATGAGCCAAGAAGGAACAACGATGTATAGAGCTGAAGGTCTAAAATTTCGCGCCAATTGAGCCAGAGTGGCTAATTTAGAGTCGGTCGTTCGGGACTGATCAGGCATGGATGATGAGTGGCAATACCTCGCAAAGGTCGTAGCTCGAGATATTGGTGCGACAGTCGTGCTCCACTACTGAATTGTGAAACATCTCACAACCAAAAGTATGTAATCATTGTGCGTAACTCTTGTTCGGTGCTGACATCAGCGTGATTGTGACCTCTGAGCTACGTTTCAGCTGTGAGAATTCTCGTATGACGAAGTTCGTTGGCCACTATGGTCGATATAAGGCACAGCCAATGCTTTTGTGCTTGATGATAAATTTTACTGGGCCTGATGGTGACTTGCGCTGAAGAGTGGAGATCATTGCGCCTTTAAAGCCGAAATTTCTTGAGAGCCCACAGAGTCACCGCTCTTTAGTGACTGGAGTATCTTTTTTCAAGCTATGCGCACGTCTGACAAATGTTGCAGGGTTGCATCAAGCTAGAATAGGCGCATTGGAATAGTTGGATAAAGCGGGACCCGCATACTTGGGAATGCGGAAATTTATGGCGTCCCTGCTGCCTAAGAAAGAGGCATTCTGGATTCAACCAATCAAAGTGACTCTTACTCGGGCCGTTGGACAAGCTGATATGAAGGCATTGGGGGACACGCAACCCTTGTATAGCTTGAGAGCGAACATCTCCTCTCAGTCTTTCGAAATTCTACATACCATCCTTTCTAGCTGGGTAACCATGGTAGGGACCACTCCACCTAGGATCCCTCCAATCGTATTCAAGGTGAATGAACACCACCGCCCTCTCATGTTAAGCTGCCCGTAAAGAATACTGAATGCTGTCAGGTTGTGATGGGCATCCTGTTCGGTTCCGCAGTCGTTACCGCAATAGTTCGAACTGGCATCCGCATTAAATTGCGACGTCGCGTATACCTCGACGATGTGTTCCTGGCTCTTGCCTGCTTAGCTCTGACCGCCGTAACTACATACCTTTATAAAGAACTCGGGAATATGTACCTGGCCCAAGTATTCTTGCAAGATTACCTCTCGGGAGATATGGTGGACTTGCCGGCAAATAGGAATGTGGCAGCGGTCGTTTCACAACACCAACGAAACGTTTATCTGCAAGGGACACTGTCCTGGATAGTCATTTTTTCGGTCAAGTTCACCTTCTTGTCGTTCTTCCATCACCTCCTTGACCGGTTACCACGCTTCCTTTTATATTGGAAAATAGTCCTTGCAGCCAATGTGATTGCGCTTCTGTACTGCATTTGCTATGGCTTCCTTGAATGTCCACAGTCAAATCTCGAAGTCCGTGAGTGAATTTTCTCTGCCCGTTGAAGAAGGCCTGACCGAGCTGATCTCCTTCGAAGTCAGTTGTCTCAATGATGCAGGATTCGAGAAGACATGGGCGATGACTGGAACGGGAATATTTGTCGACATTGTGACTGATATGCTAAGTTCGCGGAACTAATTTTCTAGATACTTAGAGACAGGAGCTAATCTTCTTAGTCGTCAGTATTCCGATAAGCATGCTGTGGCAAGTGAGAATGAAGACTACTCAAAAACTGGGCATCGGTGCCTTTCTATGTCTAAGCTTTTGCATGATTGTTTTTGCCTGCGTTCGGCTCTCCGGTCTCGAAGATAAACGCTCCTCTTTCAATATTTGGCAATCTTTTTGGTTAGAAGTGGAGGCGTGTGTTGCTGTATGCATGATCTCGCTCACTGCATTCCGAGCAGTATTTGCCTCGAATTTAGACAACGCAAACGCGGCCAAGGCTAGGCCACTGGAATCATCGACCATAGAAAGAAACAGAGAGCGTAAGCAGCGTGCTCTCAAGCTCGAAGAATTGCCCAGGAGACCTAGGTCTGTCACGGTCCACGGTCTCAGATATGCGAACTTTCATCGCGGCCGGAACAGTTTAAGATATGAAGAGATCCAGACGATACGCCAGTCGACCGGAGGGTGGTCGTTGGAGGGACGGTCGTTGGAGGGAAATGGGTAATCGTGAGAAGATGTGCGTGGACGGTGAGGAAGGGATTATAGGTAAAATCTTCAAGAGGAAGGTCGATGAATCTACTAAGATTGTTATATTGTACTTGAGGCGTATCAAAATAGATTGAGTGGATTTGCTAAATCCATGTACACCGATCTTGCGTTAAGCTAGGACAGACGCACTGAAAGGATTGGGTACGAGTGGACCTACCCTTTATTGCCCTCTGTCACTGTTCGAGAGCTTTTTCAGAAGTTTCAAAGGCATGCTTTTAACACGTGCAGGAATTAGTGACGAGCAGTACCAGAGGATTGGTGCTTTCTCATCCACGTGTGGATGAGTGTAGAACCTCTGGGAGGGAGGAAAGCACTATGGAGATAGGGTTATTGCCTCTGATGCCCCGGCTAAACATCCAATACCTACCTTAAACGCCGCTTAACCGGCCCATATTGCGTAAATGATAATACAATAGTACCAACGAAGCTATGGTAAACCCGAGTAAATTATGTATCAATCATCTCAACCTGTGCGCAAGATTTGCAAGGGGTCTTGCTTAAGGAGCATACCTGATGGTTTGGTTATGGGCGATGCTCTGGGGCCGTGCTCGGGGAGTTGTGTTGGGGGGCTATGCTTGGGGGCCAATACTTAGGAGATAGGCTTCGGGGGCATATCTTAGGGGCATGTTTCGGGGGCATATTTCGAGGACTACGCAGATCATGGTGGATTGGAAAGCTCCTCACTAGTATAGGCGAAGATTATAAGTAAATAATAAAGAGACTACCACATATCATATAGAATTTTTTCTGATAGCTGCACTTGCTGCACGGTTAACAACCTGAAGGTACATGCTTGGGCTGGTAATTTTGGCGGTGCTAGAACTAAGATGTATTCTATTTTGGGACGGCCGTAATGCGGGCCGGCCGGTTAAGCGGCGTTTAGGGTATGAGGGTCAATAACCCATGAGGATAATATGAATATGCGAAGAATTGACGTCTTGGACGTGTTTGGAAAAGGATGTCTCGGGGTTTTCAAGTGCACATTATGATTGTAGCCCACTTTGAAGTGGCGGCGTTAGACTGACTCATCTTGAAGTGATTGAGCTAATCTGAATCGGATCAGCAACGTCTCTTTGAGGATGGTAGAGAAGGTGAGCGTTCAAGTTGTTAGCTACGAGCCTTAACCTAGTCTCAGATCCTCCCGTGACGGTTTTGCTGCCTCCCACTCTCGCTCTTGCAATTCAATAATTCCTTCTCTGTAACATATACCGCTCTCAGCATCCCTACGGATCAGAAGTACGGTATGTGAACAGAAATCGTCATTGAACCCAACAGCGTTTAAAAGGAGAACGCCTGTTTTTGTGCCAGATTCCCATATCGACCCGTTGTCCATGTTTAGCGTCCGTGAAAGAAGGCTGTTTCCACCACGACACAATTCGCATGAGTCGTCGTCTGCGTAATTCTCCTCATATTGCTTGATTTTGTCATGGTCGAGTGTCGCTACGTTTGCGGAAAGCGGGAGAATACCACGAGACCAGAGAGTCAGCATGGCTTCTGAATCACGAGTGGTCACCCAGGGGAAGTGAACAGCAGAGCCGAAACAGCAGTCTTCTGAATTGCTCCAACATGACAATCGCGGACGTTCGAAGATATCGTACTTAACAGGTCCAACCCACCCAGCCCAACACCATGATGGAAATTCGATGGATGAACTGAATGTCCTCATTGGGTGTTCAGTGCCGAAGAGAAAAGCAACGCCGTTCCAGTACCGTGGAGCTGCGGACCTTCTGCGTAGGGAGGAGCGCGATAATGTAGGCTTCCAGGCGAGAGCGTACACCAGATCTCTCGAAGGCAAACCCCAGAAGAACAAGTACTTATCCTTTGAATTATTGGACATGTGGGACAATACTCCCTCGAATGCATGAAGGATGTCCGCTTCATAGGTGAGGTCGCGGACTGTGTAGGCTTCAACATGCTGAGTATATGCGTATAGTACCTGGTCTTCGTCATCCATGATTTGAACCAGCTTCGGTTCAAGAACTGTTGATAGGATTGAGTCTTTGAGTCGTTGTAGAGGCCTAGCCTCCCCAAACGAGCCATCGGCACACTTGTAGTAGACTCTGTCGTGAGCAAAAACAAGCAAGCGCTGCGAGAACTGCTCCTCTTGATAAGTCCATGCACGTGATGACCAAAGAGAGTGGCTAAGCTCTGGTGGCGGTTCTGCCAAAGTGAGGTAAATGTTGTCTACACAACCCACCACAGACCGAATTAGGCGCGACCCAGCCTCCAAACCAACCAAGCCAGAATTTGCGTCTTTGCTGTCAGCGGCCACTATAGTAAGCAATGAATGTCGATAAATCGTGTCCATCCTGCTGATGGTCATCTTTCTCTCATAATCATCGTCCTGGACAATGCAGAGATTGTCAACCCACAAATACCTTTCGCCAATTAATTCGGTAACTCGCAAAGCATCTCGAATAGTCTTCGGTAAGCGTCTGCGCTTGATAGGGATGACTTCATCACCAGTAAGAATGTCGCGTGTCTTCCTGCATTTCTTTGTCTGGTAAACATTAATGCCTCCCCAAACATAGCTTAGTGCGACATATGCACAGGCTTTGGGGGCAATGACTACTTCATTCTTTTCGACATCAATCACCCTGAACACGGCCTTCCCACCAGTAGGGTGAGACGATAGACTTCTGTATGAATTTCGACATTTGGGGTGTTCTGTCATGCATCTCTGCCACCATGACCGAATAACTCCGAGATCAATTTGTGTGGAAGGAATGGTGGCGCGACCTGCGTGTTTTAGAGCATTTATGACCACAGGATCGCAAGTCAGAGAATCTGAAGTGGTTAGTAGAGCAAACCTTATTGTGATAACATCCCATTGGCCTACTGCGACCTGTTCATCCGAGCAGAGCCGTACATAAAGCACCCAACGGTCTTCGCGGTCACTGTTGAATGGACTGTAGCAACTGACCTCGATAGGTTGAGCATCCTTTGCTATATGTTCGATTTGCTCTCTTGTAGATGTGGCTCTCAATGCAGAAACGAGTAAACTGCAAAACGTGCACGAGCTTTCGTTCTCAAGGGCGTTTGCCAGACTTGGAAGAGTGAACGAAGTGCAGCTGTCACTAAGTTCATAATCGCCTCCGAAGTCTGATAGTGTTTTCTTTGTGATGTCTTCTGAGTTTTCGTCCGCACCATGAATGTCCCAATTCAGAGGCGAACGACTCCCGAAACCGACTAAGTGATCGCGCCAATCGAAACGAGCACACTCGTTGCACAGCAGACGGTCTTCGTTACTACCAATCAAATAACGGTATAGCTCCAAGGTTGTAGAGTAGGTTTCTTGCCAGGAGCTGAGAGTAATGCAGTGCGCCCATGATATTCCAAAGAAACGCTCTACGTTTCTATATCTCGTGGTCTTGGTAAAGGGCGGACACCATTCTGCTGGCGGGTTGTGGAATGCTGATCTGAAACCCTTCTCGCTCTGAAGAGATCCGAAGATAGCTCGTATGGCGAATGATGTCGAAATTCTCAATCCAGGTTGCGGTTGTTCATACCTCTCAATCAATGCAAATTTCAACAGTGAATCCGCTTCTTTCATCAGACGCATGGCCTCAGCATGATCTCCTGCGGACTCTGCCATCACCTTTCTAATCTGTGACTTCTCCGTCCGCTGCTTTTTGGCCTTTTCTACTTTGCGCTTGTATATTGTTTGCTTTCGTCGGCTTTTGGCCATCGCGAAAGGTCTCGATGTGAATGACCTCTGCTCGAACACATTGTGATGGCAAGTTACCATCAAAAATACGATCCTCAGCTAGGGCTGAAAGCCTCGATGCCCCACCAAAATCAGTTTTGTAGAAGTTTTAATCTTGAAGGCTTTTATTGGCGCGCATCTGAGTACAGAGAGTGACACCAAAAGTCCTGATTTGCGCTAAGCCATTCCTAGCAAGCCCTAACCCTAACTCCAGATCTGGCCCCTGGAGCATGTCGATGTCTTCTAGGGTATCATAAGGCCTAGACTCTAATTCCCTGGGGGCTTTCTTAGGCCAAGCGCCCCCAACTAATACATGTGTTGGGCGCCAGGAGCCCTAATCTAGAGGCCCCTAGAGCGGGTGTTGTCTAGGCACCCTTTTAGGGGTGAGCTCATAGGGCTGGTTTGTTAGCGCGCCAATATCATTAGCGCAAATCAGGACTTTTGGTGTCACTCTCTGTACGGAGAATGACACCAAAAGTCTTGGTTTACGCTAAGCCATTACTGGCAAGCCCTTACCCTAGCCCACCGCTGGTCCCCTGGAGGGTGGCCTGGACTTCGGGGACCGAAGGGGCTCCTAAGTGGATATCTAAGCAGCGAGTTTTAGGGGATCAGACCCTAAGGGCCGTATCTGTAAGGCTTAAGGTACGCTATTGGCTGCGCCTAGGCAGTTGTTCAGGCACCCCTTTTAAGGGGGTCCACATGGGGCTGAAGACTTGGCGTGCCAATAAATAGTCTTGGCACGAATCCAGATTAATGGTGTCATTCTCCGTACCACTCATTGGCACTGTCCTGGTCTTCCAGAAAGAGTTCATATCTATCTTACCCACTGTAGTAGTTGGAAACAAGTGCGTATAAATGGAGGCACATAATCATCTGTTGAAGGACCAGCACCTGATGCTCCTTCCTAGCGTTGCTCATTAGCTTGCTACCATGGAGTGTTACCATGTAAACACTCCTCATCATGTATATAGGGTTAGGGTTATTTGGTGTCACTCTCTGTTTCCTTGATTAAGGTCTACCAACTACATTTTCCAGAGGGGGAATTCATCACAAAATGGACGAGCATAAAGAGCCTCTCATCAATCACAATCCCTCACTTCAGAGCTATTACGCAAGCTGGGAGACTAGACTCGGTTTTCGATTCGTTCTAGGCGGCACAAAGCACTATGGATACTATCCGCCCAATTCAAAATGGCCTTTCCCTATCACTGCCGCGCTTCGAAGAATGGAGGACTACCTGTTTGACTCTATGAAGCTTCAACCCGGTGCAAGTGTTCTCGAAGCTGGGTGTGGTACTGGCCATGTTGCTATGCACTTTGCTAGCAAGGGAGTGCAGGTTTATGGGATCGATATCGTGAAAAACCACGTCAGGTGGGCCCAGCAAGGTGTTAAGGATCGAGGATTTGCCAAATCAGTTACCATCCGCTTAATGGATTACCACCACCTTCAATTACCCGACAGTTCATTCGATGGCGTCTACACCATAGAGGCTCTATGCCACGCCACAGACCCCGAAAAAGTACTGAAAGAGTTTTTCCGCGTGCTCAAGCCTGGTGGTTCGATTGCTCTGTTCGACTATCATCGCCTCAAGCCTCACACTATATCGAGCAACTTTGAGAAGTCGCTGGAACAATTCACCCGCAGGACATCAATGGCAGCATGGCCAATGTTTCAAGACGGCGTCTTGCAATCTATGCTGGAAAGACAAGGTTTCGAAAACGTTATGGCAGAAGATTTGTCAGGAAACATCAAGCCTATGGTAATGCTCTTCTACATTATAGCTTTTATACCATTTCTCATAATAAGGTTTCTGGGACTTGAAGCTTGGTTCTTGAATACGCAGGCAGGTTTCCTGGGCCCTCAACTCCAGAAACGGCGTCTCTGGAGATATGTCGCGGTGACAGCTAGGAAGCCTTCAGAAACCTCAGATAACTGTGGGCTACATGAAAGGAAGATTGGGTCTTATCAGGATTTGGCATAGATACTGCGCATCTATCTAGGCTCAATCAATTGGCCAACTGCCTCCCATCACTTGTTTACGCGCTACGTGATTATCAATACATGACTAACCCTTGTTATTAATGAGCAAATGTGGCACGTATAGACATTGTTATCTCATGTACGCCCTCCTGGCTCGCAGCCTATTGTAATAGGATTCAATATCATGATCCTATTCCAAAGCTAGAGCTCCATACCTTACGCGAGATTCATGAGTGGAATTTTACGATGTCATACATCTTCATATGTTCTCGCCTTAGCGCCGTATGAGATTGACCCTACGAAGCCCATCCAAATTGCTGCCAGTTCGGAGGAAAGAAAAGCGAGTGGTCAACTCTTGTAACCGCTGGAATAAGCTTTGGAAGACAGAAAAGTGCGGTGAACCATGATAAAGCGAAGTTGAGGACATATGACCTGTTTCCAGCCCATTTAGAATTCATTAAGGTTCATCGCGCCATAAGGAGTTGTGCCGGGGTGAATATGTCTGAGCTGACTTGCTTCTGATTTGCTTTCTGTCCGTATGATTTAGTATACAAGAGCTCGGGAGCGGTATAGTCCAAAATACCACATCGTGTCACGGTAATGGCTCCAACACCCTTGACAAACTCTCCCTCATCTTCCTTGTCCGCATTCTCTAGCGCTGAAGGTTGTCCACCGGTAAAACGAGGGAGATACGGAAGTCCAGAAAATTGCAGCGGAGTGGAGTCAAGGTTGCATTAATACAGAGGACAATGAATAGAGTAAGATCGCAGTGTGACCACAGCGGAGTGAATGGAGAGATGGAAGCGAAGGAAGACCGTCTTGTGATTTCTCCTGAAGTGCTAAATTCCAAAGCAAGACTATGGTACGATGGTAGAGTAACATTACGCACAATCACTAACAATGTAGGTAGTGGCCGCCAAACCCATTGATGGAGCATTCAAGTGTATGTGCTATATTTGTAATTTTAGCGCCTAGTGTGATAGCGAAAGAATAGGAAGCCGTTAATCGCAAGCCAAAGGGTTCTTAGGTAATCCGGTGGTTTTCAGAATCGGAAACAAAGTAGCCTTCTCTTATCACTTGATTCTCATATTGCCCTAGCGTTTTGATGGCACTCCTCCTCTGGATTTCCAGCAGCCTTAAGACGCTCCATAGCTTCTGCAATAAGCCGTGGTGTCTCCTCCTCAAACTTTTTTTCTACTTCATCTATGGCCGTCTGTAGGCGAGTGGTCTGCAATAGTAAGTATAAGAATGTAGAAGGATTAGGATATACTTACATCAGGTCCCGTAAGAAACTCGATAGTCGGTTTTGATAGATTGCTACTGTTCAGATATTCTGTTTCACCGGGTATGCCGTTAATGGGTGTGAAACTCGATACGTATATGCAACTACCTCGACTTCTACTGCATTGGAGAAGTGTGGTCTTGCTCAATATAGCTGCTCTCGTTTACTTCTTGAGCTGGAATGTTATCGAATGTTCTCAGAATAACTTTGAACCTCGTAAGTGGCGTTTTCTGCTCGCAGCAACTCATTTAAGCTTACATCACTCATAGTAAAATGCCTGAACCATAGGCGCTTTCACGCATCTACTAGTTTTATAATTTTCGGCATTGCGATAGCTCTTGATATCTTGACAGATGTTCTCAATATGTTTCATTGACCTTTGCCATGCAGTGTTAACTAAGCGCCTCAGTTATCAGTGTCCCAGTGAGTATCTTGTGGCATTTTTGGATGACTAAACTCCAGAAAATAAAGATAGCTGCATTTTTGTGTTTAAGCATTTGCATGGTTATTATTATTTGTGTTCGATCCCTAGGCGTCCGACAGGGTAGTTCAGCTATTGACATCTGGCAAGTCTATTGGTTAGAAGTCGAGAAATGTGCCGCAGTATGCATGGTCTCTCTTACCACTTTCCGATCCGTCTTTGCCGCGGAAGCATCCAATCTCCAAGGTGCCAACATCAGACCGTTGTACTCTTCCACCGTTGCAAGAATTTAGGAGGCGCAAGCAACAGAATCGGGACCTAGGAATCTTACCCACTATCCCTTCTGCCACGCTCTCGGGCATGCGGACTGTCATTCGAGGCCGAGATGGTCTAGTACATGAAGAGATGGGCGATCTTTCGGGTTGTGAGCCCATTCCAAATGCTTGCAAAGCTGCATCGAAGTTTCCCAGCATCGTGTCGGAGGTCTAGCAAGCCGCCTACTTTCAAATGCCGTACAGATCTCGAGACTCCGAGGACGATTTGCAAAAGATCTGAATCAACTGCGCTTGAGCTTATGACCAAGCGGCCTCACTAAGTCATTGTGAAAAAGAATCCATTAGTGGGAGGATGGTCCTCATCAGCTATCACTTCAGCCTCATTGTCGCAGCGCCCACTTCATCTTTTGGGAGCTGTGCTATGAGATTAGGGTCAAGTTAGGAATGATAAGTCTACCTGGTGCACTTTTACATGGACATATTGTAGAGGGTTAGACGGAACCATAGTGCATGCGTTCGACTTGCGTACTAGACAAAGACGTAGGTAATTTCCAAACTTAATCCACTTCATCATTGCTCAGTGCGTTTTCCCTTTATGTCAACTGTATGTTAGTAGAACGCATGAGGATGATGACAACACCCTTGCTCATTATTGGAAGGAACCCATAAGCCACGTTGCCTAGCAGCTGTGGTATCGTGCCCTCTAGGAATTATCCAATGGCAATAGTACTTTCCTGACCTTCTCGAATCGTGTGTTCTCTTTCATCAGTTTTATGAACCTCCCTTTCCGCTCGTCGCCATTGATTTGGCCCTTGAAATGTGCAAGTAATTCTGACATCCTGAGGCCAGTGGCTGGAACCACAGCACGGATGTCAGCGCCCGTTGGGAAAGGCGCCGGTTCTTCTGGGGCAGCAGAGACTAAAGGTACTGTTAGTGACTGATTCTCTGAAGTTTTTGCAAGGTTCGTAAACGCGAGAACAAGCTGTTTGGATGGTGAAAAGCAGAGAGGCGAGGATAATGTGGGAAGGCCAGAAGAAATGAAAGAGGGGAAATACCAGGACTTCCCGCCCGACTGTTTACTTTTCCAATTTTGGTCGGAGGCACAGCAACTGCGGCATTGGACACTTCAGGGCTGCCGCTTCGGCTACCCTGTGGCGTTCCGTTCTTGCTCGGCATGCCCAGCTTCAACCTGACACGTCTCCGTGTGCCGTCGCTCATCTCGCCGCCAGAGCCTGCAGCACCTTCACTATCACTGCCTGAACCTGAACCGCCACCGCGGTGACGCTTGGCAGGAATATTGGACGATTTTCGGGATAATGTGGGCCGTGAAGCGGGTAACGCAAGTGCCGGGGAGTCAGGACGAGAGGGAGGCTGAAGAGTATTGTTCGCTTGCGATTGGGGTTGAGAGGTGAGAGGATGTTTCTTCTTCAACTTTTTGCGAGAGGATTCGTTGCCGCTAGCTTCAGAATTGAGTGGCGAACCGGGTCGTTTAAGGTTATTGGAGGATGCAGAGTGCTTCAGAGGGTCGGAATGCTTCGAAGGACGGTGGGAGGGGGTGTTTGTGCCTCCAGAATTCTTGACCTTGAGCTTGTCCTTCTCCGGCGATGACTTGCTTTCTTCCGCCTTTTTGCGCTCTTCTTCCTTCAGGCGTTCGGTTTCTGTGGACTCGGACTCGCTCTAAGCTAGGTCAGTAGTTGCAAAAACCTAAATTTCATGAGAATGTACCTCTGATGAGTATGGATTGTCTGAAGAATCGTCATCGTAGTTATAGTTCTTCTCGCGTTTCATAAGAGCCTTTTTAACGCGCTTGCCAAAGGCTTTCTGCTCTTCCTTTTCCTGCTTCTCGAGCTCCTCTTGCTTCTCATACTCTTTCTCTGGTTTGAGATCAAAAACATTAGCTTTCAGCTGATCCTTCTTGATTCGTTCCTCTGCTTCCTTAGTTTCGTCATCCTCCTCGAAAACCATGTTCTCTTCGTCATCTGCAAATCGATCCTCCTGGAAATCGATGTCATCGATGTCTGGATCCCCCTTAGGGACTGGAGCAGCGTCTCCACCGCCTCCACCATCGTTCTCCGTTTTTCCAATGAACAGTTTCCTGCCTTCTCGCCTCGTCCTCAGGTTCTTCTCTTCGTCTTCTTTTCTTTTCTCCAAATCCATGAGCCACCGCGGGTCTGTGGTCTTCCTCGCAAGATGAGATTCCGCTTCTTCGATGGTATAAGTCTTGAATAGATTCTTCTGAGTGAACTTATACCACTTCTCCAGAGGTATCATGCGGAAGACGTTATCCTGTCCAAGATACATAACTCCGTATGTGTCTGACAAGGCAGCTTCATACGTTCCCACCCAAGTACTCTTATTATCGAAGTCTTCTAAGTGCCATGGTAACGCCTCCTCATACCGCAACTTTGACTGTGCTTTTTGTTCCTCGGTCTGATCATTCCGCCATATTTGTTCGGTCTTCTTCATGTTATGCCCCATTTTTCTGTGTCCAGTTGCGCTTGCTGCCGGTGCTACTTGAGCCATATCCGCCTCCCGTTGAGCGTCTCGCTCAGCTTTCAGCCCGTCCTGCCTCTCCCGTTCTTTGTCGTCCATGTCATCCATTCCACCCATAAGCTGATCCTCATTCTTGACACCTCCACCTCCTGCAGGGGGTGCTCGAGGATCACGTCGGTGCAATCGAACAGGACGTACAAACTCCTCGGAATTCCTGGGATCGACCGTTTTCTTGCTCGAAAATCGGGCAACATGATGCCGAAACCCTTCCATCAGAGCTTTCTTCGATAATACTAAGGGGTAGTCATGGTAGGGGGCAAGGGGGGGAGCACTGAATCCACTGCTAATGTTTTCTGAGTTCGAAGTGGGTTGGAAGGGTCCTGAAGCCGCATACGTTGGACGATTGGGGTGCTGCGACAATACGTGGGGCTGAGCAGATGACGGAGCTCTCAGGCCGTTTGATTGTAGACTGGGAACGCCGTTCGTAGCTGGGGTTCGTTGGGCCTGCGGTGGCTTCCGTGGTTTTGGCCGTACAAGAGGATCTACCCTTTTCGGCCGCCGCATTATAGGAGCGACTCCACCGTTTGGAGTTCGCCCTGGTGTACCATCGGCTGGCGAAGCGCTCATTCTGACTGCAGTGTAATGTGTTGTGAGGCCGAAGATTATTGAAAGTCGCGAGATTTCCGCACCAAAGACGAAGGCGCCTTGCTGAGTGTAAGAGCAATGGCATGTGTTGACGTACAAGTCTGTCGGTAGTGTAGGACAAGAAGGTGGTGAGCGAGGAATGAACGCCGGAGATCACTGTGGCCAGGGCGCAGTAGACATTCCCCTGAAGAGCATTGGCTAAGATTGACAGGCCAGTAGAAGTTGGCTGGATGATCGCAGAGCCTAGCTGCGTGGAGGAGGATGCAATACGCTTTGTTCGCTCTGCATGCCCTGCAACATCACAATAAGGCTGATCAGCCCTATGCGCTTAGATCGTTCCCAAGTCTAGCCGCCTGCTAGCGCGGTTCTCGAGCTTTTGCCAAGTCCCAAAGTTTGCTTTTCTTTTTCGTCCATCGATTCCCATATGAGCCAATTAACTCGCAAAGAGAGAGAGATGTAGGGAGTATGGTGGTGCCAAGTTATGCAGTCATTGGAGGGGGCATTTACACGCCATTTCTCAAAGCGATACACCGACAGGCAGGTTCGCATTGAATGACACCCCGGTCTGAACGCTCTAGAATAACACTGAGAATTCCCCTTCCAATTTGTCCTGACGTGAGGAAGTTGCACGTCTCTAGGCGTGGTTTCCCTCCGAACCCGGATGCTCATATTCGTTCATTCACTCATTCTCTACGCTGGCGGGCCGCGCCAGGCCATTAGACGCGTTCCCTCAAATGACTTCTCTGTATACATGTTTTGATCATTCCAGACTTAAACTTTTGTTTTACTGAGGTAATAATGGTTTACTATCCCGACGAGACGCGTCATTCGGATGGAACGACGCTTCTCTCTGGCGAGCGACCTCGGGTCCATTTACCGGGGGCAAGGCCTGTCGTCAATCTGCCCACCACGTCCTCTGCAGGTTTCACGGGACCCTTTCCAGCAGAATCGCATTATGCCGCAGCCGCTGAACCAAGTGTCGAGAGGTCGAATATCCAATTCCCGTATCCGGGCGCGCCATCGCCCCAGGTAAACATGCCTTTATACGCCCAGAGGCAGGTTCAGTACCCATTGAATGAATCGCACCAAACGGCGGCCGACAGCATCGAGAACAGAATGCGCGGCATGATCTTGAGAAATGAGATACCGCAAGGCCATAATACCCACCAAGAAACCTGGGGCCGGGTTCAGAACCCGAACCAATCTAACTTTCGAAGGCCAAATCAAGCCCAAAGACACCAGGCTTTCCATCTGAATAACCCTCCGTCCTCCAACCCTTCCTTCAACGTTCAGCGACAGCTATATAACCCCAATGGTGGACAGACCAGGCAGAACAGACATCCACAGGGTTACAGTCCTAAAGTAAGCGTCCAAGACCAAATCGCATATCTTGACACATTAGCTATTCATGAAATTCCTAAAATTGAGATCAGTCGAGAGGAGTACAATCACAAACAAGCACTAAGATTATCGTTGGAAGTCACCTGCCGCGAGGTTGTGGCAGCATACGAGATTGTTAAAGATGCTGACTTCAAGGCTTACACGGTGGAATTGAAGTGTTTTGGCAGTCTGAGTACCACGTTCGCAACAAAGTCCTCGGATATGGATCTAGTACTAGTATCTCCTCGATCAAAGCCTGTACTCTCTTCGCCGGAGTCGGAGATTCCAAGACTGGTTGAGAAGGCGCTGCTTGATTCCGGATATGGAGCGAGACTCCTCACTAAAACTCGTGTCCCAATTATCCGATTTTGCGAGCGACCGGCCCCAGACTTGGCGAATTTACTCATGGAGGAGCGTTTAAAGTGGGAAGCGGAGATGAATGCAGGCTCTACGCGGCTTAAAGCGAAGAAGAAGTCTACCAAAAAGAAGACCGATTCCCGATCTTCAGAGCCCACAAAGGCGCAGCTTCTAGCAAAAACTGTGCATGCAGAAGGCGAGGATGCCTCAAGGGTTGTCTCATTGTCGGCTAAGGGCATCAATGACGCAACACCGTCTATGCCACAGCCTGGAACCGCGACTAAGAACGGACCGAATCGAGAGGGCAACTCGTCGGGACCCATGGGCAAGCAACGAGATGATATCACTCTACTGGATAAATCGGACGAGGAACTTATCGGTCTATATAAGCTTGCAATGCAAGAGGGGTGGTATGAACCTTCCGAACGCAATATCATCAACACTTTCATCAAGGCAACGCAGAACGGGAAATGCCCTGAACAGGAAAAGATCAGGGCCAGATCTCAACTGCATGACCTGCCGAATGTTATTGGTAGATATCGTGCACCCCCGGAAGCGCACCGGCTTGAATTCCCCAAAGATGGCGTTGGCATACAATGTGATATCAACTTTTCCAACCTACTCGCATTGCACAATTCTCATCTACTCCGATGCTATTCGCTTTGTGATCCTCGTGTTCGTCGAATGGTTCTCTTCGTCAAAGCTTGGTCCAAAAAACGCAAGATCAACACTCCATACCACGGTACACTTTCATCGTACGGTTATGTTCTCATGGTACTTCACTACCTCGTCAACATAGCGCAACCTCCAGTAGTCCCAAATCTACAAACGATGTCGCAAGCGTTTGAGGACCAATTGTCTATGAAAGAAGCCGTCCTTGATGGTCATAATATCCTCTTTTTCCGCAACGAAACTGCAATAGAGGAGCTGCGAAGGACGAAGTCGATCACAAGCAATGTAGAATCCTTGGGGTCATTATTGCGTGGTTTCTTCTACTACTACGCTCAAACAGGGTACAACTCCCCTGCAGGTGGCTTTCAATGGACTCAGGATACGTTATCATTGCGCACCGTGGGCGGTATTTTACCCAAGCAATTGAAGGGCTGGACGGGAGCCAAGACCGAAACAGTCGATGTATCGGGCCCAGGACCCCATCAAACGAAGGAAATTCGGCAACGGTACCTCTTCGCAATCGAAGATCCATTCGAAATTGAGCATAACATTGCTCGGACTGTGGTCCACAACGGCATCGTGGCCATACGGGACGAGTTCCGCCGTGCGCTTCGATTGATCGAGAATGGGGGCATGATGCCCGGCAAAAGGGAGGAAGGGTTGTTCACAGAAGCGGAGGATAAGGAGAATCTGCAATATAGAGCCTTCGGTCCCCGGCCTCGAAAGGTTCCCGGCCCTTCGCAAGAGAGAACGAAGGGTGAGAATGCAGCAAATATGCTTTCAGGCTCGGATAATGCACAAGGATTAGGTTCCAAAGGGTAGGAAGACAAGTTGTGGGCTTGGTAATGACTTCTGGCCCTTGAAAGGGCAAATGTATTTTATCAAATAGTACTTAAGTGTTAGCTTATCAATTCAACCAAGCGTGAAAGATATGTCCAGATCACTGAATACTTAAACTTCACATCGACTCGAATAAGTTAAGGGGCTATCTTCCCAGGGTCTACCACTTTAGGAATTTAAAATACCCACTGAAGTGGAAGAATAGGTATTGAAACAGTAATTTTAATTTTAGCGTCCTCTAAACTTTCCCTCTCACGCAAATCTATACTCTAAGAAAATTGCACTCGGACATCCCACATAGAGACGAGATATTCGACAAATGTTCAAGAAATAACTTTGTAATGGGCATCCCTGGCTTGTCGAAGCATCTGAAACCTTACGCAGTGTCAACGACTGCAGGTTGCAAAACTCCACACTGTAAAGAACACAAGCCTTCTCACAGCGATTCGACGAGGGACATCATTATAGATGGACCCTCGTTCGCGTACTCTATATACCATCGTCTGATTATCCAGAAGCCGGAATGGCTGACAGCTTTCGAAGCCATGCCAAGTTACGAGGAGCTTGGGCAGGGTGCAATAACTTTCCTCAACGAATTTGAGGATTATGGCTTGAAAATGTACGACATCAATCTTCGCGGCTGAAGCACAAATCGTGTTACCCAGTTATCCATGTGCTGAGCAGTGCATCACTTACATCGACGCAGTAAGCACATCTACTTCGACGGCTACCTACCCCCTAACAAGCGAGATACTCGCCTTGACCGACTACAAAGATCATTGCATAAACTGTTTAGCCATCACGCAATTTCACAGAAACTTCAACCTTGTAAGAGAAGATGGAATGGGAAACCACTTCCGCCGGGTGTAGTTTTTCCCTCAGGATCCCCAACCCAGTCGGCTTTTCGAGGTCTACCTCCTGCGACTTTCGTCGTTCCAGCCGTTCTTGACGCACTCGGAGCCAGTAAGTACGCAGCAGTTACAGCAGTAGTCCCTGGGGAGGCAGAAGTGTACTGTGCTACAGCTGCAAGAGAGAATGATGGTATCATTCTGAGCAATGACTCGGATTTATTTGTACATGATCTTGGTAATGGAGCGTTTGTCTACCTCGACTCAGTCGAGCTGCGCACAAGTGAATCCAATGACCAAACGCCTAATCCAAGACGCTGTAAGCTGCTCAGACTGGACATGTTTCGGCCGCGAGAAATTGCCCAAAGACTAGGCGTCAAAAGTCTACAGGAACTCGCATTTCAATTCGTCCGGAGACATTCACATACACTTTCAGAAGCGATCAAAGCAACGAAAGACCAGCGGAACAAAGACGAGGAGCTTGCTTACCAGAAATTCGTACAAGAATATGATACAGAACCGTCAGTATCAGAGAGCCAACAATTCTCACCACGAGCACTAGCTCGTCTACATACCCACGCCCGCTTCCTGGACCCTCGAATCTCCGAATTGATTTGCCAACTTGAGTCAAACAACAGCGATACTGCTCAAGTATATCTACTGTTCCTAATAGAAGATCCCACCCGATCATCCGCCTGGTCCGTCTCCTCCACCCACCGCTCCTTTATCTATTCAATCTGCACCCTCTACCTCAACAACCCAAGCATCCAACCAAAAACCACAATAACCGAATGCCGACGGCGGGCCCAAGACTTCGTCATGCACCCCATCCACCTCCTTACCCACCCTGAAACCCTGGCCTTCGCTAAAGCTTTGAAAACCCACCTCCACCTCCTCACCAGCACCTTCCCCTCTCTCTCCACCCCCCTAATCTACCGCCTCTACGCCCTCTTCGCCATCTCCCTCTCCCACCTCTCCACTTCCAAACCCCCTCCCTCCCTTACCCTCCTCTATCGAGCTCTAAAAGGGACTTACACCCCGCACCCGACATGGGAAGACATCCACCTTTCCGCGCAAATCCAAGCTGTGCTGTACGCCCTGCGTATGATTAAGCAGGTGCTGCGGTGTATATCTTCAGCGATGGAGACGCCGCTGCCTGGAGAGTTGGAGGAGCTGGGGAATGAGTTGAGGGATTTGCCGGCGTTGGCGGCGTTGATGCCGAGTTCGTGGGAGTTGAGGTCGGCAATGGAAGGGGCGGATGTCGATGACATGATGGAGAAATTAGCTTTCTTGCTGCAGGACGAGGTCGGGGATGAAGAGGGATGTAGTGAGCTAGTTAAGGAGGGCTTTACTATTCGTAACGACGCTGCCGTTCCGGCTTCGAGTTCTGGGAAGAAGAAAAAGAGGAAGAAAGCGAAGACGGGAAAGAGAAGCAGCGAGGTCACGGACAAGGTGGATCAGAATAACAGGTTTCAGATGCTCGCGTGATTTGCGTTATGTGCAGGGTTAGTTGTGGGAGAATGGACCATAAGTCTGCATATAACGGGGTATTTGAGTTGAATTCAATATACATCAAGCTCCTTTAGAGTAGTAATTATTCGTATGATATACTTATCAAGTGTGATAAAGGTATGACGAAGGGTTAGAATTTCTAGAGCTACTATTTCTAGGGGTGTTGTTAGCATCGGCTTATCAAGTATTGACTTCATATGCATGACTTATACTCCATTCTCTTACGACCTATTTCCATTTATCTATATCAATCAGCTCTCAAAATATCGGCACGATCTCATCATCATCTTCATCCCCCTCCTCCACATCCGCCTGCGTAACCATCCTTCCCACATCCTGACTTGTTCGCCCCTTCTGCATCTCCGCCCCTGCCCCACTCCTCTCATGACTCCCTCCCACAGCCTCATCCCCCGTAACAACATCCACCAATCTCTCACACCCCCTCCTCACCCCCTCCTCCTCAACATCCAAATGCAATTCCCTCACCACCGGATACGCCCCCCCATCCCTAACCAACTTCCTCCCCTCAACGCCGCCCCTCGTAGCAAGCAGAAACAGCGTCTCAAGATGGATTTTTACGATTTGCAGATCCTTCTCCTGCTGATGCTGCGGGGTGAGGTATTGGCATTCCTCCGGCAGGGCTTCCATTTCTTCTTCTGAAATGTTTTCCTGGTTGGGTGAGCAGAGGGGGAGAAGGAGGGGTGGGAGGATGCTGTGAGCGGGTTGTAGGAGGTAGGGGATGTTAGGGTGGAGGAGGGTGGTGTTCTTGAGGAGGGAGGCGGTGCCGAGGCGGCGGATGAGGGAGGTGTGCATTGTGTGGGGGAGGAAGGTTGTTAGGGGGTCGAGGGTGGTGTGGGCGGGTGGAGTTGTGAGGTAGGTTATGAAGGTAGGGTACTAGGGTGGTTAGCTAATTGTTGTAGTTTGGGGGCACGGTGGGTGAGTACCTTGGCGAGATCAGCGAACAAGTAGGCTAGGTAGTCGTATGTAGCGTCTTTGTTGTAGCTGGCATTTGCACCTCGGTTGAAGAGCTCGATTAGTTGTGCTATGGCGAGGGGGGAGGACGAGAGGTCTGGGACTTTGGACCGCTTGACAGTTATGAGACGTTCGATGGAGGGGGATTTGGCAATGTTGGCGAGAAGCATTGAGAACTCATTGCCGTTGGGCTCTTTGGGGTCCTGGATATAGTGTTAGTCTTGTGCTTCAGGAACTGGCGGAGATGTAGTGAGGGGAGTATAAGTGGGGCAACTAACATACTGTCACTCGACCAAGCAGCGTTTCGAGGAAGGCATCATCTTCAGCTAGCAGCTTCAGAACGTCATGGTCAACAGATATGTTTATGAGAATTGTTAAAGCGTTCTTCGCTATTGGCTGTATGGTCCAATCAGCATCAATTCTCTCGTCGTTCAAGCTCCTCACAAATGGCACGCACAGGATAGTCCCTAACGAGTAACTTCAGATCCTTCACTGGGGTGCAATTCCCTGTCTTAAATAAATCCGGCTGGGCTTTCGAGTAAGGGACCAGGTTCTCTGCCGCTGTTGTCGTATGAGGCTCTTGCCGTGAGCGATGGAAGTGGTAGAGTGATGCATACCGATTTGGCGGATCTGAGTATTACCGTGGTGGAGAAAACCAACCAGCTATCATTATCAGTACCTATTGGATCATGTGAATGGAAATATGACGTACTTCTTCGAGTTCTGTGGGCATGATGGGACGATTACTTTCTATGTGAAAAAGGGTGAGGATGTCTGTCCATGTATGGCCAACAGGGCTGAAGCCTAGAGGAAGCGAGAAGGGCCCCTGGGGACACCCTAAAGTAGGTCGCCCGGACAATATAATCGACCCTGGGACTTGCTGCTTCTGGGATTAATAATGGGGTCCTCGGGGTGCTTCTAGCCTTCAATCCTATCATATCGGCCACGCAGTTAGGTTTTCTTGTACAGCAGGGGTGTGAGGCTTCGCGGTAGCAAAAATTATGCTATCGATTCATGCAGGAGCGGCCGTAGAGATCGGAAGTGCCTCAAATTCTGCTTTGCCGCCCCAGAAGTCCCTCAGAACTGCATTTCGTATGCTGGTCCAGATGTCCTGGGAAAATAATTTGCATTCTTTGCTACAGTTCTTGCTGTGGTTTGTAAGATTGCGGCATTGTGAATGTAATCTGGCTGGAGCGGACTTGATCATCTCCGAACCATGCAGAAATTCTTTCATTGCCCTCGCAAGCATACCTTCAATGAGGACGACGTCCATATGTCGTTACAATCCGTGCATGGGTATCGTCATCTCTAGACCTCCGTCGACGGCTCTCCACATGGTATTACTAACAACCAGCCTGCTCGATGACTGTACTTCTCACACTCTTCGGCTTACTAGTGACGACCACACTCCTAGGTCGTCCGTCCCGAGTCCTTTTGAACTCATTATCCGTTACAATCAAACGAGTCCTTGAGAAAACGGACCCATTATCACATCAGCTACAATTGGACGATCGTCTTATTGTACCAAAAAGTCTTGATCCCGCTGAAATTTGTGATCTTCTAGGATCCCGTGGAAAACACCGAGATAAAGTGTACGTAGCCCTATGCTTGGAGCCATAGGCCAGAACACGAATATAACCCGAAAGCAGCGAAAGGGCGACCAAGGCTACCTGTCAGAACCAATAGCGATTGTTAGGTTTGTAAGGGACATCACACATTATTCATGCGTGCCTTGCCGTGTAAACATCGTTCCAATCACGGCCTATGAGATGTTTCGTGCAATCACCACCCGAATATATGGGGACCTTAACGGCTGGGAGTCCTTCACCACCGTGTGGGTAGCGAGACCACGGGCCAAACTCCTCACGACACACGGAGTCAATGCCATGGAACATGTCAGGATCCCACGCCATATGCGTGGAACGGAGACTGAGATACGCGCTGCCGGTACCTGCGCCCCGTATTGGGACCAGGATAAAAGACCTCATTAGGGCTGATTCTACCCATCTTCTTGGCAGGAACATCTCATCAGCATCCAATCTCACCCCAATCATGGGACATAGCTCGTTTCAGTGCTGAGTGGTAAGCCTTATTGACTTTCACCTCGTCAGGTGTCAAATCTAAACTCGACCGCGCGGACGGAAGGATGCTCCTGCAACCAATCCCTACATCGAATCGAAACAACGCTCTTGGTTCTCACAGCCGCCTACCACTGACTCGGATGCTAAGTTCTCGAGCAAAAAGGTGGAGCACCATGATCAAGCTCTGTTAATTGGCGGTCATTAGGAAGGGGACGAATGCTGGCCTCCGCCAAATCTTCGCCAAAAGTGTAGGATTGTCCTTCTGCATGCAGTCACCATTGCGAGGAGCGCAATGCTCACCTATTGCCGCTATCCCTTACCGCTGACCGCCACGTTAGAAGTAACAGTTGCGAAAAGCCAAGCCCAAGATGTTGTCCCGTTGGGATGTCAGGCATGTTGCGACCAATATTGAGGCACGTTCATATTCAGGAAACACAGATAGCCAAACAACAGGCAGATATCCCATATGGTAGACCTTGCGAGTAGCATAAAGTTCAGTCCTCACGACCCTACACTGCTACGACTTCAAGGCTTGAATGAGGCACGGGCTGAATGCCGTGCACGAGGCACGTAAGCAACATCCAGGAGACCACCTATATAACGACTGGATCAGTTCCTTCTTTTCTTCCACAATCAGACGAGATATTCCTCCAATCAATCTTTCTATATTACTTTCTGAACGCATTCATTCCCTACCAACCTACTACTCCAACATGTATTTCACCACAGCACTTGCTGCTGCCGCAGCTATGGGAAGCTCAATGCTTGTTTCAGCTGCACCAGCCGAATACTCTAGCCAGATCGCAATCACCCTTCCCACTGGTGCACAGGCTGTCACCGCTCATCCAGCTGTCCCTACCTTCGTCACTGGATACAAGGCAGATGAAGATGCCGTTGAGACTGCCGCTCTCGGAGATTCCAACGTCGACAACTATTGCCCCTTCGACGTGTACCTCTACTCCTGCAACGAGCAAGGATGTGGTGCTGAAGTCACCGTCGCCGCTAACAGCGGTAAATGGAGCGCCCCCATCAGCTCAACCACCGACGACGGCGTCTCCATCAAAATCGGCACCACGTCCGGAGAAGTCGAAAAAGCCATCCTACAGCTCGAGTACACCAATTCCGGCGGCCTCGTCTATTTCGATGCCAGCCAGATCAATGGAAATCCCTTCAGTGCTTACGGCTATACCATGGGCACTTCCGCCGGCTCAGAATATTACTGTGATGCTCCTTGCACGGCTTGTGCTGGTGTCTACTACACGAGTACAGATGGGAGTGTGTATGCTGTTGCCAACACTGAGAGTATTGGCTTCAGCCTCTGTCAGCACACCGCTTAGGGTTAAGGTGGCTTGGCGGGGCGCAAGATGGAGATGCAGTTTATTGCGTTCTAGGGATTTAGAGGGTAGAAATGGATCATCGCGATAGATTGTACTTTTTAGACTTTTGGTCGATATTGCCACGAGCGGTAGAGGCTCCTTCGGCGCTGATTTGTTGTTTTCAGAGTGCTGGTTGTTCATTCATTCCAACCCATTCATGTCAGTGGATAGTTGTACAATTACACCTACCAGCTTAACATATCATATTTTCCCTGCATTGTGACTGCTTAATCATACGCCAGAAAAAGAGTAGATATCTTGACTGCATCTGCGCCTCCTTCAGAAAATGCGTGAAGCGAACCTCATGCCCCCCCAATTCTTTGATGGAATGAAAATTCCAAAGCCCACCCACCACCAGCAGTAATCCCCCTCTCCAAAATCAACAAATCCCACACTTAAAGCTGATTGATGAATCGTAATCCGAAACGTAACCTGTGTCGTTCGCTAAGAACAACGGCCTTTATCACAAAAAAGCCTAAGTAATCATGCGCATGTATAAGTTAAGTAGCGATGAAAAACCACTAGAGTACACAAGTTAGGTGCTAATAAAGAGCCACTGGAGTAAAGTCCATAGGAGCTTATGACTTTTACAATCGGTGGGTTTTGAGGAAATAGCGCCTTAAGATGGGAAGGTTGATAGGGAGTTTAAGTTTCACAGAGATAGGTTGTCGATAATGTATTCTAGAGTTAGTAAAGTCGATGTGAACGGCCTGATAACCGGCATATAAACAATCAATCCAACATTTCAGCTCAGAAAATACCATGAAAATAATTACACGCTATGCCTAGAAAACCATAGTACGACCATATCACTCTCCATGAGCCCCTCTCCGTACGCCCCTTGCCCCTTGCCTCCCCTTATTTCGTAATGTTAAGCACGACCTGCCGAGCGGGCCACATGCCTCACAGGTTCGGGATCCAGCTGCATACGGGGATCCAGCCTCTTTGCCGTCTCGCTATAATGCGCACCGCCATGCACAATATCATCGGCGTTTCCAGCAGCAGCAGCACCCAGATCCTCTGATTCTTTCGTAATAGCAGGCATGGGAGATGAACCTCTTAGACTTGTTTTGGTTGCGGAGGCCGGTGTCTGCTGCTGCGATGCAGCCGACGTAATCTGTTCTAAGGGGATCTCTTCCCGTCTGTAACCACCAAGTGTGTCACCGGAGATGGGTCTTGATTGAGCAGCCGGCGAAGTATTTGAATTGCTGGGTGCTACGAGATTGACTATTGGCCGGTCAACGTCCCTTTCTGGGTCGAAGATCTTCGTCTCGTTCTCGTCAAAGTCTTGTCCGGGGTTGGCGGTTTCGTATTCGAGCATCTTGATGAGCTTGTAGAAGCCAGCTGCTAGCAGCGAGCCAAGTAGGGGGCCAACCCAGTATATCTGGCAAAGTATTAGCACGGATCTTAACGACGATAGTGGGTTAACTAATTAGTTAAACATACCCAATGATAGTCCTCGAATTGGGCGTTGATGACATCAGGTCCAAATGATCGGGCAGGATTAAGCGAGCCACCAGTGTAATAGACACCTGCAAGCGTTATCAGAACGAAACGTATACCGCTTGATGGATACAGCCTTACCTGCGAGCTCAGCAATGAACAAAGCAAGTCCTATACCAATTGGAGCAATGAACGTGCCCTTATGCTTCTCTGCAGCCAGCATAAAAATCGCAAACACCAACTCTGCGGTCAAAAACATCTCGATGAAAAGACCCTGTGTCTTTGATGTGCCGGCCCCTAGAGACGTCCGAACATTGAGCTGACCTGGATACATGACGCTCACGATTCCGGCAGCGGCAATGGCACCAATGATCTGAGATATGACGACGAGAGCCCCTCGTATAGGAGGCACTGCACCGACAATAACCATACCGAATGTCACAGCAGGATTGAACAATCCTCCACTGATTCGGAAGAAGACCCATGCATTCACAGCTAGACTGAAGCCAAAGCAAAGACTGATATAGAGCAGCTGGGCCGGATTAGATCCCTGTGCAATCGTAGTAGAAGTCGTCCCTTGAGTTTGGGAATTTGCCACCTGAGTACCAGTGAAAGCAAAGAAGAGGAAAAGAAAGGTGCCAACAAACTCCCCACACATTGCTATAAAATGATTGCGGACAGCATTTCCTGGACCGCCTGGAAGAAAGGGTATACGCTTTCCTTTGGCAGAGTTTGCTCTGCTCTGCATACCCCCGAAGACATAACCTCTCGTAAAGTGCTCTGAGTCCTTGTCCATTGTGTTGCTCGTGCAGTGTAGAGAATAAACTTAAAGACCAGCAATAAAGAAACAACAAGTCACCCAATCATACAAGTCATTCAATGAAGATTCTTTCAGAAAAGGAGGAAGAAAGGAGAGGATGCAAGAGTTGATCTTGGCGTCATCAGACGCTAGGTAGGGCCAGAATCTGTGGAAGTGCGGTACGGTGGGGTACGATAGCGAAGTCTGTACCAAAGCTTTAGTACCAGTCATTAACTGATCCTACACTTTATACCATATCTGATAGGTCACATGGTGACGTCTAGCGAAGACCAGAATATTCAAGCCATTGCCCCTAGCCCATTATCATAAGGTTGAGCCGCATGAACTACAGCCTTTTCGGGAGCGAAGAGTGCCGATGAAACGACCATTTTAGTCTCCAGATCTGCGTTTGCCACATGTGGGAATACTACTAGCAGTCATAGTTAGAGATCCGCGTAATGGAGAACGGGTAACGGCGTACATACCTTTAGAGCGATGTACTATGTAAGCTCTCACGATCTTCTTGACTAGTTCCATGCCGTACTGCCTTGAAGATCTCCGCAAGCGTCTCATGGCATGGTGGTCAGAACAAAAGATCCTCGGAGAATTTTGATCATGGCGCTGGAACTATATGAATGCCTCAGAACCCATTGATACTTCCATATGATGAAGGAAGATGGACGATGACGGAACAGACTAACAGAAGCTTATTCAAGGTGGCAAATTCGGCTGCGGCTCAAGCCCTAACCCTAGGGGGCTGAAATTGGAACCATGACGGTAGTTGTACCTCTGTACCGGAGTACAGAGGTACAACTACCTAGATAGACATGCTCTGCTTCTAAGAAGCTTGAGGAGCAGATGTCCCCGGGGTCTTAGGATCCTCACTCATTAGTTCTACTACTGACTCGGATGCCTATTGTTCCCACTTCATGTCTTTGAACAATCCTCAGTATCGTACTGCGCTGCACTAGCGCTGCGCAGGTGGCATTCGCTGCACCGCCCCTACCACTCCTATACTAACGGCAAAGGGGTTTGCTGGATATACTTGCATTCCTCTAAAGGTACTGGCCTGGTACATAGGTAGATTTTAATCCACTTGGTCAGCAATGTGGACACGTGTTCTTCTCCTACTGACTATCTTCCCTTGGATCTGGTTAAGATGGACTGCCGATTATAGTAAATATGATCTCTTAGCTGCAGAAAGCGAAAAACATCTTTCGGCAATCTTTGGAGATGACCATGTACCAATAGAGAATGCTCCTGCATCCTGGCTGTCGCCGCTCTATCCTCCGCTGAATCCATATGTTGATGGACTCAGGGTCTTAATCGTTGCGCCTGCCAGCTCCGGGACGATAAGGTGCCGAACGGCAGTCTTCACCTTCAGCCAGCAACCTCGCTACCGCGCACTGTCTTATGAATGGGGCCCCCCGGGCGTCACGCTACCCATCCTACTCAACGGCGTTAAGGTGCACCTGCGCGAGAACCTCTGGTATGCCCTTTACCACTTACGACATGCGCATGATGAAGTCAGCTTGTGGACAGATGTGCTCTGCATCAATCAGCAAAATGACCTTGAGAAAGCAAGGCTTATACCACAGATGAGCATGGTATATCGGCGAGCTGAAGAAGTCGTGGTGTGGTTAGATAATTACAGTGTCCCACCATATCTTCAACTCTACCTTCCTCAAATGGCAAAGTGGAAGGAAACTCCCAAGGAGATCGACTGGAACTATCATACAACTTGGTGGGATGAAGCCGTGCCCTGGCTCTACCGTCTCATACACGCCAGGTATTGGCAAAGGACTTGGATCATTCAGGAGATCGGAGAGGCTGTCAGGTTGAAGGTGCACTTTGCAGGCGGCAGTCTGTCGTGGGATGCATTTGTCTCCGCGGTTCACACTTTTGGAAAGGTCTTTCCTTACGTCTCGGGTACCGATCGCGTCGACACTTTGAACAATCTTCGCAACTTGAAACGAGATGGTGAGATCTACAGCCTGTCAGATCTGGTATGCGGCTTTCGTGATACCTTCTGTTCCATACCCCAAGACAAGCTCTTTGCCTTCCTAGGTATGGCCGACGACGACTCGGCATTAATCATTACGGCAGCCTATGACCAGCCCTTAACAGACATGTACTATCAATTCCTCCAGTATCTTTCGAGGTCAACCCTTGAAACCGTTATAAAAGAGGTTCAGATTGTCCATAGATCTGCTTTGTTGCGTTATCTACTTGCCAAGAAACAGGGTGCCGTCTCATACTCTGAATTGAAACCTTGTATTGTAGACATGAAAGATGATCCATACAACTACTATTATACTACGAAGGACTCAGACGACAAAGAGTCTTTGCACGTTGGCACAGACTATAGACGCAAGTGGAAAGAATGGCATACATGTACTGCGTGGCTTCAACGGTCGTGTTGGCTCCCTTCGGCGGCTGAGTCATTGCAAGAATGGAGGGCGGCTGATCTATCCTTGATATCGATAATCAAGGCACGAGGCGTTCTCATTACGCAAATGGAACACCTTGGGCCGACGATTACAACATTCTTGAAATCAGGCCAGACAACTAAGCACTGGAAACTCTTAGTTATGAAGCACTTCGATCAGCAACCAGTACAGAAGAGCGCCATAGCACTCAATGAAAGGATGATAGATTTTATCACTCAGTCCTCCTCAGCAGACGTGATTTCCTCCATAGGCGCTTTCTGCATCTCCAGCAAATGCCCGTCCAAGCCAGCCAGACTGTTCATCGGATCGAATGGCGTCCTCGGCTTGACATCGCCTACAGCGCAGGTCGGAGACTACATTGTGCAATTCTTCAACTCCACCTCCTCAGCGGTGGTACGAGATTCACATCGCGGATGGACGATCGTGGGCAGGGCAGGCGTCGTCAAAGAGGGTTACAGTCATGATTGGGACATCATTGATGATATCAGCGTCTTCTCCGAAACGACTCCTGAGCAAGGCAGCAAAGGACAAGTTGTCACATTGAGGATGGATATCAACACCCTTACACAACTCAATCTCAACTCCATTCAGCTGCGAGATGGCAATCATCATCCCGACTGCCGCCCTATGGCGCCTCCGGATACGCCAGGAGTTCTGCCTTCGCTCCTTTCACTCCTGCGCATTTGGCGACGAGTTGTCTTGTATGAATATATCGTCCCTTTTGCCTTTGGAGTTTTGACCCTGTCTGCGTACTACTTCGATTTCTTCACACTTTACATCTTGATCATGCTGATAGCGGGTTTGAGTTGGTGTGGTCTTGAGCTCCGGTAGGACTCTGACAAAATCGGCCATACAGCATCAAGGTGCATCAGCGCACTGATCTTGTGAATTGTCATTGTTTTAAGAGAGTGGCTGAAACCAGAGTCCTATGTACGAGACCGAAGGTATTTAGGCCCGATGGAAAGATTGTGTTTATGGAAAAGATGCGTACCTTCGCTCTGAGATAGAATCTGATGTTCCGACAAAATCAGATTGCCATATTTGATGGTGGTATGGACGGATGAAGTTCTGAAATACTGATGTTCTTGATATAGGCATTTGAGGTAACAAGTTTTAGCGCCAAAATAAAGGTACTATTATCAAAGTCCGGAATTCACGCATTGTGTGCTCAATCACGCGTGGTACACCCTAATCTACTCCGTTTTCGACAATATTCGCAATTCTTCTCTGCTCAACCGTCTCGCGCAAAAGCCCAGAGCTCAAGAGCGAGTGAAACCCAGGTGGACGGCACCAACACAAATTTCAGCAATTATGACAATTCTACGCATCAAGACTCCTTATGAAATGATGGAAATTATTTGCCCTAATGTCCGCATTACGTACTCAAAACCACGGGTTTCGGATCCCAAAGCAAAGACTACTTTACCTGCTTCCAACACCTATTAGAGAATTACCAGTCTTAAGTCTAGGGGACAATCAAATCCCAAGCATGTGAATCTCCTTCAAACGATGCACCTCTCTCTTTGGATTGACGAGTACCGTACTCGCCTAGTCGAAAAGAGTCCAAGTTGGATCATCAACCTTGAACCAAGGCGGATTCTCATTCGCAACATTCCCGCTAACTGGGATATCCTGTTTGATAGTAGTTACTGGAACCGCTTTCGTTGTGATTGGTGCAGGAGGGGTGAGCCTGTATCCCAGCGGCTCCGTCGGCGTCACTGTCACCCCATATTCGTATTGCCAAGTCCACTGTTTGATGACAGATGTGGTTAGTTGGGGGCTCCCAACTTTCTCGGCCTTGATGCTTTGGAGGTCTTCCGCATCGTAGAGACTGATTAGGAAGACCTCCTTCACCGAGACGCCTTCGAGGGCGTGAGGTTTCTTTGTTCTGTCGTATGCAACGGCTGGTACACTGTGGCAGGTTTTCGATGTCAGCTTTGGTTCTCAAAAGCTTGTCTAATGTTATACGAGACCAACAGGTGCGTCGTTGTCTTGTATTTGACACTCTACCGAGGAGGCATAATGCTGCAATGACTTACTTGAAGGTAGGATTATCCTCCATCACAAAAGTCTCCGTCTGGCCCGCTTTCAACACCTTCCCAGCGCACGTGCTCCTATACCAAGGGCGCCCTTCTGTGGTATTCTGATCGGCATCCAACCAAGGTCCATCTATCTTTTCAGGATGGCCAGAGGCCGGTTGTCTACCAGGTATAAAGTTCGCTCTACCTCTAGCATACATAATCCTTCTAGTGGAGCTTACAAGCGTCTGCACAAGACCAACAGTATGTCCCAGCCTTCTGTCCCCTGCCGCAGGGTGGACGTTAATGGCGAATCTTTGCCAGACCGTGAAGTCGAAAAGCCATGCCGCACTACTTTTCTCTATTTCCAGACCGCCGAGCGGGATATTACCATTGGCCGCTTCAGTTGTATTCAAACTGTCGCCGGCCTGGTTTGGGGGAAAGGGTGGTGTCAACGGTCCGGTTGTGGGCGAGATGGATCCAGGGTTAAGGGAAGCTAATAATACGGCGTTAGCTATAGGCGCGATGATTTGGGCACTAGCACCGGCTGGCATTTTGGCGGGAGATATGAGTGTTGTTAATCCAAATAATTGTTATCCATCTATGGAGAGGATTGGAGCATTGATGTCTTTTTTCCCCACGTATCGAAACGATCATCAGCCTCATTGATGGTGGCAAGCTGACTGAGATGGCTTAGTCAGCCCTAGGGGAATGTCAGCTTTCGGAGTTCCCAATCGTTGATGGGCCTAGCTGCAATATTGCGCGTCGACAATCCGCAATTGGATTGGCTCCGCTCCATTGTATGATGGAAAATGTTGGACGAGGACTCGATTAGATTCGGTGTATTGCCAATAGCCAGAACGAAATAAGAGGCTAGATCGTCGGCGAGCACAATGAGGGCTGTGGCAATGATCTATTAGTGTGTAAGCCGCAACACAGTTCTGTCCCCTCATTATACTGTCGATGAAGGTGTCTCGTAGAAACACTTTCACTGTAGCCTAGGAATTGCTTTTTGTGTTGAGCAAGGGTCCAAAAAATCGGCCTTGGCCCTCAGCCACGCCGCCAATTCTTGCACCAACACTTTCTTACAGCAACACTTTCTTACAGCAACACTTTCTTACAGCACACTTTCTTGCACCAACACTTTCGTACAGCAACACTTTCTTGCAGCAACACTTCATCCTATCCTTGTTATAAGCTGCCCTCTTCCAGGATTAAACAATTCTGTTATCAACACATGTCCGCGCAATCGACTCTCACTTGATGTGTCAACGCAGCAAGAAGTGAATATGGACGCCCGGAACGAGTCAGAGCTTCAGAAGGAACTGGCACAATTGAGAGGTGAGATTGAAAAGCTTGAAACGGAAAAGCTGCTGCAACGGGATGAGATCCGTGCACTCAAAGCGGAAGCCCGCTCTTACCAAGATGAATTGAGTTCGCTAAACGGCAGAGTCCAAAGGCTGGAAGAGCAGGCGTTGCAAGAGACTCCTGCTACGAGTATCGGAAAGGAGGTTCGGCTGCGATACCTGGAAAAACATCGACAGCGCATGGGAAAAAACATTGGTAAGCTCGGCTATGATCGCATCAAACGCGGTGATCGTGCTGCGCATCGTGGACGGCCTGTGGTCGATGCGTTGCTCTGCCTGACCGACCAGATAACAGATCGTGTGGTCTATCCGGATCTCTATGGAGTGGACCCAGCAACCATGAAACATTGGAAGGATGTTCCTGAAATGGTTGAGGTCACTAGCTTCCGCGCTTCGCTACAGAGTGAGGGAAGGCTGACGAAGGACTTTCAGGTCCTCTTTGAGCGCTTACTTGAAGCTGCGAAGACCTTTTCCTCGTCAATGGAGTTAAAAGCAGCATTCAGGGACAACAAGAACCTTCAGCGGCTTCAGAATGAACTGCAGGTTTGCTATGATAAGATTGTTGCTGCGAATCTCCGTGGACGGCAAACTCCGTCACCACAGCACAATTCCTAGATTGGATGTTTTTTTCCTGAGATGTCCTTCATCAGTCAAGCATTGAGGATCCTTCCTTGGATGGAGCGATGTGATGGAGCGATGTGATGGAGCGACGTCGTTACTTCGATGTCCACTACCACGGTGCGAATTCTTAACAAGTCATTTTGACGCTTTGTGGAGCAATGCGGGGAACAAGACTGGAGCACTTTCATTCAATTACGGTTAGAAGGAGGGTCCAAGTTCGAATAAAAGAAGTAAAATATTTCCCGAATTATTCGGACCCACGCAAGACAGTAGGAACAATGACCTCGCGTCAAGAAGAAATATATGTGGGTTCTCGGAAGCAGAGCACACGGTTTTCCACAAGCCCAATAAGTACACGAATTCAAATCAAGGACTAAGGGTTGTGAGCCTCTGGAACCAGTATTCCTCAGGGGCTCACTAGGGATGACTTTGAAGACAGACCCCAGCTATTGACCCTCTAAGATCCTGACAAGAAAGACGAAACTATCTTCGGGTGTCTGTTGCTCGGATTCTTCTGCCTCCTCCCTTAACGCGACACGCTCACGGTTGCATCGTGATGGCGGTAGACGGTTGTCGAGTTTCCAAAATCTTTAGCAAAAGGTTTGCGTTTACGCTTCATAACGTTCTGGGCCACCTCTGCACCCACGGTTGTGACTGATCTCGAATAAGAATTCTCAGGTAAGATTAGACCAGCGAGTCGAAAGCCATAGGGAATTTGCTGCTAATAGTAGAATACTGAGTAGAGTTGCGTCTACGCTTTGTAGCTTCAAAAGCCACCTCAGTTCCCATGGTTGCAATCGTGTTGATTTTGAAAGAAATTCCATGTTGAACTCAGGCCGGCGAGTGTTTACGCTTCGTGGCTTTTCGGGCCACCTCAGCGCACACGGTCGTGATTGTGTTGATCTCAAATGAGAATCTGGTAGTGAGATCAGGCCGGCGGGTCGAAAAGCTATGGCGAGTCTGCTGTGAACGGTAGACCATTATCAAACTGCTGTTGATTAACAGATGCAGAGGGTTTCAAGTAATAGAGTTGGCGTTTACGCTTCGTGGCTTTCCGGCCCACCTCACCACTCACAGATGAGAGCAATAATTGCAAGTCCCAATGATAGCATTGGCTGGATAGCGAGGTATCATGTGGTGTTTGTAATTGTAAGGTTGGTTCTTAAAAATAGTGGGTGTTGTGAATGTCAGCGGGCTTAGGCAAGCAAAGCTACAAAGAGGTGCGGTGATGGCCTTGATTGCAAGTCCCAATGATAGCGGATCGCCACAGTGATAGCTGAGAAAGGAGAGCGTCGCTAGAGCATGTTCATCCTGCTGTACCATGAAGATGGTCCTCAGGCTGGTTCGTCGCATGCTTTCTGCACAGTTTCAGGTGAGCATCGTCAGGCGTGACGATAAGTGATTGTGTTGGTGAGAATAGTTGGCCACCGCAAGGATAACAATCAAGATCCCTGCTAGTGTTCAGGCGCTGTGTTCGATGATTGGATATCAAAGCCAAGCAAGGCGGGTGGCTTGCGCCCCCTGCCCCACGTAGGGAGCGACGACTCTCGACACTCTGCATCTTCATCTCCCTCAATCTTTCTCCATCTTATCAAGTCCATCCATCTATTGGATCATGAGAGGCGGTACCTGCTCTAGGTTCCCATGTATAAGATACCTCCAATGATTACACCGAAGCTTCTCTTGTCTCTTGTCCTCTTCATTCGGCATTTTAGAGGGGGTTCTCGTGCCAGCTGGCGTCCAAGTATCGTATTTAAACAGGACAGGCGCAGCATCTGGGTATCCTCATCCTATCTGCAATGAACTTAGCGTCATTCTCCTGTAAGGAATCTGCTTAGAATGTCCTCTGGCTACTCGTGGAGACCCCGGGGGTGGACCATCGATTCTGTACAAGGACTGGCATGACTATTTGAGATACCGTCTAACTGTGTTGTCTGTCAGATTCGATAACTTGCTCATCGTACACACCTCGAGGACTTGGATGTTACTTTCAGGAAGTCGAACGACTGCTCATGTGACAACCTGGCCATCAACACTTCGCATTCCCATAGAGTTTATGATCTGATGCATAGCGCAACAATTTCAAGCTGGGATGGTCTAAGAAGAGATGAGGGACGATGTTTAGGGAGTCAACGCGAACCGTGCGTAGGGCTGAGTGATAGCCTGATTACCACTAATTACCCCTGAAGGTGAGCAAATCCAGCCTAAAATTACGAGTAAAAGTAGAAATAATTATGAAGTCGTCCCTCTCTGAAACATCACATATAGTGATGAATACAATGAGGGTGGCTAGCCCAGGGAGTTTCAACCCATTATAAGCACATGCATAACACGATAGCTATAGCCAATGTAGATCCTTATGCCAGTGAGCATTCCTGTCTGCTCACAAAGAGCTAACAGTAAGGGATCATATCAAATCATACTTGTACTAATGAAACTTATAGCCTCAAACAACGCATCAGTCACCTTCTTTCTCTCCTCAACTCCACTCGCTCCTCATCAATCTTCTCGAATCTTCAACTTCCACCTTTTCTCTTGACCTTGGGCATTATATGCCACGTTCGCAAGATCCGCAGTGACAAAACACGCCTGGGTACATGGCGCATCACTGTTCTTGCAGGTTGAACAGCGTTTTCCGTCTTTGTTGTCAATCTTCGAATTGACCTTATGCAATCTTCGTAGAAAACAGTTCGGCTTAGCGGAAGACGAGTCCAGCAAGCCAGCGGGCCGAAAGTGCTTTGGGACAGTCTTGCCTATGTTCTTCTTGAGCCCTCGAAGCAGCGTATCTGAAGCTGACAAGTCCCAGTTCTCAGGAAATTCGATCTGCCTCCAAACGTCCTTCACCTCATCTGATGCTTCTTCAAAACCTTTAGGAGCTGTGGCTGAAACAGTGCTTTGGCTCGACTGTAGGAGCGTCCCCGGGCTGGAAGGTGCCGGCATCAAGGTTGCGGTGTGCTCTGATGCGGTTTGCTCTGTTGCTGTGGCAGGGTCCATTGACGAGCTGGCTTGTTCGTGTAGCACGGTCTGCGATCCAGTAGAAGAGTCCAACAGGTCCAGACCTCCCGATGTACCGGTTCGTCGTCGAAGGGGGGGAGGAGAACCGACCTCAGGCCGTGTATTCTCGGCCCTAACAACCCTTCCGAGACCGCGCCGGGAGGGAATTCTCTCTGCTATATCCTCTGGCAATGGCTCCGGTGGTCCAAAAGTGGTTAGCATTCCGGCAGCCCCAACCGAGCTTTGACGTGCTTGTCGACGATGCTTTGATACTGGCTTCTCTGGCGAAATAGGGCCCATTCCACGCTTAGCCTTGTTTGCCTCGAAACGCCGGATACTCTGCTGGAGTGCAGCATCACCGCGAGCTTTGGAAAGGGCTACAGTAAGCTCCTGCAACGCTTCATTCGTGCTAGGCTGGAACTGCTGGAACTTTGCGGACAGTTCTTCAAGTCCGGTGCTGACATTGCCGATCATTACTGATGCTTCGTCGAGTTTGGCGCTGGCTTCAGTGACGCTGCCAATCCTTATCGGAACTTCGTCAAGCTGGCTGGTGGCTTCAGTGACCTTGTCGACTCCCCTCAAGACCATGCTAATGCTGGTTGAAATCTTGCCAAGATCGCGCTCCGTCTTGGTAACCAGATGATTAAAGTCGTTTTCTGCAGCTTGAATATCATTAGGAATGTCCCTTGCTTTCTCTGCTTGCTTCTCCAAAGCCGTCGTTAAAGAATTAATCTCTTCTCTTAGGCCTGCGAATTCTTCGGTATGCTGGGCTTCGAATTCTGCAATCCCTGACGCAGAGAATCGTATCGTATCTGACTTCGCCGAGCAAGCATTCAACACCTGTCTAAGACTCTGTCGCAACTTCTTCATTTTTAGATGCTTCTCCTTGACCACTTCCAAAAGTCTCTTGTCTTCATCATGCTCTTCTTTCACTGCAGCAAGGCTCATATTCACATTCTCATTCAGCGCAACTACTGTCTCTTGGGTAGCCTTGAGATGTTGTTGGGCAGCCTTGATATGGTCTTCTCGTCTCATAAGGGCAGTTGACCTTCGCTTGTCGGCAAGGAGGGCATCATCTGACTCCTGCTTCCACTGCTTATATGATCGTTCAAGCTCTGATTCTTTGGATGCGATGGCTGTGGCTTCGGTCTGTAGGCGGGCTTCCTTGTCTCTGCTATCCAGTTCGGTCTGCTTGAGTTCTGCCGACTGCTGCTGCAAGAGTTGTTCTTTCTTCTCCAGGTCTGCGTTCCTCTGCTTGAACAGCATTTCCTTCTTCTCCAACTCCACTTCTCGTCTCCGTAATCTCTCTTCTTCTTCATCCATCTTCTCTCTCCTCTGCTCCAGCTCCAGCTTCATCTCTGCTTGCTGCTTCTTGCTCTCTTCGGCTTCTCCAGTGGCGGCTTTCCAGTCGGAGCTACAGGACNGTCTGTTGCTCGGATTCTTCTGCCTCCTCCCTTAACGCGACACGCTCACGGTTGCATCGTGATGGCGGTAGACGGTTGTCGAGTTTCCAAAATCTTTAGCAAAAGGTTTGCGTTTACGCTTCATAACGTTCTGGGCCACCTCTGCACCCACGGTTGTGACTGATCTCGAATAAGAATTCTCAGGTAAGATTAGACCAGCGAGTCGAAAGCCATAGGGAATTTGCTGCTAATAGTAGAATACTGAGTAGAGTTGCGTCTACGCTTTGTAGCTTCAAAAGCCACCTCAGTTCCCATGGTTGCAATCGTGTTGATTTTGAAAGAAATTCCATGTTGAACTCAGGCCGGCGAGTGTTTACGCTTCGTGGCTTTTCGGGCCACCTCAGCGCACACGGTCGTGATTGTGTTGATCTCAAATGAGAATCTGGTAGTGAGATCAGGCCGGCGGGTCGAAAAGCTATGGCGAGTCTGCTGTGAACGGTAGACCATTATCAAACTGCTGTTGATTAACAGATGCAGAGGGTTTCAAGTAATAGAGTTGGCGTTTACGCTTCGTGGCTTTCCGGCCCACCTCACCACTCACAGATGAGAGCAATAATTGCAAGTCCCAATGATAGCATTGGCTGGATAGCGAGGTATCATGTGGTGTTTGTAATTGTAAGGTTGGTTCTTAAAAATAGTGGGTGTTGTGAATGTCAGCGGGCTTAGGCAAGCAAAGCTACAAAGAGGTGCGGTGATGGCCTTGATTGCAAGTCCCAATGATAGCGGATCGCCACAGTGATAGCTGAGAAAGGAGAGCGTCGCTAGAGCATGTTCATCCTGCTGTACCATGAAGATGGTCCTCAGGCTGGTTCGTCGCATGCTTTCTGCACAGTTTCAGGTGAGCATCGTCAGGCGTGACGATAAGTGATTGTGTTGGTGAGAATAGTTGGCCACCGCAAGGATAACAATCAAGATCCCTGCTAGTGTTCAGGCGCTGTGTTCGATGATTGGATATCAAAGCCAAGCAAGGCGGGTGGCTTGCGCCCCCTGCCCCACGTAGGGAGCGACGACTCTCGACACTCTGCATCTTCATCTCCCTCAATCTTTCTCCATCTTATCAAGTCCATCCATCTATTGGATCATGAGAGGCGGTACCTGCTCTAGGTTCCCATGTATAAGATACCTCCAATGATTACACCGAAGCTTCTCTTGTCTCTTGTCCTCTTCATTCGGCATTTTAGAGGGGGTTCTCGTGCCAGCTGGCGTCCAAGTATCGTATTTAAACAGGACAGGCGCAGCATCTGGGTATCCTCATCCTATCTGCAATGAACTTAGCGTCATTCTCCTGTAAGGAATCTGCTTAGAATGTCCTCTGGCTACTCGTGGAGACCCCGGGGGTGGACCATCGATTCTGTACAAGGACTGGCATGACTATTTGAGATACCGTCTAACTGTGTTGTCTGTCAGATTCGATAACTTGCTCATCGTACACACCTCGAGGACTTGGATGTTACTTTCAGGAAGTCGAACGACTGCTCATGTGACAACCTGGCCATCAACACTTCGCATTCCCATAGAGTTTATGATCTGATGCATAGCGCAACAATTTCAAGCTGGGATGGTCTAAGAAGAGATGAGGGACGATGTTTAGGGAGTCAACGCGAACCGTGCGTAGGGCTGAGTGATAGCCTGATTACCACTAATTACCCCTGAAGGTGAGCAAATCCAGCCTAAAATTACGAGTAAAAGTAGAAATAATTATGAAGTCGTCCCTCTCTGAAACATCACATATAGTGATGAATACAATGAGGGTGGCTAGCCCAGGGAGTTTCAACCCATTATAAGCACATGCATAACACGATAGCTATAGCCAATGTAGATCCTTATGCCAGTGAGCATTCCTGTCTGCTCACAAAGAGCTAACAGTAAGGGATCATATCAAATCATACTTGTACTAATGAAACTTATAGCCTCAAACAACGCATCAGTCACCTTCTTTCTCTCCTCAACTCCACTCGCTCCTCATCAATCTTCTCGAATCTTCAACTTCCACCTTTTCTCTTGACCTTGGGCATTATATGCCACGTTCGCAAGATCCGCAGTGACAAAACACGCCTGGGTACATGGCGCATCACTGTTCTTGCAGGTTGAACAGCGTTTTCCGTCTTTGTTGTCAATCTTCGAATTGACCTTATGCAATCTTCGTAGAAAACAGTTCGGCTTAGCGGAAGACGAGTCCAGCAAGCCAGCGGGCCGAAAGTGCTTTGGGACAGTCTTGCCTATGTTCTTCTTGAGCCCTCGAAGCAGCGTATCTGAAGCTGACAAGTCCCAGTTCTCAGGAAATTCGATCTGCCTCCAAACGTCCTTCACCTCATCTGATGCTTCTTCAAAACCTTTAGGAGCTGTGGCTGAAACAGTGCTTTGGCTCGACTGTAGGAGCGTCCCCGGGCTGGAAGGTGCCGGCATCAAGGTTGCGGTGTGCTCTGATGCGGTTTGCTCTGTTGCTGTGGCAGGGTCCATTGACGAGCTGGCTTGTTCGTGTAGCACGGTCTGCGATCCAGTAGAAGAGTCCAACAGGTCCAGACCTCCCGATGTACCGGTTCGTCGTCGAAGGGGGGGAGGAGAACCGACCTCAGGCCGTGTATTCTCGGCCCTAACAACCCTTCCGAGACCGCGCCGGGAGGGAATTCTCTCTGCTATATCCTCTGGCAATGGCTCCGGTGGTCCAAAAGTGGTTAGCATTCCGGCAGCCCCAACCGAGCTTTGACGTGCTTGTCGACGATGCTTTGATACTGGCTTCTCTGGCGAAATAGGGCCCATTCCACGCTTAGCCTTGTTTGCCTCGAAACGCCGGATACTCTGCTGGAGTGCAGCATCACCGCGAGCTTTGGAAAGGGCTACAGTAAGCTCCTGCAACGCTTCATTCGTGCTAGGCTGGAACTGCTGGAACTTTGCGGACAGTTCTTCAAGTCCGGTGCTGACATTGCCGATCATTACTGATGCTTCGTCGAGTTTGGCGCTGGCTTCAGTGACGCTGCCAATCCTTATCGGAACTTCGTCAAGCTGGCTGGTGGCTTCAGTGACCTTGTCGACTCCCCTCAAGACCATGCTAATGCTGGTTGAAATCTTGCCAAGATCGCGCTCCGTCTTGGTAACCAGATGATTAAAGTCGTTTTCTGCAGCTTGAATATCATTAGGAATGTCCCTTGCTTTCTCTGCTTGCTTCTCCAAAGCCGTCGTTAAAGAATTAATCTCTTCTCTTAGGCCTGCGAATTCTTCGGTATGCTGGGCTTCGAATTCTGCAATCCCTGACGCAGAGAATCGTATCGTATCTGACTTCGCCGAGCAAGCATTCAACACCTGTCTAAGACTCTGTCGCAACTTCTTCATTTTTAGATGCTTCTCCTTGACCACTTCCAAAAGTCTCTTGTCTTCATCATGCTCTTCTTTCACTGCAGCAAGGCTCATATTCACATTCTCATTCAGCGCAACTACTGTCTCTTGGGTAGCCTTGAGATGTTGTTGGGCAGCCTTGATATGGTCTTCTCGTCTCATAAGGGCAGTTGACCTTCGCTTGTCGGCAAGGAGGGCATCATCTGACTCCTGCTTCCACTGCTTATATGATCGTTCAAGCTCTGATTCTTTGGATGCGATGGCTGTGGCTTCGGTCTGTAGGCGGGCTTCCTTGTCTCTGCTATCCAGTTCGGTCTGCTTGAGTTCTGCCGACTGCTGCTGCAAGAGTTGTTCTTTCTTCTCCAGGTCTGCGTTCCTCTGCTTGAACAGCATTTCCTTCTTCTCCAACTCCACTTCTCGTCTCCGTAATCTCTCTTCTTCTTCATCCATCTTCTCTCTCCTCTGCTCCAGCTCCAGCTTCATCTCTGCTTGCTGCTTCTTGCTCTCTTCGGCTTCTCCAGTGGCGGCTTTCCAGTCGGAGCTACAGGACTTGAGATCACTTGTGACGTCCTTCAAGTCCGAGACCAACATGTGCAGTTCATCTGCGCAATCTTGCGGGTCATTTCGGTCGCTGAATTCGTCGACCGACTTGATGAGCGCTGTGAGCAGCCACTCCAAACTGGGTGTGCGCAAAGCGTCGGCCATGACGACAGTACTCGATAAAAATGCGTTGATAGTAGAAAAGATATACAATCAAGGCTGGCGTCAAGTTCTATGGTCAGATGGGCATGAGAGGTTGATACATCTTTGTGTACGAAGTATTGAGTGCGCTTTATTTACACGCTAACTTTGATGGGTCTAGAACGCCTCTACGCGAGCAACTTGAGAGCTTGCACTGGCACAATCGCGTGTGTCTATGTGCTGTAGCCCTGGATAAGGCGGTTTAACACGATGGTATGATATTTGCAACCGCCCTAAGCTGAGGAAGGGCCTCTAACACTGCCAAGGTCACAGCGACCAGCAAAGGTTGCTTCCTTTCTCATTCGGCAGCTCAACGCCTTCTCTCGCATGTCCCTCCCTATCACACTATCACACCCCATGGTCGGTGAAAGAGTCTCAGCGTTGAAAAACTAGCTTCACTTTAAGAGAGGGGCACTACAACTTAAGTGTAAGCTGAATTGATTGTAACCGAGGAATTCATGAGAAGATTATGGTAGGAGGCGTTGGGAGGGCGGAACAGCACAGGATGTGGGAAGGATGGTCACGCAGGTGGATGTGGAGGAAGAGGATGAAGATGATGCCATTGTGCTAATGTTTTGACGCTTCTGTAATACGTTGCATATGCTCATGAACATAAGACACCCAAACCCTGCTGCATCAATGCATACACTTCCAGAGCATGTCCCTAATTTCTTCCACCTTTTCCTCACGGTCCTGGCGCTTCGCCCGCCTTCCTCGTCGTCGATGCCGTGGAGCGTAAAAGTCATGACATTGCGCGCACATGGCGGCGCCACAACCTTTGCATACCAGCAAGAATCCACATTCCCTATTTTGTCGTCAGTACGGCTACCAGGTACCAAAGTGGAAGAAAATGGGTTATGAGGTACTTACTTGTGACACTTTGGTGTTGCTTGCTGCTCACATATCAGGGGTTTAGTGGACGCGTACCACTTCTCTTGGTTTTGGTGATGGTAGCAAAATGATTGTGAAAATCTGAAGGGTGCCATTGAAAAGGGCCGAGGCGGATTGCTCATCCGAGGAGCAGGAGTGGAGACAAAAGCTGGAGCAGCAGCATTGACGACGGGGAGGCCAGCAGGAGGCCGCCCGGAAATGTGAGGTTTATCAAGAGCAGCTTGAATTATGCGAAGATGAGGGGCTAGTGATGATGTTGTCGGAGGAGGAATGCTTTTCGGAGCAGCAGCAGGGGCGTTGGCGACGGGATCACCCCCGATCCCGGATATGCGAGGTTTATCAAGAGCAGCTTGTATTATGCGGAGGTGAGGTGCGACTGATGATGTCGGATGAGGATCCATGTTGAGAGCAGACTGTAATCAGCAAAGGTTAGCATTCATGTCATCTGAATTATATTTAATGCTTACCAGAGTCAGGAATGTTATGTTGTTATGCTGAATGCTGCGAGTATGGGTTGTAAGAAGAAAGAAAGAAGCAAGAAGAAAGTGGGAAATGCTCTTGATTTATGGCTGCTAAGCGAGGTAAACAGGCTAAACAGGCTAAACAATGGAAGTCATGCGCAAGTTTGAGCCGAGTTTAGAAGGAGCGATGTATGCTAGCAGCCTGAGTTGGCTAACTATATGAGCTTTTGAGCCGGGTTTAGAAGGAGCGATGTATGCTAGCAGCCTGATTTGGCTAAACACACGAGCCAGTCCAAGTACTCCTATGCATTTGAGGCTTCAGGGCCTCAGAGCCAGCAGGAATCGACGAAGAGAATGCAGCGAGCTTTTCAGGAGCCATTGTTATCTGTATCCCGCATATCCTTCCAAATGCATGGATGTCGGTATCCATATCGACGAGACGAAGCGGTTCTGGGCTACCCCATGTCACCAATTGCAAGTATGTAATCATGTACCCCAAGCACTACCATGTTCTCTACTGACATGGTCTCGCCATTCATAAAGAAGCTCTGTCTAAAAGCCTTCATACGTCAACCTACCATGCTCGCAAAGACTCATATCAGCAAATACCCATACCACGATTTCCCCGTAGTAGTCATAACAGCGAGACTAACGAGCAGCGAGCCCTGGTGATTAATGTTCCCTTCGAGAAATATCTCTGGATGTTCACCAAGAAGCTTGCCGATCCCGAATTCTTGAAGGTTCGGGAAGCGTTCAGGCGTGGTGAGAGCACTTCGGTTGACCAAGACGAGGGAACTTAGAGCAGCAAGGCCGTCTGATCCAACAAGCCTAAGTCAGCCAGAAAGCAAAAGCCTAAAAGGCTCCGACGTCACGCAAGTAGTGTAGCTGCAGGCCCGACCAGCTCCTGAGCATGCATCCAGCGGGCCTCCTCTCCGGGCCTTCTGTCCGGGCAAGAGGATTGTTATGAAGTACTACACTTGCTTCTCTTCTCTGGGCCTTTCGCTCGTCCAAGCCAAATGAAGTCAAGAAGCTAGCATTGCGTTAGTGTAGCTATACAATGTACCGATGTACTTGCAAGTCGCATCTTTACATACTCGAACGCTAATTCGCAACCCAGGGCCCTTCATTTCCTTTTCCACAATCGCGTAGATACAAAGCCCTTTCTACGTTTTGTTACATCCTCTTCCAATTCCTCTCTAGATCCCCTGCAGGCAGCAGCGTCCTATACACATAGACAGCGTTCCAACTCCAGATACTCTACAATTTTCCTGATAGTTTGCGTCTCAAGTTTCGTGAAGACAAGGGCCCCGGTTGCGGTAGCTCAGTGACAGCACGTAGCAAAAGCTTAGGCGTCCAAGCAGCACCCTACCCCTCCGACCTGTGGCTGACTCTGCCCATGAAAGTTCTCGTAGCCCTGGGACATAACCTCTTCTCGGTCCTCTGTTGGGAGATGAAAGAGCATCGCCCTCTCAGTCTCGGATCTGTAGAGACCGTCAACGGGAAACTCAGAGTCTCCAACGGCGGCTAATACTGAATCAATATTGGGCAGCCAACGTGTTAATATGTTGTCTGCGGAAATCCACTCGTTAAGTGCCCTCGAGGTTGCCAGATATGGTTCATCATCTTCGAAAATCAAGGAGATTAGCTTAGTAAAGCAATCCAACCGGGGTCCCTAGTGCAGGTCGGGTCTCAAAATATCCAAGGTTCAAATCATAGCGGGTATCCTGGGAGCCAGCTGAATGGCACCCTCAAAAATCCCGAAAGGAATCATCGCCAGTATGCCATCATCTTTCTAGTATTGCCGGAGTTGGTGACATGGCGCAGCACGCCGAATCTCGTAGCTGAACCTGCTTGTCATCTTCTTTTGATTCTGAATGTCGGGATAGAGTACAGTATGCAGGATATTCCGAGCTCTTACAACCGCCGTTTCATCATTCTCGAGTCTCAGTCCATCACAGAGCGAACTTTCGTGTATGATCATTGACCTCCTGATATGCTGCCGATAAATCGATAAGTGTCCTGCGTCTTATAAGAACTGCCTTAACTTCGGCACTCTTTGTAACCTGTGCTCTTTGATAGGCTGTTCAGAGACGCTGGAAAGGAAGAGGATCAACCCTTTCGATAATTTGAAGTCGATCTGGTGTCCTGATAATTTGGCTCTTGTCCTTTGATTGGATCCAAGTATGTACACTTCGCCGAAAGTCCGATTGAATTTTGTGACTGTCCCACTCCCAGATGCAACTCATTAGGACGTCAAGCTCTTGAAATGGTTCCTGTCCTGTTCAGCTGCCAATGTACGCAATATTTCCCAAGCTATCCTCGTCACCAAAAGCCTTAATCTTCTTGGCTCACTTGAAGATGAACGTCTTTCTGGCGTTGTTCATATACTCGGTGTCTATTCACACGAGATTGTTATCGTAAATCGTGAGGCGTTGAGCTACAATATACATGGGAATGTGACTGCATTGCTTCCCCTGGAGGAGCTAGGATCTACGGGAGGGAGATCATAGTATACATAGGGAATAGAGGCATGAGAACTTCGGATGAGGATATTGATAATGCTAGCATGCTGATTGGTCTAAACAGTCCAACAGCAAAGCAGTAAGAACTGAGAAATCTGTATCCTCCTCGGCTCTTTATCTCACATGTCTTGCAATATGATATCGGCAGCGTGCTCTGCCAAACCATATAATATTAGGAGCATCATTCCTATAGATCCGAGATCATCAGGCAGGCGGTACCGCATCGGCCGACAAATCTTTGCGTCTAAAAGTCCAGAATAGCCATAGTGAAGGGTTAAGAACCTTCAAGCTAACATTCTTACGGGTAATTTTATCTGATCACAAGGAACATCTCCAGCGCGTTTATTTATAGGGTTGTCCAGGATGTTACAGCTGGACAATTGCAAGCCAGATGAACCACGACAATCTCCTTGTTTCCATCAAAGCATCCATCTTTGTACGATACGAAGCATCCAGCTATGTACAGAGCGAAGGGGCACACAAGATAAAGAACAAACACTAGTGTGGATCCAACAGTAGCCTTAGTGCTTTCGAAGCCACTGGAGAGGATGATTGTCTGTTGCTACAAGCGACAGGAGGTGTAGCAGTCGAGGGACAGGGAAAGAGCTCGGACGAAACTGATGGAAAGAAGGGCCAATGACCATCATTGGCCGGAGAGGAGGGTTGTCCTTGGGCAATGCCGTTGAAATCCTGTGTTCATGTAAGGGAATCTTGGATTGTTCGAATAGCATCCTTGAACCACTGTATGTAATCAGGTATCGTTCTCTCGATGGCAGCTCGAGGTGTTCCTATGACATCTGTCAGGCCTTCTCACCCATCACAGAGGGTGAGACGACCTACGACTTATGTGATATAGCAGGATATAGTCCGTCAACTTCTTGGAAGCTTCGACAGCTAGTGCTTTCAGGGATTGGGATTCTGCTTGTACTTTGATATCGTGATAGGTGACAATTGCTCTGCTAATCTTATTCGGCGGTGTCCTAGCTTATTCATTAGCCCATCACCTACTGGTAATAATTGAGCTTGGGAATCCATACATCACGCAGAATGCATCATTGGTGTATTTCAGGGGATAATTGATGAGCTTCAAAAAGAATTCATGGTCTCGAGGAATACGGCACTTGGAAAGGGGGTCAGTGAAGGCCATGTAAGGGTCAAGGAAGGCCTACATCAATCCATTGCTGCCAGTATGTTTCAATTGGTACTCTTTGAGCTCCATTATAGATAATAACTTCGTACAGATCATGCATTTGCTGGCTCTCACGTAATTGTGGGAAGTGTTGTATGAGGCTATCAGGATTGAGGTTCACATCCTGGAGTGTTCCCTCAAATTTGAATACCTCAGGAAGTGGCCCCGATCTGACCACTAAAGTTAGTTAATGAGCAGATTGATGATATGGTCTCCTACGTTGCAGGGCGGTCATATGGGCTGAAGGCCTGGCGTTTGGACTTTCTAGGAGACGGAGGCATATCCTCAGCCCTGCGTTTCGGCATTGTGATTTGGGCGAAGTCTTGTCCGAAGAGAGAACGGAAATATCAAGGAATGCTTCCGTGGATATCGTGGGTTTATCGAGTGCTATAGAGAGTTTGAGGTGAGGAAAGACAACCAGGATGATCGAGATTATGACGCATCTGGCGATAGCACATTCCTCAAATTATCAACGCTAAACCAAACCGGCAGGCACCCTCGACCGGAAAGGGTAATTGCTATCTTACTCTAGATGAACCCGAAAGGCGTGAAATAAATTAGGTCACCGTCATTGTGTTTTCCTTCGGCTTCTCATACCTAGCCAAACATCCAGCAGTAATACTACCAATCAAAAGGTGAGACTCTGCAACAGTAACTTACATTCCTCGCAAATGCATAGCGTATTAATATTAGGCTCCAGTACTTAGCATAGGACTTTAAGTAGCATTTATCTTTCATCCAATACTTATTAATTTTAAAATAGTTATCATCATATACAGAGAAAACCACTCATGAGTGGCAATGGATAGAGGTATAAGATTTTAGAATAAGGACATTGATAATGCTAGCATGCTGATTGGCCTAAGCAATCCAACAGCAGAGCAGTAGCAAGTGTGAAAGTAGTGTCCTCCTCGCTTCTTTGTCTTATTTACTCTGCAATATCATATCAGCAGCGTACTCTGCCACACCATACAACGTGGCCTGGGGGTGGCCGCCTATTGCTGTTGGAAAGATACTAGCATCAGCAACCCGCAAGCCTCTGACGCCTTTGACTCGAAGTTGCGTATCAACCACTTTCCCCATAGCAGCAGTACCCGCCGAGTGCGGATATGACAGTCCCGTCAATCGAACTCTTGTATCGATCTCGGCATCAGAACAATCTTGGGTCAAAGCAGGCATATCTGGTGGTGCGACCTCGCTTCCAATGTATGATTTGCCAGTTGAAGTCCCCAGTAACGCATGTAAGACTCGGCGAACACCATGTATCAATGCTGTCCGATCGAACTCGGTGTCGTAAAAGTTAGGATCGATGGCTGGAGCGTCCGTGGGCGAGGCTGAAGTAATCTGTACGGTACCACGAGAAGTTGGCAAAAGAAGCAGGACTGAAGTGGTAATATAGAAGCCATCGGCTGGGACTGGTGCTCCTAATGGGCTGTAGATAACCAATGTCTCTGTAAGGCACCGCTTCGGGGATAGAAGGGACGGATGCATCTCTTTCTCGCTTTTCGTATCTGATATCAATGCTTGCTGTAGCAAGTTTGCCGGCACACCCTCGTTGACAGCCCAATCACATGGCAATCCTTTGTGAAAAGCTTGGTCATTCCAATGTGGGGTGCCCATGCTTAGTCCTCTCTCAGGATTGCGAAGCTTCCAGGTTTGGAGCAGCGCGAAATGATCGAAATAATTCTTTCCCACCTCCCGATTGTTGAGAAGTACTGGAATTTTGTATCTTGATAACAAATGTTTAGGCCCAATACCTGACAGCATCAAAATCTGAGGGGTTCTGATCGTGCCAGCGCAGAGTATAATCTCTTTTCGAGCACTGTATCACTGATCGTCGGTAGTGATAACGCTCGAGGCGATGTGATGACCATCTTCGTCTTGAGTAAAAACAACCTTGGATACCATGGCGCTAGTGATCATGTTTGACGCTTTGAGGCCATATGCCCTGTATGATGGCTGCCGTTGCCCGTCATCCCAGTTTTCAAGGAGCTCGCAGATACCAGCCAAGGAGCCACAATCTCCATTTGGATTACTTTTATGTCCTAGCTCCTCCCATGCTGCTTGATAGGTTCGCGTAGCCCGTACTCTCGCTTTGGATCACTCTCGGCTACAGAGGTCACGCGTATGGGACCATTCGACTTGTTTGCATTGAAATGCCCCTCCGCTCTCTTAAGGTAAGGAAGGAAACTTTTGTAGCTCCAACGTTCATCACCCACCACACTTGCCCACTGATCGTAGTCACTGGCATCCCCTCGGGCCCAGGTACCACAATTCAAGGTGCTTCCGCCGTGTCATTCAAGGATAGCGGATATATGTCAACAGTGTCCATGCATCCAGTGCTTCGTAAAATCATTTCAAATTTCATAGCGTCGTTACATATACAGCGTCAGATTTCACGTAAATAATGCGCCTGGCGACTTCCTTATACCATCACGCCACGTCCCATAATATTAAAAATCATTCCAAAAGGCGATATGATCGTTGATTCTTGACGCACGCCCACACCAACTAAACTTTCAAAGACGGAGTACTACTCATCTCCACCTTGGTCATACACAAGGAATCCTCTTGAGCGCGAGGATTCCTCTCGGTCATTGTTGCAAAAAAATCTCTGGTTCCCCGAAGCCAACGGATACTGTGCACCTAAAACCTGCAGCGATGAGCTTACACATTATCTATTTTGGATCCTCCACTTTCCCGCTTTTACATCCGCCCCTCGCACTGGGTGCATGATGTCTGCCTCGTTTTTACGCATTTACTCTTTCCTCCTTGGGCTTGGGCAAGACCTCCGTCATTTTTGCTGACCAACGCGCACATTGATCCGCCGTGATAGTATTGATTTCAATCCGACATGAACCTGCCTTTGAATTCCATCTCATACGAACAGAGCTGGATGCGAGGCAACGAATACAACCATCGAAACACGACATAAACGTGGCTTTCCTCGGGTACTCGAGACTCAAGAGATAATACAGGAGACTGAAGTCACCACGAAATAGTCTAACTGTAGAAATTTCTAGCCTGCGCTTAGAATCTCGACTTGTGTCTGCGACTACTACAACCCATTCACCTGCTTCAGGATAGTTATAAGACCTATGTAGTGGAACAGTTGAATCCAATGCCAGTGTCGAATAGGGACATAGGCGCTCCCACGTAGTCAGATCAGGCTTAGGGAGACCTTGACACCGAACACGTCCAATCTCAATCTCGACTACGCAGGTGCTATGATCGATTGTCTTACGCAAATTCTCAAAGAGCTTTCTAATCTGCAGTCTGAGTTCTGATGGTGAATTTTGCGGCCGCTCTATTCCAAGGTGATCAAGGTGGGTATTGAAAGCGCTTGATGTTTTGCCGGGTCGCAGCCCTATCCAAGCTTCCAGCCGCGACGCGTCAAACGTTTCTCTGACGACGAGTGTACTGCCACGAGTTGTGCCGAAAGCAGCAATCCTCGACATGATCGAATCGACAGGGCCTGATGAATCGTCCTCTCCCATATCCACTATCGTCTTGTAAAGGCGGTCGCGAAAGTTTATTATTCCCGAAATTACGCGGAGTCCCATCTGCGTAGTGGGATCGTAGAGTGGATCCTCGAGAGCGGGCAACCAGAGGCAAATGCCACCATGAGATATAGCAGATGCAGCTCCAAATTTGTAGACACTGTTATGGTTAGGTAACCCTGTGAATAGTTCGAGTATTCTACGATAAGTGTTATCAATCTCATCCTCCCGCTCAGGGAGCCTTTCAAGATCAAAAAATTGGTTTTCTCTCCTTATGACATGTTCGTAAAGCATTAAGAGCCCTGTAGATGCTGGCTGGAGGCCTTCATCAACATCAATATGGGCAAGTATCAAAATCAAAAGTGTCAACGTCTTTCCAAGATGATGAAGGCATATGTCTAGACGGGGAGTACTATCAGACCTTCTGCAATGACAGAACTCCAGTTCTATTGACTGCCTTACGTCAGCATCGGCCGCCACACCTGCAGATATCTCTAAGTGATCTACTGCATCGATTAATGGGGACAATTCTGGTAGTCGGTTCGCCAGGGCTATGAAGAACGCGCGCTCTCGACTAGCAACTGGGCTGGAGAGAGGGCCCAGCCATGGATGTGTTGGATAGATGCTGTGGTAATGAGACATCCCACCGACAGTACTGAAGCCTTTCGTCGTATCTAATAGGAGGAATTTGGCCAAACTCATGGCACTCGATGAGAGCAACATCTTGAAGGCACTGCCAAATGTGTCCTCAAGTATTGTCGACCAACTTGAGCGACCCATGGCAAAAATTTCCCCATGATCACTAGAGCGTTGTAACAGTGTACTTATCCCATTGTACGGCAAGTGAAACGTGCGATTGACAAGTTCAAGCTTTTTCGTCTCGGCTAGTTCGGGATCACGAGTGTGTGGTTTGAAAATGATAATCACTTGGGCAGAAGCATAGTTTCGACTGCTATCCTGCTGGTATAGGCAGTTGCCCTCTTCCGTAAGCACTTTCACTCGCAGACAAAGTAGCCATTCGGCCACAGCGGCAATCCAACCGCAATCGTAGCCGCCTTCGAAAGTGATGCTAGAAACACTTCCATTAGAGACATTTGAGAGTTCAGCAAGTGCAGAAGCTAGAGCGTCGGCCGTAGTAGCTTTGTGGTACTGTGAGTGAGGCTGACGATCCGTAAAAGCCAATCGACAAAATCCGTCCACCATGACCGGGAACTTCGAGGGACTGAGGGCCCCGGAACAGACATCAATCAGTGCGGCCCATTGTGGTAAAGCAGGGCTAAGTCCATCAGAGGGCAGCATTTTATCACACAGCACTGACAGCACTCGAGCGCTCATCTCAGTGCTGTATGAGATTCTCAGACAAGCGCATAAAGCTGCACATGTTGCACCTTGCTTAGTCTCACATAGTGATCTGACTATATGCTTCACACCAAATCCAAACCAGAGAACTTGGCCATAAGAAGAATAGGCTTTCAATTTGGAGATGGCATCCGTAATCCGTTTCTGTCCTTCTGGTGGGATATTGAATTTGGAACACATCGCTTGGCCCATCGCGCAGGTGATCATTTCAACTCCGGCTTTCGAGAACCGAGACATAACTTCGACGGAAAAGGTGAATGACGATCTAGATAAGGCTGTCCAATCTACGGTGCCTTGCTGCGCAAAGGCAGCATTCCCAGCGCCAGAGCTCTGGGGCACCAGCTGTCCAGCCATTCTGCAAGATGGCAACGCAACGATATACAGATATAAAACTGAGGGTAATTCAGATAATCAACGTGGAGAACATGGGACAGATATCGTCAAGTTGGTGTGGAGATATGCCCTATATAGATTTCGATGCCTGGAGGTTGGAAAGATAAGGTCAGGCCGGGTCGGCGGGAAGCGCGAGGAACCCAAGCCTATTGGTGGAACAATCGACCTATGAGAGCTTCTAGCGGTTGTCAATCAGAGGGCGAAGCCACCATGATGTGCCTCATGTTCTAGACCATTTGGCCGACTTACTCAGTCGATAAGGCGTTCAACTGGTCATTGCTAAATGGTCCCTCTATTGGTGAACGGGTCATGTTTATAGCCTAAGGATTTGGTAGTGCTAGAACTGTGGCAGGCGTGGCAGGCGTTTTGGCCGTACTAACTCCGCTAGCGCGGAACCCATGCTCCTAAGGGCTTAGTGGTTTGAAAAACCAGTTTTGGGAGCGATGGCCTAGTGCAATCACAGCGTACAGTGAGAATTCTTGCACCTTCATTGGTGGCCTTCTGGAACTATGCTTGGATGATCCCGTTGTCCGTCAAAGGGAGTTATGACAAGGCTGAACGCGTCTTGGGTCAACCCGAAAGCTCGCTTGTTCATGGATGCCACCCCGCAGGATCTGTGCGCCTTGCGCTGGGGACAGAATGAAGCATGGACAAATGATAAGTACGGGGGTGACGTTTCCAACGGTTCATATATGCAAGCCACGCACCCCTCCCACCGGGTTAGGAGATGTGCTGAGGATGGTCTAAGGACGACATTGAGATACAGCGTCTTGATTGGTCAAACGTGCATTTCAACAGCCCCCATTCTAGAGAAAAGGCAAAGTTGTCAGCCGAGAATAGTAAGAGAGTGGAGCATAAATTATACATATAATAGGGGTATTCAAGTTGGGTTCAATACTCATTAAGCTCCTCTTAAGCAGCAACTAGTTATATCACACACTCATTAAGTATGAAAAAAGAAGGATGACAGGTTAGAAATCTCTAAAATCATAATTCTAAAGGTGTTATAAGCATCATTTTATTAAGTAGAATAAGATTATTAAGTTAAATTTACTATATATTAAGCTCCTTTAGAGCAACAAATATTTATATTATACTTCTATCAAGTACAAAGAAGGTATGTCGAAGGATTAGAAACCCTTAGCGCCACAATTTTTAGAGGTATTATTAGCATCGGAGTCTCAATTCTTAGCTCTATATGCATCACTTATGCTCCATTCTCTTACAACGAGGATATCAAAACACAGCTTTGTGCATTCTCAAGGTTATTGGAATAAGTTCGCCTACCAAGGCTCAACCACTAGGTCTCGAGCCATTGCCCTCTTGGATACTTAATGCGATCTTCCAGGATTTTCGCCTTTCTCCTCTTATAAAACTAGGTTCAATATCTTTACTGAAATTCGTCCCTCAAGGCACATAGTCCTAGACAACGTGCCAATTGAGTGCAGGTATGTCCCTTCGAATATATTTTACAGCTGTTCGAAACCTTGGGGTCAGGATTGCACAGACACCGAACACTTCGACTTCAATAGCCTCAGGAATTGTGCTCTGAGTGTCCAGGATGCTTGCGCCAAGGACGACCGATTGTTCATTATTCGAGGTACCTCTGCAAATATCTGACTGGATCCGATAACGTGTGGGCCCATTATCCAGCATCTGCAGCAATTGAATACCCAGCCCTTTTACCCTGCTGTAGAAGACCAAAGCCTACCGGTAGTAATACCCCTCTCCATAATCAAAACCTCTTACTTAAGTCAATCGCTCCTCATACCTGAACTCACAACCAAAACCCTCATTTTTCCCGCAGTCTAACTCAGCAACAACATATTTCTAGTTGAGAAAACTTATATTTGCTATAAAGTACCTAGCTAATCGAGCGCATATATGTTAGGTAGTGATGAAAAGTTATTTAGTTCAAGCCCGTTCATTTAGGGATACAGGACCTGTTACCCTTTAAAGTGGCAGATCCTAGGAAAACGGCCCTTTGAGTTGGTAAGACTAAGATGAAGTTTAACTTATAAAGTGATGAGAAGTCACTGGAGCAAAGCTTGTCTAGTTCGGGATGTAGGGGTTTGTTACCTTCAAAAGCGGTAGGATTTAGGGAAACGGCTCTAGAAAGCCACAGAAAATCGGCCAACCAACGAAGACTTTTTAAAGATTGATTTTGCGGCCTTTCGTATTGCCCAGAGGAGCACTACCGTTGATTCCCGGAATCTTGATGGAGAGGAGGCTTCGAGGGTGGCACCGGCCAGCTTCGGTCTTGGATCAGGTACTGAGGCTCAGGTAGACAATGGGACGATGTCTTCTTGTAGGAGCATACTGCTCACGGTCATAGATCTCTCTGCGGCCGTCGCCAGGGAAACGTAGGGAGGAATTGATCCTTTATGCTTATACGTAGTGCTCGAGGGACCTTGGACTGGCGGAAACGAGCGACTTGGCGAACATTGATGGTAACTGAAGTACTGGAGCTTGTGGATCCCGCGGAATGAATGTCTTTGATGAATCTGAGAAGGTGTTTTTCACGCTGATGTATAATGGAGTATCGATTGGAGGGATGACCTAGCATAGAGCTCATAAAATACGGTCAACCATACGGAACACCTAACAAGCCGGCTCTCAAACAGGAGTGAAAATGACGTTGATAAACGAACCCAGAAGCCTCAAATGAAGAAAACGTAAAAGTCGAAGAAGAGGACGGCAAAAGTAGGACGAAGTTAAGAGCTTAAAAAGGAGTTCTTAAAGACCGGTTCGACTATGTGGTATCTCGGCTTCGAGCCGCGAGCATCATCATTTTTGTGTCTCGGAGAGTTGCACACCAATCGTTTGTACTTGCGTCCAAGTACCCCGTACTACACTCCGTAGCCTAAGACCTTAATTGGGCGTCGTAAATCAATATATGGAGACATCGTCTGCGTTCTATACTTACCATTTCAACCAAGCTCCTCCCTTTCTGTCCCTCGTCGTCCAAAATCCTCCATGATATTGAAACCTTTGCAAAATTCTGCTTTCAATGGCCAACGCTGTCTATCAAAGTCTAGTCTCTAGCTTCTAAGTCCATACGATGCATAACTCATAATATCATACCAATCCTCTTCCCCATCAAATCAAACCTCATACTCCAGCCGTCCCCCCACCTTCCCCCAAAACTCCCTGATCAACTCCTCTTGCCCCCCTTCCGCCCCTCTAACAACCAAATACCTCCTCCCATCCACACTCGGTTTCCACTCCCCCTCATTCCCACCCACCACCCTCCCCCCCGCCTCCTCAACAATCACCCTGCGTTTCGGCATTGTGATTTGGGCGAAGTCTTGTCCGAAGAGAGAACGGAAATATCAAGGAATGCTTCCGTGGATATCGTGGGTTTATCGAGTGCTATAGAGAGTTTGAGGTGAGGAAAGACAACCAGGATGATCGAGATTATGACGCATCTGGCGATAGCACATTCCTCAAATTATCAACGCTAAACCAAACCGGCAGGCACCCTCGACCGGAAAGGGTAATTGCTATCTTACTCTAGATGAACCCGAAAGGCGTGAAATAAATTAGGTCACCGTCATTGTGTTTTCCTTCGGCTTCTCATACCTAGCCAAACATCCAGCAGTAATACTACCAATCAAAAGGTGAGACTC
>KI911113.1:190702-251860 GCA_000482085.2 Cladonia metacorallifera KoLRI002260
CCAACATCCCACGCCCAACAACCCCCCTCCCAATACGCATCCAAATCCCCCCTCGCAACACCACAACAGTTCAACGCCGCGCTCCCCAACGACCGCAAACTATGCACCATCCCACCCTTCTGTCCCGCTAAATTCCCAAAAGTCTTTGTCTTAACCTCCCAATTATTCCCATTCCTCTCATTCCCCCACTCCACCGCCACCAGCGCCTGCCGCAGCCCTTGTAACGGCGGCGCAGGGTTCCGCAATGGTAATCTCGTCCTTGTATACGCGCTCACTACCGCCTCAACGCTCATTGTCTCTCCCGCTTCCGGCAATGGCGGCTGGCTTGTTGGAATACTCGGTGCCGTCAGAAAAGCCCCTTTACCATGAATCGCATGATACAGTTCCTGCCTAAACGGGTTATACACCACCCCCACCAGCGGTCTCCCTTCGTATGCAAAAGCCATTGAGATAGAGATATAAGGATGAGCGTGTACGAAATTCGTTGTGCCGTCAATTGGATCGACGATGAATGTTGGTTCGTTGCCTAAGCGCCCCGACGTGGATGTTTCTTCACCGAGGAAGGCGTACGTGGGGTAGAGGGACTTGAGGGATGTGGAAATCATTTCTTCGACGGCTTGGTCGGTTTCGGTGACGAGGTCGGAAGAATTCTTTTTGGTGGAGATGGGGGAGAGGAGGGGGTTGGCGGTGGTGATCATGGTGCCGGCGCGGAGGGCGAGGGTGTAGAGGGTGTCGTGGATGTCTTGGAGGTTGGGGGTTGAGGAGGCCATGTTTGCGGACGTGGAAGGAGTGGGTTAGAGACAGGATTTGGAGGGAGCGAGTTGGAGGTTGGTGGGCTTGAGATTGAGGAACTTGAGGGATGAGGTCAAATTGATACGGCTTATCTTATCTTAGCGGCTTGGCACGTTTGAGGAAGCTGGCAGGCACAGAGTAAATAATTGACCATCCAGAAGAGACAAACGCTTCTATTCAAAAGCTCTGTTGTAATTTTCTGAATGCTGTTTTCTGTGTGATACTATTTTCCTATGACCGAAAGCCTACTGGGACGCCCTAGGTGTAGGCTGCCACTACTGCTGCGCCACTGACTTTCTCTAAAAGTCCCAGCCCCCGAACATCTTCCACTGCACTAGGTTCTCTGATAGACCCACCGATACACGTCCCTTCTTACGTTCTGCAGCGGTTTTGGTGTTTCCTGATACCTTGGTATCGCTAACTGCATCGCGGAGCGATACCAAGCAGAACCTGCAGCCTTATCCTACAATCTGCCGTACGATGCAGTGCACAAAGCACATTTATCGTCAGCACTGCACCGTAAACCTATCCGCTTGAGACTATGGTTGTTCCATTTGGCTTCTCTATCGGCGACTTCATTGACGGGATCAATATCGCCATTGATGTTATTAAGGCCTGCAAGGACACAGGCGGAGCTTCATCTCAATACGAGAGGGTCCTGGTTGAATTCGAAACGTACTTGATTGTTCTCCGCAAATTCCAAGATCCAACTGTCCCAGCGAGTACCGAGGTCAATAGACTGGCCTCAAGCTGTGAACAACCTGTGCGGCAATTTCTGACGAAGGTCGAGAAGTACAGACGCAGCCTTGCAAGGCCAACAGGCTCTCACGACTTTGTCGACCACACAGCTCGAAACTTACGGACATTTCCCAGGAAAGCTCAATGGGCTGTGGTGGCGAAGAAGACAGTGGAAGAGCTACGTCTCGGTATTGGGCCACAATTATCCGCAATTGGTCTTTTGATAGAGCTGGAGAGTAGGCGAGTGGCCTTTGTTCTTAATTTATCTCTCTTGCTGACGTGATAGAAGCAAAGCGTTGATGAACATCGCATCTGCACACCAGACTAACTCAACTCTCATTCAAGCTAGTGCCGAGGCGACCAAACAGCAGATTGAGCACAGCGAGCGCAATCAAGTCGCCCAGCTAGACTCCATAGTGAAGGATGGTCTTTCGAACGTTCAGTTTGTCATGGAGGCAGTCCAGAGGTCCGTCCATGATGGCAGGGTTGAAGCAGTAAATTCGGCTCAGCAGAGCAACGTTCAACTTTCGAGAATCGAGTCTCAACTTTCCCGTTTCGAGAACCTCACTAGGACTATTGCCAGAGATCCTTCGCAGCCATACCAAGGCGCGGCGGCCATCGAGGCTATCGCTCAATTCCGGAAAGGGTCTGACGAGTCTGGGGAATTAGAGCAACGTGAGGAATACTTGATACGAATGTAAGTTACACCGTCGACAAAATAATAGTCGAATTGACATTATTCGCTTCCAGCTTCGACTCACTAGCAGCTACTGTGCGTAAATGGGTTATTCAAGTCTTGTAAGTATTTCATTACAAGACAAAGATCTCAGGCTGGCTAACCGTCCTTATTGATAGATTCCTCCTACCCTATTGGCGAGCGTTCGTCATATGTTTGAGAAATATAGCTGCGGTCCCTACCGGGCTACTCTCGGATAATATTACTTTTGTGGACATCTTGGGACGGGAGATGAGTCTATCTTACGCTGATTTTCGTTACTGGCCTGTCAGTATTCCATGAAATAAGTTCATTCGTTTGGTTTATTCTCCAATGTGTTCTGATATGACAGATAGGTGTTCCATGCAAGACTACAAATTGCATTCTGCGGCCTGCCATTCGAGACAAGCGTACGGACAAGGAAATATTTTCTGTTAAATCATGACAACGGGATCATCAGACCAAAGCATTGGACGCGCGCGGTATCTCCTCGCTCAAAACTTAGGATGATCCTCTTCATTCATCAAGAGACAATGGACAATGAGTATTGCCCGCAGTCCGCTGGTATGATCACAAGAAGAGCATTCCTTCCTCCAGATGATGTACTCGAGCCGTGTTGGCATAGCGGCAGAGGAAACTACATCGGGAATTATGGGAGGATCTGGCGGATGCGAGATGATAAGGCAGACTATCCATGGTATAAGGATGTTCGGCTGAAGGACAGACCTGCTGGCAGAGTAGGTTTGTATGTGCCGCAAGGTCAGGGGTGGAGATTGTGGTCGGTGCACAGGCGTTCGCATAGCTATATGGGCAAAATTGGATACCTAATGACTCGGTGAACCTAGGTGTAGAATCATTCATTGATAATGTGAGGACGATACTATCAGTAAAGGTATGATATATGCACCCATCAAGCTGAATCAGAACTCCAACGCTAAATGCCCGCTAACACATGTGATGCGGCTCCCCAAAAAAGCTATGCACTCATAATTGACCATCCTCAATCCTCACTCTCTGCACCTCATCCTCCAGCTCCCCCTTCCCATCCCTCTCAACACCTGCCATCCCCCTTCTCCCCACCGCCGGACTCCTCAAGCCTGATTTCCCCAACCCCACACCCGTCGTTCCCCCCGCCTTCTTAAATGCTTCGTCAATAGTCCTCTCCTTTTCAAGTAGCGGCGGACTCCTAGTCAAAAACTCCGCAATCTCCGCCTCTGACGTCCCCTTAGATCCGGCCTCATCCTCAGCTTCATCAGCAGCAGATTGATCCCGAGGAATGGAAAAATGACCACTATTTCGCAAGTGGTGCGGGTCGCCCATATCGCTTTCATCGTCGGTGATGTCAAACATACTATCCTCCCACGTCGCGGATTCTTTTCTTGAGACAGTAGGGCGGTTGGAAGCACTGCTCATGCTGTGGTCTCCCACATCTGCGAGTTCGGAGACAGAATCTTTAGCTTCGCGGAGCTCGCTCTCGCTGCGTTTGATGGTTGCATGGTGGCCTTCTATTTCGACTTCCTCACCATGAACACCCACGTGCTCGGTTATGGGTTTCGCGCGTTCTTCACTAGGCTCATCTGCATCTGCAGTGGTAGCGGCGTAGGTATCTGCGAAGTGAGTGTCGACGAGATGTTTGACTACCGGCCAGCCATACGCATTTGCGAACATACGGCGCACAACCATGTTATTGTGAGCATCTGGTTCAAGACGAACCAGGACTTTGCGCCAGGAGAGGCCGTGGTGGTAGGCGCGGGCAATTTTTTCTTCGACTTTCATGCCGGAGGTGTCGGGTTGTTGGTCATCGGATTGGGTATCGGAAGGTGTATCCGACGCTCGACCCGGGCTTCGACGGGAATCGCTGGAGAAGGTGCGGCGGAGGCCTTGGGGGCGTTTTTTGGTTGGCGGTGGCGGAATGTCTTCGGGGTGGTAGACGCGGTCGTGGAATATTGTCCGGGGACGACCTTGCGGGTTCAGGAGGAATTCTTTGCTCGGGAGGGGTGGGTTCAATACGTCTCCAGCGGCTTCGAAGATGGTTGTCTTTGGGGGAGCGAAGACATTATTAGGGTCTTCAAGGACGGAGTCGCCTCTGGCCATTCGAGGTCGATTTGCGGGCGAAGAAGGCCTATGCGGAGATGAGCTGGCCGAAGATGGACTCCCTACCTCATCTGAATCAGTCCTGTTGGTCTGGCTCCTCTTGTAGATCTTCGAATGCTTGGGTGAGGGCGGCTTGTTGTTAGGTTGAACTGGGCGGAGCAATCCTAGCCCAAACGAAAGAAATCCAGACAATGGATGGGAGGGCTGTTGAGGCGAGGAGTCCTTAGCTCTCGTAGAGCCAGGTTCTCCATCTTCAATAGGCTTCCCTCGGCCGTCAGGCAGTTGCTTGGGGTTTCGAATTTCTTGGCCTTGCGCAGTGGTGTCATCCTTTACTGCATTCTCTTCTGGCTGAGGCACTTCCAATCGGCCTGAGCCTGCAGTTCCTCCCTCATTGTCGCTTACACTTGAGTGCGACCACGCATCGCTGTTCTGTTCGGCTCGCAAATGTCGGTTTGATGACTTGTTTGCACCAGTCAATTCTTCCCACCCCCAGCCCATCATGGTACCAACTAGTCCATTTTCTCTCCTGGCCTTCTCCACACGTCCTAGACCACTCCAATCAAGGAAGAGAAGACAAGAAGTTCGCAGTGGAACAATCCCATCATTTACCACATTGGAGTATACTGTTCTATTCCTGAAAAGCTTGAGTACTTGATGTGTATGACCAGTTGGAAGTATCCTCAACAATGGCTTCGCCCCAGGGTCCGGCTGTCTGTTTGCACGTTTGCCTTCTGACCCAATGCCGCCAATCACGGCTCCCCAACCGCTGCGGACCATGGTTGGAGCTCTCCATGTCAGTCCAAGGTCTTGACCGGTCCTTCCAACAAGACCGAAATCCAGAGCAAATTTCACATACAAAGGATTCTCATTGCTAAGGCCTAGAAAAGGAACAGCCAGGCCAACAAAGTTGATTGGTTTGATTTCATTGAAGAAATTAGGGGAGTGCTTGTGAATATAGGCAATAGCATAAGTCTGCGTCAGTCCACCTAGAGAATGTGCAATGAAGCTGATACTAGTGATTTTGTAGGCTAGATCTGGTGGCTTCTTCGATGGACGATGTATGCTGCTGTGATTATGAGGGCTAAGTCCATCTTCTATCGGATCTGGATTTTTATCGCTAGTGAAGACTTTCGACAGCTTCCTTGGCAGCGATTTCTTCGCTGGCAGAAAAGGCTGATCAGGGTAAGTCATGGACAGAACCCACTTGGCGAGTCTTTTGCCAAGATATTGGATGCCCCTTTCCGTCCGTCCAGCATTACCAGCAAAGCCTCGAACAATGACTTCTTCCTCATCATCTTCATCGGTCTCAACGCCTCGCTCAAGGTCATCCTGACCGCCTGAAAGTGGTGCTGTAGAGGACTGCGGTTCTTCAGGCCTAGAGTCGTCTGAAGCTTTAGACCTGCTGTCAGACCTTGTATCCGCCTTTCTTTTTCTGGCACTCTCACGAGCCTCCTTTGCAGCGGCGTCGATACTCTCTTTCAAGTATAACATGTCCGCCCCAAGGTTGCTGTGTAGCCCATGAGTGAGCACAACGAGGTGAACGCGTTTCCGCTTCTTGAGTTTGGGTTGCTCCTCGCTGCCTTCCACACCCGTGGATACTCTGCTATTGACCTTACTTGGTGTACTACCTTCCTGTTCTCCTAGGCTTGCGTAGCTCCACCTCTTGCCTCGATTTTTCCCTTCATCATCCCACTCAGGTAACGTAGGCTTGTTCCATAAGCTCTCAGTGTCATCAACCGTCAGATTAACAGCATGTGAGAAAACTCCTTTAGGCTGTGCAGCACCGTGGCCAGTCTTGCTTTTCTTGCCTTGCTGGTGATCTTGTAATTGTCCCGGCGTAGCCTTTGCATGCCCTGTAAGAGACGAAAACCCCAGCTCTACCGACTTTTCGTCCCTACCCACCAAAAGTTCGAAGTGCACCAACGCTGATGTCGAAAAGATGATCTGTGATGAAATCTCAATGATCCACGTAGCACTCGGAATGGATCCATCTGTATTTCTTTTGACATTTGCCTTTCCGGCAGTCTCACGTATGTTCTGTGGCACGGTCAAACGGCTAGACCAACTTCCCCCGGCCTTGAGATTGGGCTCGAAATCCGGCGCATCCTCTTCGTTAGGTGTCTCGGGTTTGTAATTGGGGTCGAAGGTAGAAGCGTAGCAGGCAGTATACAGAGTATATGGACCACGAAGGTATGCAGCTCTCAGCGGAATAGCTGAAGTGTTTTTGATGTTGACATACAGGTGGGAAGGGGACGGGAGGATACGGTCCAGGGAGGGCGTGTAGGTTAAAGTATATCTATGGTATATTAGATCCCAGAAGCCAAAAGATAATTATGGGGATATCCTACCGCACTACCTCTCCAACCCGCACAGAGCCGACTTGGTGAACAAGCAGCATTTTCTCGCGGTGTCGAACTGTATCAGGAGCAACGCTCCAGCCTATTGCTTCGGAAGATTCAAAGCTGCCAGGTTTGGATCCTTGCTGTAAGGATTGAAGCTGCTGATATGTTCGTGGGGTGATAAGCATTCGGGCGACGGCTGAAGCATAATGGGGCGGTTCCTAGCTAGGCTGGTCAAGTATCGGCTGTGTCGGAGGCTGAGGCTGTAGTTTTGCGAGCTGAATTTTGTGAAGGCTGTAGTCTTGACAAGGCTCGCAGAAGTCGTACGGAGTCAGCCTCGGAAGCCATTGCTAGGTCTACTTTCTCACCGCTCGTGTCGCGTGAGCTTACAGCGCGTGATGTTTAAAGTGGTTTGAAGGATCCAGGCACCGGCCAACCAAGTCTTGGCGTGATACAAAGAAACATTGATATCTAGTTCTAAGGTATAGAAATTACGGCTATTTTTCCAGAAACCCACCTTTTATATGTATAATCGTCAAAGTATCAGAGAAAATGTAATTGTACGCACAACTCTGTGCCTCCACAACCGTCGACTACCGGTAGCAGTGCGATCGCAGGTCATAGCGTTGGCAAGCGATGGAATATTTCGAAGTTATCTCCGTAGGGTTTCGTGCGTGAGCTCCATGGGGTGGAATAAAAAAAATTGGAATATATAATCAAATAAGCTCCCCTTTTTCATTGGGGATATGGTTTAGTGGTATAACGCTTCTTTAGCATAGAAGAGGTCTGGGGTTCGATTCCCCATATCTCCAACCAAGTAATTATTTTTTTGACAATTTTCGCCAATCTTCAACAAACAGATCTTTGCAATTCCCCTTAAAGCATGACTTGCTTGCGTGCGTGGACAATATTGAGTTGCTGGTGGTGCTCAGGATGCACTCTCGCTAGACGGGATACTCGAAATTTTTTTATTCGCTCTTATTAATTCCGGGCGTTTTGAGATGCTTTTAAAAACGGTTGGTGAGATTGGGAAAGCGCAGATATTTACTGAGGTACGAAACGGCCATATTTGCACTTGGGAGGACAAAAATGCAATTTTATCATACCTCACCCAAACCTCCTAATGGTTGACACATTCAATGTTTGTGTCGGCATTGAACCAAATTGCAATAGACCAGCAATGCACCACCCCTCCCCTTGCGCAAAGCCTTTACAAAACGCCTCCTATAAATACACAATCATTCTTCTCCCTACACGTTCTCATGGAACATACTCCTCCTCTCCGTCGGACTGGTATCATTCGCCTCCAAACTTCCTTTCTTAGCATGCCCCTTCCCTTCCCCTTCCGCTTCCCCTCCCCTCTCCTCATGCGGTCTCAGACTCACACCCCTCAGCTCGCTCCTCTCCGCTTCATCCCCAAACGGATCCTCATCCCCATGCTGCTGAGTATACGGCCCCTCATCGCGACTCAGACTCCTCCCCCGCGGTGCCTCAGCCGCATACTGGGGCACGTTGTGCTGCGCTCCGTACCCTCCACCCGCATAACTCGTATTCCCTGCCGCCGGAGGGTGCAGTCCTAATTCTTGCTCCTCATAAAACCCACCCCCTCCATAACCATCCGCTTCTGCTCCCACGCGTGTATCCCAGGCCTCATCCGGATCTAATCCCCTCCTTCCACCTACCCCTGCGCCAAGCGGTTGTTCGTAGGCACCTGTCCTGGCAGCTGGGTTACGGAGGGACTGGTACTTATTTTTAGCCCAGCCGAGGATGCCGGATGAGGCGGGGTAGATGTCCGTGTGGCGTTCTCGTCTTGTAAAAGGGTTGTAAGAAGAGAGGGGAGGGGGTTCGAGGCCGGCACGTTGGGCTTTGAGGCGGGAGTAGTAGATATAGCCGGCGATGGAGAGGGGGATGATGACGACGATGAGGACGAGGATGAACCAGGCCCAGCCGGACATGGTGGGGACGGTGTGATTTTCGAGGTGAGACTATGAGGAGGTGACAGACATGACTGAGTTCGTCAATTGGGTCGATATTGAGAATTGCGGGATGTTGTGTTATGTCAATTGAAGGAGCTGAGTGCAGGATGTCAGGCTGACGGGCAAGAGATGCTTACTACCAGCTGGCCGTTACCCGAGCTCGGCTAAAGTTGCTGCATCGGACTTGCAGTATCGGTTCTACCGCGAACATAAGATCCTTACTCAAGGCAACCTACCTAGGTGGCTTCATTGCTTATCTTTCAAAAATGTCTCTCTTTCATTGCCTCATCAGAGATGTCGCCGTCTCAGCCAGACGGCTTGATGACGGTAGGGACTGTGCGCGGAAAGGAAGCCCAGCTAACATACGATCCCGAGGATGATGGAGGCTCGTTGAAGATACAGGTATCTGGCTTAGAGGACGAGATCATTAGTAATCGAAATATTGTTGCTGTCATCACTGACCCCAAAACTGGAGAACAACCAAAGGAATCCACCCAGAAGATCTTGGTCTTATCGAGCGTCAGGTCATCAGTTCCGGATTCTCCACTAAAGGACTACAAACTCGAGGAAATACATACGAGTAGTCTACCACAAGAATTTGTAACTGCAAACCTGGTCTCACCAAGAATCGCCAGTCTCTCCAACCACTCTGACTCAGTGCTTCTTTACGTGGTCGTATCCATCGCATCCGGCACAGGCCAAGCGCAACAATACTTCTCAAACGTAGTCAAACCCGCCTTCACCGCCAGCGGCATCCACGAGTCCAGCTACTACGTTCACACCACCCACTCAAGTACCAGTATCTCCGAATTCACCAAATCACTAATCCTCCCCCGCGCCAACGAGGGCCGGCATCAAACCATCCTCCTCCTATCCGGCGACGGCGGCGTCGCAGACACCCTCAACATCCTGCTCTCCTCCACCCTCAGTCCAACCTACGTCAAACCAGTCCTCGGTCTCGTAGCAATGGGCACAGGCAACGCCCTAGCAAACTCCACAGGTCTAAACCGCGACCTAACCCGCGGCCTACGGCATTTCTACCGCGGCCAGCCTCGCCCCTTACCAACCTTCACAGCAACCTTCTCTCCCGGCTCCGAGCTCCTCATGAACGAGGGCAGAAATGCCGAACCTTTAGATGAATCTGGCGCCGTATACGGTGCCGTCGTCTGCAGTTGGGCGCTGCATGCCTCCCTCGTAGCCGACAGCGACACAACCGCTTACCGCAAACACGGCACCGCGCGCTTCCAAATGGCTGCTAAGGAACTCCTCGCTCCATCTGATGGGTCCGCGACGCATACCTACAAAGGGAAGATCACCCTAACCAAGCGTAATGCCACCACTGGCGAGATAATCCATGAAGTCTTGGAAGCGAGAGAGTATATGTACCTCCTCGCAACCCTCGTTTCTAACCTCGAAGAGAAACTCACAATTTCCCCCGCCTCGAAGCCTCTGGATGGTGAACTGCGCTTGCTGCGCTTTCCTCCCGTGTCGGCACCTGAGGTTTTAAAGATCTTGGGGCTGGCGTTTCAGGGGGGAAGGCATGTGGAGGAGCGGGCTGTGGGGTATGATGTTATTGAGGGGATGAGGATTGATTTCGATGAAGCGGATGGTCGTTGGCGACGTGTTTGTGTAGATGGGAAGATTATCCGCGTTGGAGAGGGGGGGTGGGTGGAGGTGAAGAGGAATGGCGATGCGGCGGATATTTTGGATCTTGTTGCTGATTTGGATTCTTGAAGTTTTCGGAGGTGATAGAATGGTGGATGCTGTGACGATTCTTTCGCTAGGTGCGCGACATAGAAGTAATTTTTCTTAAAATTCGAAATGAGTGCGTATTTATATGGCCGCTATCGATTGTTGCTACGATAGGGCATTGTTGCGAATGCCATGAATGCTTGATGCTCGTTACACCAATAATCATGATTCCAAGCACCACAGAATCGCCCCATAGCCCGTTCTAATTATATACTTCCACATCAGCGCTGGCGCAAAGCTAGGAAGAATCGACCCGCTACAAATGCAATAACCAAGCCCAACCCCATCAGCTACATGCGCATCCACCTCACACCTCAACGCCCCTCATTCAACGTCAGCCAAACCGCTCGCCCAGCCCCAAAGTCTTATAAGGACAAGCCTGCCAATCACAACCCTATATTTCTCTCATACATCAGCATCCCATCCCATCTCATCTCTTACTACATATAGAATTCGTAACTCACCTCCTTATAAACCCTGGTCCCCCACCACTCCAAACCCCCCAGCCATCCCCACCCCGGATACAAGAAGCAAAAGAAAATTACCACAACACCGAACGCAAGGCCGGAATCGAGTGCCGCGGAGAGGGTCATGGTGTATTTACCCCACCAAGCGGGCCCGCGGCGGCGGAGGTAGGAGTTGAAGAGGAAGCAGACGAGGGCCCAGACGGAGAAGTTGAGACCGGTCTGTGAGGGAGAGGGGTGGGTGAGTGAGGTTATTATTGAGGGGGTTGGTGGGGAAGAAAGGGAGGGCGAGGGGGGGAGAGACATACTGCTGGTGGTATCCAACTCAAACTGCCGAATAAGACGGGGAGATTTATTTTTCGCCATATGCTACTGGGACTGCGACTACGACCGATTAGCCATATGAGGATCGGGGCTATGAAACCGATAAGGAAAGCCCAGATCAAAGGCCGATATAAGGCGCCTTCGCCGAAGAAGCGTCGAGGGCCGACTACGCCCCATAAGATGCTTCCGTTGAAGTGGACACGAGCGATAGGGCACGTGAAACCATTGATAGCGTCGGGCGTGCAGATGTTGGGAATGTAGTTGAACATCCAATTTAAGACTCCGATTTGAGTGATGCTGGAGATGAGGGTGGCGACCAATTGGACTTTAAAGAGGAGTTTGGGTGGGATTTTCATGTAGTGGCCTAGTTTGAGGTCGGAGGAAAATTTTATGCCTTGGGCGGAGCTGATGTAGCAATATGTGACGAAGACCTGCGGCAAGTTTGTTAGCGATAATGACATTTGTTGGGAATTGGGGGGTTGCTTACCATGTTGGCGACCGGTCTGCCGGGGAAAACCACGCCACAAATGAGTTGGCAAATTAAGTAGAGGCTACTGTGCTGGTTTGTAATGGCCATAACGATACCGACTGGAATGAACAACAAAGCTGTGATCGATAAAGCAAGTAGAAGGCCATACCAAGGAAGGTAGACTGGGTAGTACTCGACCACGAAAATGCCAATTGCAAGCATTGCTACAAAGGTTGCCAGGTACCAGCTTATGGGTGCATCTTCATAGTTGCGCATCAACCGAGAATGGACGTCCTCGCCACCCATACTGATACTGGAGTCTGGCTCTTCTACCGAAGTCCCAGTCCTGCTGCTCCTCTGGGAGCCATTGCTGCTTTGGCGCTTAACGCCCTGAGCAACGGGCTGATATTCAGATTTGCCTTGACCGCGGTCTTCTGCCAGAGATTTCTTCGATTGCTGCCAAATATCACTACCGTGCCAGCATACTGTATGGGTGACCAAAGCCGAGAGACTTGCAAATTGAACCCCATAAGAAAGAACATAAGTAATAGGCAAGTAAACTTTGCTGTACTTGGTGAAGGCTTCATGGTCGAAATGATAATCTGGGGTCAAGATTCTGCTGACATCGTAAGGCTTAGCTGTGTCGTCGAATACCGCTGATGAGATAATGGGCATGAAAGAAGAGTAGAGCGCGTTTCGGTAGTCTGTTCCAGTTCAGCGGTGGCTCGGCAGGTCTAAGATAGGCAGATACGGACATAAGATTGGAGCTAGGATCCACATTACAATTACGAGACCCCCTACTACATTGGCCGCTGCCCACCAAGGCGTCAGCAGAGGAGACCCAATATACGCTATCTGAGCCCAGTCGAAAGTCATTGGAAAGAGACCCAAGCCAGAAGAGACCCCGAACTAGAAGAGCTTAGTGAAGGCTCACACACCTTTCGTAGAAAGCTTACCAGATTTGCAACGACAACGTTTCTGGGAGCAAACCATGTGATAACATTGAAATAGCTCAATGCGGGCATCAAAAGACCAGGAAGAAAGTACCAGGCAAATGCTCCAGACCATGCAAACAGAAAAAATTTCCACCGTGAGATGATCCATCCATTAGCGGATTTGTTCTCTGAGCTATGCATTGTAGTAAACATTGCTGTGGACATAAGTGTACCAGGCCATATCATACTGGGAGGTCGAACGAGATATCGGCGTGTAAGGCCCGCAAAAGAATAGCCAAGTATTTGAGTAGATATAGTAAGAAGAAGTTGATAAATTATGCTGGGGTCTTGATGATAAAATTTCGATTGCTCCACAATGACATCTGTAGCAAAGGCAAACCCAAATGAAACGTTGCTGCTAATATATACGCAAGCGTGCTCTTTCCCATTCCAGGCGCCTTGAGCAAGCCATAAGCGGAGGCGGGTCTTAGTCGATGGGTTTGAATCACGATCCAACTTCGTCCGCTTGACCAGATTGCCGTTCTCAAAGCTTTCTGTGGGGTCATCGCTGTGCTTGAGTAGTCTATCCCACAGGCGTCCTAGTGGATGAACAATGACTAAGGCAATGACAGGGGTAATAGCAACGCTGGGGTATCGTAAAGAGAAGAAAAGATTCGTAGCAGATCCAAGTAAGGCACATATTAGAGAAAGAATCCACATGCGCGGTGTATTTATGGAAGCACTTGTATCATCAGTCGCGGCTACTGAAGCTCGCACTTGGGCGTAGGGCGAATTATCGGCAGGGTCGTTGGCATCCACCTCGTTTATGCTAATGGCTTCCTCGTCGACCTCTTCTTCGTCCTCACTGGTCGCAAGGGGTAAGACGCCGCCCAAGGGTCCTCCCAGACCCGCAGGATGACCAGGCTCAGCCATCAGCATTGGGCTGGAGGCCCTCATGCTTGCCCTTCGAAACCTGGTCCTCGAATGCGACGTACTTTCTCTACGCCTTCGAGTTCCGAAACTGGCAAACGATGCCGTCGGTCTGATGGCACGACATTTGGCCTTCTGTTTGTTGTTTCCATCTCCCCAAGCGTCGGATTGAAAGGTTTGTTGGCTTGTGCTCGGACTAAGCTCGGGTAGAGCTCCATATGAAGCTGTCCCCCGTGCGGAAGTTGAGCCTCCAAGCAAAGGCGAACGAGACATGAATGATAGGAATCGCTTGATGATGCTTGGGTTGGTCACGGTCCTCTTGATCTCGTCTTCTTCCTCGTCCTCGCCGTCATCATATGATTTATGTCTACGCAGCAGGAAAGCATCTGAATCTGGGTGAATCTCGTCGCCAGACTCGTCGTCATCCTGACCTACCCTTGCGGATGGTCTTTCAGTGAGAGGGAATGTTTCTCTGAAGTTAGGTTCTTTGTATCTGCTACGGGACCGACCTCGGGGTGTCATGAAAAGATTGCGCAAGAATGCATGCAGGCTTGTAACCGGCGGAGATCATCGGTCAAATGCTATCTGTGCGCCTCTATGAGATGAACAGGGACCTCAGCCTGACATCCAGCACTTAATATTGTGCTCGGACAGATGTATGTGACTTCGACTGCGATATGAGGCAACTGCTCAAATGACATGGTGATGAAAAGGACAGAGAGGGCTAACCCTATGGAGGATAGTCGCTTCGGTGGCCAGGCAGCCTTCTTCCGATACCGAGCTCCGGGGCGGTTCCTCCGGTAGGTGAGCCAGTAACCTACATCAATACATAACCCGTATCAATACTGCCTGTATTATTGATCCATGTACAGAATTCTAATTTTCAAGCTTCGAAAAAGTATGCCTCTTTAACTTCCCCCAGTATCTCTCTTTTTTTAAAGCTCATAGCTCTATATCCGTTCATCCTATGTACATCGCACATCATCCATCCTATACAATCTTTCGTTCGTCTATGGGCAATATGCCTCCGACATAAAGTATACAGCAAATTAATTCCTCTCCTAAACGAATCTGTACATCCAATCCTACCCCCACCCAAACCCTCTTCCCCCTCCCCCCTAGCTTACCGCCCACTCCTCAAAAACCCCACTACCCCCCCACAAAACCCTACCAAATCCCCTACCCTCCTCCCCTCCCTCTCCTGCTCCTCTCTCCACTCCCTCAAAGCCCTTCTCAAGCTTTCCAACCCATCCTCAACCCCTACCTCCCCCAATCCCGCCCCACCTTCTCCAATAATACTATCAGCATGACACCTCAAAAAAACCTTCATCCACACCTGCACGAGTTCATAATCGAGTTTCTGGCGCAGGCGGTGGGTTAGCGCTTGGACGAAGAGGGTGAGTTCATCAGAGGAAAGGGAGCGGATGCAGAGGTCGGCGGCCGCCGGGGGGAGGGAGGCGAGGTGTGAGAGGAAGGGGGTGTACTCTGGAGAGCCTCCGGGGTGGGAGGCGGAGTGGAGGAGGGTTGTGAAGGTGGTGGTGGGGGCGGTGAGGTCGGGTTTTGAGATGCGGGAGTGTGAGGATGGGGCGATTGGTTCTGTGGGTGGTAATTTGGTGGTGTTTTGGGTGAGGGAGGAGGGCAGGAAGAAGGGTGCTTTTTCGGGGGGTTTGGGTGGTTCCTTGGGTTTGTTGCGTTGGTGGATGGTGTCGAGGTGGAGGAGGGTTTGCCAGCGCGAGCGGGGAACGAGGCTGAGGGAGAGGAGGTCGCGGCTTAGTTGGTCGGTGGTTGTTTGGGTGTTGTATTCGATGCTTTCATTGTCTGAAGAGTTGGGTTCGGAGTCTTCGAAGGCGGCGGATATTAAGCCTTCGCCGCTTTCACCAGAAGATGTGGGAGCGATGGCTGAAGTGATTTCGTCTTCTTTTATTAGTCGGGTAGGTACGTGGGTGAACAATGTCCGATTATTCCAGATGTTGATACCAACATTGTCGGCATGGGCTGTAGCTAGGAATTCTCCGGTATCTGAAAATGCGAGAGCTGTGCATGGACTTTCGGTCCGGACTGAATTAATGAGGTGACCTGTGGGTAGATCCCAAACGCGAATGACCGAGTCCATGGATGCCGCAATTATCCACCGTCCGTCGTTGGAGAAGCAGAAGTCATTGATCTGACCAAGACAGCCCCAGAGCTCTCTGACAAGCTTCTTAGTCTCAGTGTCAACCACTCGAATTGATAGGTCGTCGCAACTCAGGGCTACCAGGTCGCTAGGCCTGTAATACCGAGAGGCCATGATGGCTGTCATAGGAAACCAGTCGATTTCGTTTTGTAAACAACCCGATTGAAAGTCCCAGAATTTGATCTTCCCATCTAATCCACAGCTAATCAAAGTCCTGTTCAAGCCATCAACCATGAGGCCAGTCACAGCTTTTTTGTGTCTACCTTCACCCAATGCGAATTTTCTTGTGCCATTGACTGCTTGGGATCCAGATTCTCCAGCAGCAAGGCTCATTTTCAATTTCCTAGCTTGAGCGGGGCTGAGTGAGGATGGGAACTTCTGACGATGAATGCCGGACTGGAGATTGTACATAGATATACTTCCACCCGCCGAACCTATTAGTGCGAAAGTTCCACACGCTGTGACAGCTACGCTTGTGACTTCAGTACCGTCACCACTTTCAAAGACCCATCTTCCCGCTTTCTTCCTACCCCAAAACCACGTTCGTGCAAACTTGTCGCCTCGATGGCCCGTCACAACGCTTTCCCAGCCAGTCGCATTACTTTCTGATGCATCAGCCGGTCCCTTTTTAGACGTGGTATTTGTCCACACTGGCCCACCACCACCAGAAGCACCCATACCACCATCACGGTTGAGTGAGCAAGCCATGCTTGTGATCTCGGGTGCTTTGAGATCCTCGAGAGTGGTAGTCCTCTCAGTTTCCAGATTCTTTCCTAGGAGACCAAGGTTCTTTGCTTTCTTCCTCACATTGCCTTGACTTAATTCTGTGCTCTGTCCATCCCGCCGTAAGCTCCAAGCCCACAGACTTTGGTCTCTTCCAGCGCTCATGAGCCATTTGCCATCTGTATCTGCGCCGTCCGAGTTAGATGGTACAAAGCTGAGCTTGGTCACCGGTGCAGCGTGGCCGCAACGAGAATGCAAAATTCTCGGCGTGGCAGATAGCGAATTTGCATCAAAGATCCAGGATTTTAGACTATTATCTAACCCGCTGGTGATCATGACATCTTGGCCGGGTAGGAAATCAACCTTGTTAATGCCACTGGGATCACCACCATAACTGGATGTAGGTGGATTGTGTGCGCCTCGCAGCACGCCTCTGACCCGACCACCATCGTTGAGATCCCAAAAAGTGACATCTCCATCGCCTGATCCTGCTGTTGCCATGATTCCCGCCTTGCTGCCATCATCTCCAGCGCCAAGGCCATCAGTCCGGAAAGATATTGACGTTATGGTCGAAGCCTTAGATCCTTGCGTATTGAGTCTCATCATAGTGTTGTCGGTCCGAATGTCATGTAAGACGACGGATCCGTCTGCTCGAGCGATTGCAAGCACGGATAGTGCAGGTGTAGGCTCCAATACTGTGACAGGCCCTGAATGAGAAATAGGTGGCAGTATAGTATATATCAATTTTGCGGTGCTCAAGTTCCATATGTCAACACTGCCGTCTCTCTTCCCAACGAATACTTTGTTCAGAAATGTGGGCATGTTGCATATGCCGCCTGAGAGCACAGCTCCATTATCACCATCCTTGGGGGCAGTGGGCGTAAGAGTGGTGTAGTGTTCGTACGTCGAAGACTTCCACACCTCAATCCGACTAAGACAGCCGCCCACTATCCAAGACCCGAATACTGCAATTTTGCTGATAGGCTCCGATAGATCGCGTGGTATCTCCAGTTCCGCAACCTTGTTTCCCCTCTTGAATACCCATACGCCAACATTGCTGTTCGTAGTCTCACCGCCCCATGCCGCAACAACTCGGTCCTTCCATGCCACGGTAGCAGTAATATCGGCTGGGGTCTGAGGTCGCGTAAGGAAAACGAGGTTCAAGCCTCTGAGGAGGTCATATGTATGAAGGCATCTTCCAACAGAAGTGGTGATTTGAAAGGTAGTCTTGCCGAGCGGCAGAGAGGTGAAAGGCACAGTAGTGGAGGAAACAAGTCCTACCGTCTACTAGGTCCTAAGTTAGCCATCTTTGTAGTATGAATTTTGGAGACAGATCCTTGCCCTAAATGGAGCAAAAATTCGTGGCGCTGTGTGTTCATGGTGAGAGCTGCCATTTGCAAGCTTCCGACGCTTGACAAGGACACCGTCCGCTGTAAGATTCGTTGATCCCCGGGACATGCTGCGCGTTTTTCAGCGCCAATTGATCATTACCCTAAATCCCTGGTAAAAGCGTCGATCAAACACTCTCGATTAGTAGTTGTGCAAATTTATATTTGATCTTAAGCACAGAACTTTTGCCTAGAGGAAGCGGGACTTGTTTATCTAATCTAGATCCTTGTGCAGATCATAGGGCAAGGGCTAAGGTGATGAGCGATTCACAAATGCTACCTTAATTTTCTGTTCGAACAACTCAAACCATGGGTAAATTAGATTCATTTGTCTCATACATCTAGAACACGTTTTAATTATATCCTTTTACCACCGGCAATAAGGCGGTACGCTTGATAGGACTGGAGAGCTGAATAAAAGACCATGAGACCGTATCTTTGCCAGGCATTGGATTTTGGGATACTTGGTGGAGCAGTTCGATTTATTGCTTTCTTCGGAGAGTAAGATCGTCTGCAGATATTGGTGAAGTATCATGCTTCCAGATGTTTGACAAGTGTCAGATCCTGACCGCATCTTGACCCTGATTGCGTTTAGAACCTGACTACATCAGCGGAAGACGTCGAATTCTAATGAGTCACATTCATTCCTGGCAAAACGAAGCCACCATTGACCTTCGGACCAACGACCCAGTCAATTAATGAGTTTGTTGCATAGAAAAGGATAGCCAATCCTCTTGCGTCCGGCATAGGCGCTATTGATGCTGATCAGTACTGGGATGCATTCCAATAAAGGGGAAGGTTATTCGAACTATCCAACCACACAATACCAGCGGATCTGTTTGACCGTACACAAAGATTTCCAAGTGCGACTGCACTGTAGAATACACCGCGCCAGGTAAGCACTCCACTTTCGGGGTATGGATAAGCGGGGATTCCGGGAGGCAGAAAGTCGGAATCTCTCCTATTGAGTGTTGTTACGGCCAAGGTACATGGGCCTGAAGCACAGACCAACATTAGATCTGAACATGGAATAGTATGGGGTTGAGAAAATAACACACCGTAAACAAGTTTCCAGGGCGTTCGTACTGGCTCTAAAATTTGACCTCCCCGAGGTTTCTGCGCCATGCCCACTGGTAGAAATTCGTGAAGGGGTCCTGAGAGTACGTGCACTTCCGGCTCTGTATTTTCCAATTGGTTTAGTAACCCTTGGCAATAGACCATAATATCTGCTGGCCAAGATGGTTCAGTCCAGCCGTTTGAGTTGTCGCACCGTCTGATCAGATGGTTAGCTGATGTCGCGCCGTATGCTGAGATAACAAGTTGTGCAAGAAACAAAGAAGAGATTGAAACTGTCAAGGCTGGTTGCATCTTGAACACTGAAAGGTGCATTCTGAAAGATTCACTAGAGTGGCAGGTAGGACAGAGGTATGGAAACCAACATGGTACATTCTTCCACCTGTAATTGAATATCGCATATGGCGGCTGTACTATAATCACGACAGCTCAGACAATGCTTTCTCATCAACAGTATCCGTGCATCTAAGCAGCCACTGAATCAGATGCATTGCACATGCTTGCGATAAGCGCCACATTCGTTCCGTCAAACAGGTCGAACGGCAGTATCCGTGACTGACCTGCTTCAAACTGAGAATCTTGGTCATATCAAATGCGTTCCCGTTGCTTCAGAGAATGTTTAGTCAACGAACAGCTGCGACCGCGACTGCATTTGAAGTTAGAAATTCCTGCCAAACACCGAAAGTCTATTTCCTGTACCCAAACCTCGCCTTTACCAGCTCCAAAGTGTAAAGGCAATGGCTTCATTCCAACGGTCATCATTCTTGACAGTAGGTCTCCCATCCTGGAGCTTTCGTATCTGACTCACAAGAAAGGTGCCTGCCCTTTGGGTATCTCGCATGAATGAGGATAGGTGTAGAGGTGCGTTGAGCATTAAGTAGGGGTCATATCTGGAGCTCGCTCCATGGCTGTCCCCTGGCATTCCTCTTTGTATTTCTGCAATTATCGCGAGTGCATATTTGCAGTGACCAGCCTTCACATCGTACAGGTTCCAAGCGGTCTTAAGAGGTTGGGCAACCTCAATCCGCTTCGCAACCTCATCTCGTACTGTTTTCGAACTCAATAGCCACTTAACAGAAGCCCACAGACGAGGTCCTGGCCCAAGAGGTCCTGGCCCAAGCGTGTCATCTGTCGAAGAACTCCTCACGTCTCAAGTATGCTTCTTATAGGTCCACCTCTTGAGTATTGAGTAAGCACAGAGGATACTGTGAAGGACATGTGTCTGAGCTTTGAACCAGGGATGACGCGATAAGGCATAAATGATGCAGAGGACGATGTTTGGATCACAGAGTCGACAGCGCTAATCATTGGCTGCTGGCCAGTAACAACGAAGCTGTGGGAGTATAGTTCTGGGACAGGATGGATGCATCCTTGCGAAGAATAGCGATACAGTCTCATTCTGGGCGGATAAACTTGGTCAGTGGAAGGTTTTGGGAGAGTGGTTCCACAACGAGTCCATCACTCCTTACAATAAGGGTCTATAAAATCATATAAGCGTTGGTAGGATTGATCCCATAGTAGCGTTATGCAAGTAATTTGCTAGATACATGCACGATGACCGTTTCGCGGCACAGACGTGGGGCAAAAGGTCTAGTCTCTGCTCCCGTCAACCCCGCCAAAAAAAAGAAGACTGCCGCCGCCATCTCCGCCCAACTCCCCAAGATGGATCGTTCCATATTAGCTCAGGTCGGTTACTGGGAGCACGTTCCTGTCCTGATCTATATGTTTGGTTGATGACTAGTGTGAAGTGATTATGTGCACAATCTCTCCATGCGGTCTTATGCAGGGTCTGGCTGCAGGGTGACGCGCTGTTAAAAGATTGGACGACCGTCGGATCAGATAGGGAAGTAATGGCGATGGCGACTCTATCAAGAACAACTAGCTGCGAGAGCGCTACTTCCAATCAGAGGTCGCCTACCGGGTCGATAGACTTTGATACACAGGAGAGAGCCGCCACAGATGTTTCTGTTACTCCTGCACCTACCTCCAATCCGCGAACAGGTCCGTCATTGGCCTCCACTGGCCGCGCACCTTCTCACTCGTTGCTATCGTCCCAGAATGCGGCCTTACCCAACCGCAAGAGCAGGTTCGCCGATGTGGGAACAAATGGTTACAATGTAGGGAGAGCAAGTATATCTATGCCCCCGCCTGCAACAAAGTCTTCGTCAATCTATCAACCTTCCGCTGTCCGTCGTCCTTCAGCAATGAACAATACCGGAATGGAAATAAAGGAAGTTGAAGCTGGAAATGATGGAACAATTGGAGAGGGAGCAACAAGAGACTCGGCTGGCTTGGATGACATAGAAAGAACGATAAGTTTGCCGGGATCTCAGAGGACGTCTGCTTCTGATCAGCAAGTTCCCTCTGCTGTTCTGGATGCCAACCTGAAACCTCCTACACCCAACTTGACCAAGCCTGGAGATCGTCTGTCTTTTTCATCATTGTACTCTCTGGGCTCGGCAATCTACAATGGGGCCACAGGAATAGCCAGTAATCCTCAGAGCACAGCAAGTTCTACGGCTGGCTCAATCAAGGGAATCATCTCTGAGGTACCAGCCCCTACAACCATGCATCTGTCTCCAACACTAGGACCTGGGAAGGGAGAAGTAGCATCAAATCCTACGACAGCCACAAATCCTGTGTCGGTCATTGCTAATTCTCAGCCGCTGCACCAAGGTCCGGAATTCTTTTGAACCTATACTACAAAGTCGAAAATGGACTGATTAGCGTAAATAGTACCTCTGAATGCTCTCAAGGGGACCCCACCAACTGCACCGAACGCTGCTGCTAAGAACTTGGATTCCTGGAATTCAGGCCCATTGGCAAGGCCAAGTGCACCACGTCGATCTCGCAGTCGAACAGCACAGCAGAAGCAACCGGGTGGTAGCAATGCTACAAGCAACGCGGTCAGTCCTAGTAGTAGTGACCGGAGTAAGTCTTCTTGAGCCTAAGTGGCAACAATACTTGAGTTGCCCTACTGAAGCGCAGAAGCAGCAAGATCCGGCACGATTGGACGTGTAGGTGTATGTGCGCTGGATGTCAAAGCACGCAGCAAAGCCAGTCGGAATATCTTAACCCGTCTGCAATCCAACGGAGAATACGAGATTGTAATCTTTGGAGATAAGGTCATACTGGACGAAGGTCAGTTTCTTTTATGTATGTCGCAATTGCTGCTAACATCACTATTAGATGTGGAGAATTGGCCTGATTGGTAAGTTGCGATTTTATATACTGCTATCTTAGCTAGGCAGTCATTCTGAGTCACAAAGAATAGGCCCACTCATGCAACGACAGATGCCAATACATTGAGTGGGAGGACTGATTAGCTTGATAGTGACTTCTTGATCTCTTTCTTTTCGGCTGGCTTTCCCCTCGACAAGGCCATAGCGTACCAAAATCTTCGCAAATCCTTTTGCGTCAATGACTTACCAATGCAGAAGATCTTGTGGGATCGCAGGATCTGCTTACGCATTCTGGACAGCATGGGCGTGCCAACTCCCAAACGCATCGAGGTCAACCGGGATGGTGGGCCAACGTTGGAATCCACCAAGCTTGCTGAACATGTCTACAAGTTCAGCGGAGTGAAATTAGAAGGGCCTGATGATGGCACTGGTGGAGGCATACCAGCCCCTAAAGATGTGCAGCTAATCAATGACGGAGATACCCTAGTAGTGGATGGGGTAAGCTTGCGAAAACCCTTTGTCGAAAAGCCAACCAGCGGTGAAGATCATAACATATACATATACTTTCCAAAAGACCATGAATGTGGTGGGGGTGGTAGAAGACTCTTCCGGAAGATTGGTAACAAGAGTTCCGAATGGGATAAAGATCTGATCGTCCCACGAGCTGTCACGGAGAAGGACAGCAGCTATCTATACGAACAATTCCTGCACGTAGACAATGCCGAAGACATCAAAGCGTATACGGTTGGGCCCTACTACTGCCATGCAGAGACCCGTACTTCCCCAGTCGTGGACGGCCTTGTTCGGCGCAATACTCACGGAAAAGAGATCCGATACATATGCACCCTGTCCCCTGAGGAGCAACTAATGGCGACGAAGATTGTGAATGGGTTTGGGCAACGCATTTGCGGTTTTGATATGCTCCGTGTGAGAAACCAGAGCTTCGTTATCGATGTTAATGGGTGGAGCTTTGTCAAGGACAATAACGCTTATTACGACAAGTGTGCCTGCATTTTGAAGGAAATGTTCGTGAACGAGAAGCAGAAGCGTGAATGGTCCACTTGGGCAGTGGGCCCCATCCAAGGAGATGACTCTGAGAGAACCCGGGCGGAGAAGACTCAACCGGACACAGGCTTGCACCGGAAGAACACGATAAACAGCCACCGCGCTGCCCTCAAGAGTCTAATGAAGTCGCCCAGCATGTCCAAACTGAAAAATCTTGGTCACCCTGGGCAGCACATGAATGACAATGAGCCTCCAGACGCACCCTGGAATACTGCATCAATGTCATCACCACCAACCTTTGAACGGGGTCACAGGCACAATATACAATCTGGCCATGGTCAACTCCCTCCGCCTGCGATGGCAGCTGAGTACTCCGCTCAACCGTCGCCATCGCTAAATTCGGAGCCTGTGGAGATCGCTCCTCAGCCCTCCTCTAAACATTCTTGGAAGCTTAAAGGCATGGTGTCTGTAATAAGGCATGCCGACCGTACGCCGAAACAAAAGTTCAAATTCACTTTTCATAGTCAACCGTTCGTTGAGCTGCTCAAAGGCCATCAAGAGGAAGTCCTTTTGAAAGGTGAAGCAGCGTTGAACAAGGTTCTAGATGCGGTCAAGGTTGCTATGAAGCAAGGCCTAGAGGATCAGGAGAAGCTGCAACTACTCAGGACATCATTAGCTAGGAAAGGGGCTTGGACGGGCACGAAGGTTCAGATTAAGCCTATGTTTCGGAAAAGAAAGCCGGAAGAGATTACCAAAATCCGGAGTCAAATTGAACGTGAGCTAGAGGAGAGTAACAGCCAACAAGAACCCCAACCCGCCGTACCTAAGACCGAGGAGCCAGTGGGGAATGGAGCACCCTTGTCACGTCCACCTACAAGGAGCGATTCTGTTGATGAGACTACTCTGTCAAGGTTCTCCGCTCTTGAGAATGATTTGGTGATAGAGAAGTTGCAGCTAATCGTCAAATGGGGCGGTGAGCCTACCCATGCTGCTCGTTACCAGTCCCAAGATCTTGGAGAAAATATGAGAAATGATCTACTATTAATGAATAAGGAAGCTCTTGATGATGTGCGTGTATTCACAAGCTCGGAGAGAAGGGTCAGCACAAGTGGTACGTACTGGGCACTTCCCCGTCAGATCACGGCTAATTTGTTTAGCGCAAATATGGGCGGCATCCTTTTTAGACAAGAAAGAGGTCCCAGAATCATCCATCACTGTTCGAAAGGATCTCCTAGATGATTCAAATGCGGCCAAAGATGTCATGGACAAGGTCAAAAAGAAGCTTAAGCTTTTGCTCCGCAAGGGTCATCAAGCTCCGCCACAATTCGCATGGCCACCGAACATGCCAGAGCCCTCTGATGTTGTTCGCAAAGTGGCGGAACTAATGGTAATTCATCGCAATGTTATGAGATACAACTTTAAGAAGCTCAACAGTGGTGCTACCGCATCCCTTAATGCCCTGAATAAGTCAGGTGAAGGTGGAGCTCCTACAGCAACTTCGGGATCTGGCGGCGCCCTGGCACAGGCTCAGGCAGTCTCGACTATACAAGCCAGGTGGTGCTGCGGTGAAGACCCTGAGCTTTTCAAGGAACGCTGGGAGAAGCTCTTCAGCGAGTTCTGCGATTCCGACAAAATTGACCCCAGCAAGATTTCCGAGCTTTACGATACCATGAAGTTCGATGCCCTACACAACAGGCAATTTCTTGAATGGGTTTTCACGCCCGATCCGAACATGCCAGAAGATGTGGTCGGCGAAGAGACGAAATCCCCAACGGACACACCTGCCGGACCAACACCGTCGCCCAGCTCGACTAATCTCATGAAACATAAACGGAAGAACAGTGCAGGGACCACGGAGGCCAACCAATCAAATTCCAATATCGTGCAACGCATGGGACTGAGACGGAAATCAGGCATGAACCCTCCCTCACCACAGCCAATGCCAGAGGAATCTCGAGAATCATACTTCAAGCTGTATAGAGGCACCGGTCAGACCAAGGCCAAGCTTGATGTTCGGCTAGAGAATCTTCGTGAACTATACAAACTGGCAAAGGTCCTCTTCGACTTTGTGTGCCCGCAGGAATACGGTATCAGTGATGAAGAAAAGCTCGAGATTGGCCTCCTGACCTCTTTGCCTCTACTAAAAGAGATCGTCCGTGATCTCGAAGAAGTCCAGGCATCCGAAGATGCCAAGTCATTCATCTACTTTACCAAAGAATCGCACATCTATACTTTACTCAACTGTATCCTTGAAGGAGGCATCAAGACCAAGATCGAGCGCAACGCAATCCCCGAACTAGACTACCTCTCCCACATTACATTCGAATTGTACGAATCAGAAGATAAGGATGCAGATGTTTTCGCTTACAGTATTCGTATTACTATAACGCCTGGCTGCCATACTTTTGATCCACTAGACGTGCAGTTGGACTCGAAGCACTCCATTGGGTGTGCACCAAGGAGGAGCTTGACGACGCATATGGACTGGAAGGAGGTTATTGAAACATTAAGGGCACGATTTCACACGTAAGTTTCCCTAATCCGTGCTATAAACATGAAGGCGCTTTGAATTGACCGGTTGCATAGTGTCAAACTCCCGAAGAGCTTCCTTGCTGTCAACGTTAGCGATAGTCATGCTAGTGATTCTAGTCAAGGTAATTCTGATGATGGTAGTGTGGCGGATAAAGCTAGCGCAGATAATGGCATCAATTAGCTGTATATATTCGGATAGCTGTAGATAAGCATCATTAGAGCATAGCATAGATGTACATAGAAGCATCAGTGGCGCCTACAACGCTCTCGAAAGGAGTTGCACTTCGAGGAGCTCAACCCTCGACTAGAATCTGCATCCATCCGCGAACTTGCTAGACCGCCATTCCATGACGCGTCAGAGTCGAAGTCCATAGAAAACTAACAGTTCCCCATGCGCTTGATCCTGTACCTCTACCATGATCCCTTCCCATCTTCATCCTCCCTCAGCACCTCCCCAACATCTTCCCGTCCAGCGAAACGGGTATAATACTTCCAATTATCCCCTCCCTCCCAACCAAAAAAGCTTATATCCTCTATCCACCCCTCTCATCTTATTTCTCCCCTCCTCCACCCGAAACAGCTAATACCGCTACGCCGAGGAGGACCCACCAATACCTATATATGCATACAGCATTAGCACATCATCATTATCATTATCATCGTTGCTCTCTTATAAAGTGGTACGCTCAGGCATATGACTCAGTCACATTGCAGGGGATGGGGAAAGTAACGAAAGGAAGGGGGAAGGGTTGGGACGCACTTTTGCAAAAATGTTTTTTCTTCCGGTTCGCCTTCTGCCTCTACCCCACCTGCACCGGCACCTACGGCGCCCGCCTTCCCTTTTGCTTTTGCAGGCTTATCGAAAACGATGGGCGGGGGGGATTTGATGGTTTGGATATCGAAATCGCCTTTTCCGCCAGGCTGCTTGTTCGCATTCCCATTCCCATCCGTCTTTTTCACCGGAGTTTTCGAGGACGTAGATAATAATGATGATGATGTTTTAGGCAGCCAAGCATGATACGAAGCTGCAACCGCCTCTCCACTTATCGGATCGACAAGGATTCTAAACCGGCCTTTGTAGGGAGGATGGAAAGCATAGGTAGCGACTGCGCTGCTGGTGAGGTGGTTGGTTTGGGGGTTGTAGAGGGCGACTTGGGTGATGGCGTCTGAGTCGGAGGAGGTGGTGTTTGGTGGAGGAGTGAAGGATTGGAGGTGGGAGAGGTGGGGTTGGTGTGGGTGGTAGGTTAGGATTGCGAGGGGGAGGGGGGTGGAGGTGGGATTCGAGCTGGAGGGGAGGTGGTGGAGGGTTAGGGTTTGGAGGGGGGGAGGGGAAGGTGTTGCTGTGAGGGCGGGGAGGGGGAGGAGGAGGGTGAGGAGAAGGGAAAGGGGAGGGAGGGTGAGGTACATTGTTAAGGGTGTGGTTGTGGTGAGAGGAGCTAAGTGCTTGGGGAGGATGATGGTGAAGAGGGTGAGGGTGCTGGAGGCGGGAGGGAAGGTTTAGCCGAGGGGCTTTAGTGTACGACTTTCAAGTGGATTTTTCGTCTGATCCACTGACTATCAATCTTTCCATTGCTTTCACATACTTCCTGATTGAAGATGCTTGTAGATCATAACGTTACCCCAGCTCAGGCCTTTATTTTCCCAATGCTCAATGATCCAGACCGTAGCCTATCTGATACGCCGGAGTGGATTGTCATGCTGCTCTTGCTGCAAGGAGTAGTCGCCAACGGTAATTTGCAACTGACTCGTGACAAGTGCAGAAGATTGTCCTCCAATTACGGTGGGATATTGTGCTTTCATCTGTCGAAAATTTACTCAATGACAAAGACGGCAGTCAACGAGATTATGGGGTTAGGTCTGATCTCGGAGGATACTAGCTGGTTAGAAGAATTACCACTAGTTCAGTGGGACATGTCTCGAGACGACTGGCGACAGGCGCTCTAAGAGCAGAATAAATACACAGAAGGCGACTGCGCATAACGGGTCTTCAAATTTTCCCCTACCTCCCATTTCAAGATGCAAGCCCGGCTGATTTCTAAGTCCTTTTGTTTGATCGTCATGTTCATCTACTTGACAAGTTGCGCCGACCCAAGAAGAGTTCCCTCTCTCGAAGAAAACGTAATACGAGGACTTGCAGCCGCATCAAAATTCCAAGCCCACTATGAACAACTGCGACTAGTCAGGGTATGGAATTCAGTGGACGTCACGCTACGTCCATCTAGTAATTGGTGGGACTTCAAAACCATCGAGCTCGATATCTACTTCACAAATCTCCAACTCAATGAACTCGTCGGCTTTTATGAAGGTGGGGGTGGGGAAGAGTGGGGTAATTGGCCTGTTTACTGGGGCCATCTGTTGGAATACAAGAAGGAGGATAGCGAACCATTTGACTTCGCCTTGGATGTCAACGTACCTCAAATCGCAGCGGCAAGTCTAGCGAATCGAGCAGGTGATATGGGACCATGGCTTTGGATTCTGCTGTGTCAGCCGAAAGGGCTGAACCTAACGGAGCCAACCTGGTTTTTCATGGCCACCAATACTCTAGAGGCTACTGCTGTCGGTGCTACGACAGAGACGGTGATAAGAAACGTGGCAGCCGAAGACATCTGTGTGGGGCCTTACCCACCTTAGGACGCATCTTACTCAAAGTTCAGAGTTGCAGAAACGACGACTTTCGGCGACAATTTTTGACGTCAGTAGGGCCGAGCCACAGATTGGTTGAGAAGAGCGCGGAATACGCATTTGTATATTGGGTCTTCCTAATACCTAAAGCTGGCGAGACTGCCCCCAAAGATACCCTAAAGCTAAGACGCTCGGGGACCAATCTAGGCCCGCTTCAGCAAGCTTTAGGTCCAGCCCTGTAGGGCCATTCAGTTGATAGGTGTGTTCAGTTGAGGGGTGAACCCTTCCAGAAGCACCTCGTAACGGTCACGTGCTAGGGATAACTTGGGCTGCCGGGCGTTTCCCGCTCTTGCCGTCGGTTGAAGCTGCAACATCACTCACAACATTACCTTGTAGAGTATTGATCGCTTTTCAAAGCCCACTCTCAAAGTGATTCAAGGGCAGCTATTCTCCTTTACAAGGCTGTCGATCGTCCTAGGAATTCTTTCCTCTCTGAAAGCTTTCCTCCGGTGTTGATTCGTCAATGACCTATGTCCAGCTGGAAACCTCTTATACGCGAACAAGCTAGGATCACTCTTCATTGAAAATGTCACTTTCATGTTATACTCCTGATCAGAACTTCGGCGAAAATATTCAGTTCGATAGACTATGCGAGCTATGCACCAAGCTATTTGATAGCGAAGCCGCATGGGTGGTAGATCGCACCGATACAGGTGTCGATGACCGTCCTTACCGCTTCCATCATGATATACGAACATTGGAGAGATCGGCAGATGCAGGTTGCCATCTTTGTAATCTGATATTGAGTCAAATCGACCTACCAGACCTTGAGATGATGCGTAAAGACCTTGACGAAGCTTTTGTTTCGTCCTGCCAACAAATAGGGATTATGATTTCTCGAATAGAAGATTCTTATTATTTGCAAGTCAACGCTTGGAAGCATTATATATCCTCACAATCTGGTGATTTTGATAGTTTCGACCATACAGTGTTTACTAAGCAGCACGCTTGGTCAAAAATTGCTGAGCTCGATGTTAAGCTGGAAGAACAGGACTATACTAATGAAGAGCGTTCAATCTCTTACCTAAATTGTTCAGATGCAACTCTCCTGCAGATTGCACAATGGATGGGGGAGTGTCTGACTTCTCATAGCAAATGCTTTGACATTCAGACCGTCACTGCGACACGAGACATACTCCCCCTTAGATTGCTTGACGTGGCCCCAGCTTTGCACCCAGATCTAATCAAATTGGAATATACTGAGCCGCTCCCAGTTCATACGGTGTATGCGACTTTAAGCCATTGCTGGGGTGGGCATTGCAAGACCTTTTTGACAATGAGCAGCCTTGCTATGTTTCAAACCGGCATTCACTTGAATACCCTACCTAGGACATTTCAAGAAGCTGTGCTGTTGACCAGAAAACTAGGTATTCGCTATCTATGGATCGATGCTTTATGCATTGTTCAGGATTCGCATCGGGACTGGAGTCATCAGGCATCCTTGATGGGCGACTTCTATGCGAATTCATTCCTCACTATATCAGCGACCGGCTCTTCCGATTCCGATGGGGGCTTGTATCATTCTAGAAGCCCCCTATCAGTATGGCCCTGTCGCATCACAGCAAAATGGGACTGTTTCCCCGCTGATAAGCTCGTTATAAAGAGGCCTGGGTGGGCAGAAGAGAGAGCACTGGAACCGCTCAGTACCCGCGGTTGGGCGTTTCAAGAATGGCTATTGTCAAAGCGAACAATTCATCTCTCAAAAGATCAAGTCCGCTGGGAATGTCACTGTTTGGCTGCCTCTGAAGTCTACCCTAAAGGTCTAGAAGACCACGACATAGACTTCCATGGGCTACCGACTAAAAGTGTCATCAAGCTACTCAAATCCAAGAATGCATCGACCCTTTGGAGGCGTATTAAGGAAGATTACTCGGAAAAGCAATTGACTGTCACGACTGATAAACTTACCGCGTTCGCTGGAATTGCCCGTATGGTCCATAAAGTGTTGAAAAGCCCGAATGAAGATTACGTTGCCGGACTCTGGAGACCAGAGCTTATGACTGAGCTCCTGTGGGAAAGATTTACGCCCACAAGAGAAGTTAAAGTGATCCGCAAGGATCATATATCTCAGTACATCGCGCCATCATGGTCATGGGCCTCTATTGACGGCCATATCTGGTACTCTTTGCCAATTGAACACAGCGAGAATCAATTTGGTGTTTACGCCGATATAGTCGAAGCAAAAACCTTCCCCCAAGGTGATGAGTATGGTCCTGTTAATGGTGGTTTCCTTATCATACGAGGCTCGTTATATGACGTCGAACTTGCCTCCAGCCAAAACACTTCTTCGAAATACCCTAGCCGCAAATGGAAGGCATCTTTTGCGCAGGGCCCCTTCTTGACCCACAAGTGGAGCAGCGCTAGCTTAGACAACGATTCGCGTTTGGCACCTTCCACTAAGGACTTATTCTTTTTCTTACCAATGCGAAGCAGAATTGGCGACTATAAACCTTCCGACGTTGGATTGATTGGCCTACTGCTAGAAAAAACCGGTAACGGTGTCCATCAGTACCGTCGATCCGGGTTGCTACAGCTGTATGGGCTCGACAAAGATATTCTTCTCTCTTGTTCCAATGGATTACTTCCTATAGAGTCACATCATGATAAGAACGTAGATACTTCTTCTCTTCACAATATCGAAATTGTATAAATACGAACTCATATTGAGACCGCTATGAAGTAGCCAAACCAATTTCCATAACGCAGGGTGTTTCACCACGCCGGGATAGGGGTTTTACAGCTAACATTAGAGTAGACTTGACCAATCATTGTAGCTAGTGAGTACGGCTGCCCATCGGCTGAGTGCTTCGAAGTCAGACCTTCTATCCCGAGCGTACGCACAGCCATGAGGCCTAATAGCCACATGCTTGACTTACTAGCGATACAAAAAATATACACAGTAATGATTTCGAAGGTCAGACAGTGCCATTTTACCCTAGCCAGTATTAGTAACGGCTTTGCTCGGAACTAGAAGTAGAAGGATTGAACCCCATACTGTATAACCCCCCAAACTGCATACCCTTCTAGCGCTAGACCTAAAGCCAGCGAACAGTCCCCGGAAAACACCCTAGAGCTGGCCGCCTAAGCAACAAAATCGAGCCCGAGAGCTGATCGCTTTACTGAGTCCCGCTTCACTTACTCTAGGTACAGCTTCGTAGGGCTATATAGTTAGGGGGTTTATATAGTATGGGTTTAACTCTTGTAACGACTAGCGGGATACGTCAGTGTGCATTTTATGCATGATGATATGTATAAAGCTGATAATTGTTTTTATTATCGTATCAGGCTCTTAGCTTATGCAAGATGATGGAGTCCTTGATACTCGGGAATTTGCATTCCGCCATTGTGTTCTGTCGCGACTTGAATTCACAAGAGCAACATAGACCGTCAGATCCGAGTAATACTGGCCGTTGTACCGCTATCGAGTATCCGTCTTTTCCATGGCACGTCAAACCATCTTTGGGAGGAGGTTCGGGCCCAAGGTCCTAGATAATTCAACTTATGGGTGGCAAGCTACCCGGTGATGATGGGAAATGATATTTCGGTGATTGCTGGAACTCTACCGAAGCTGGACCCAGTATACTGAAGACTGTAGATACCGAGTCCGCCGACCGCACCCGAGCACGCCTTACTAATATACAGAATTGAGGCTACTCGTTCTCTGTCACATAGGCAGTCCAGACTAGCGAATTTGCTGCTTCAGACTTTCAGTCAAAGATTATTCACAGTGTTGCTGACCCTGTCCAAGAGGATATTGGGTGCTTGAGAAAATTCGCAAACCACAAAAACAATACCACAGCTATCTCTTGTGTTATTCATAATCGTGAAGAAGACGCAAGGACCGTCAAAACTTATAAATCTTGATGAATAGGCCTTGTTGTACAGGGTGGCATTCTGTAGCGCACTTGACAGTTGACGGCGATATACCCAGCCAATAAGGCCGGCTGCAGTTCCTGGTGGCTCCACATATAGGACTGGTTGTCCCGGTCTGTGAAGCAATGAGAGTAGGTGTAGTTTCCTCGTTAAAGCGTGATTCCATCAACATCCGAAGTGTAAGGCCAAAGAATGGAGGGAACAAATTGACTTCGTGAGGTGCGGGGACTGCGGGGTTGATTCCTCATCAAACAAGGCGGGCATCATGCAGTGCGTAAACGATTCAGTCTGATCTGAAGACATAAAATCATCGCGCTCCTGCACATCCCAGATTCGGTTCGACTGTATTCTTGATTGCCTTCAGAATTAAGCTCCAAAATCTCGCTCACAAACATACACTCAGAATGCCTCACGCTACCGCTACGTTCAACGGCAAAGTCATTGCCGAAGCTGAAAAATGGGAATTCGTTGAGGGAAATGTTTACGTGATTATACCGTTGGCAGTGGACAATACTTCAGGCTGACAGGAGCAGTTCCCTCCAGACAGCGTTGACAAGTCGGTCTTGAGCGACTCCACTTTGACTACCTTTTGCCCTTGGAAGGGTACGGCATCATATTACAACATTAGCGTGGACGGTAGGAGTTGAATAACTGATCCCGTAGACAATGATTGACGTGGAGAATGATAGGAAAAGAAGCCAAGGACGCTGCTTGGTATTATCCAAGCCCTAAGACGGACAAAGCTTCCCCTCTGAAGGATCACGTTGCCTTCTGTAGGTTGATCAAAGTCTCCCAAGCAGTTATGATTGCTGACAGTCTACTAGACAAGACCAAGGTCGACGTCAAATCGGAGTAAGATGCACGCTATTTGCTTGGAGATCCTGTGGATCTGACTTTGCAGAAGCAAAGCCAAGAGAGAGGCAGGATGCTGCATTGTTTGCTGAATCTAGGCGCTAGCTTTCGTGGATAGAAGCTAATGAGTCCTTCTCCGAGCGAATTGTCCAGATCATTAAACATAGTGCGAGATTGTGTAATAGAAGTGGTCCCAGGAACGTGCCTCTCAAGCCTTTTGAGGTGACCGGCTATTGGACATTGTCTGCCCTTCTTGCCTTGTTATCTAACATTGTAATTGCCCCCATGAGTTAGATAGTCAGAGCAAGGTGATCAGGTCAAGGGATGCGACGTTACCAGGCCACAGGACGAATTCCGGGAGTGATCTAAAAAAATACTCTTAGCGTGTAATTTAGCGTTACATGAACTGGCGAATTAACGCGACGCGTCTACGGAGCAGCCCAGATACAATTTGGACCTCTTCATAGTGCTCCGAGTACCATCTACTTTGGTAGATAGTCAACATGGCCGGGTATGAGGAGAGTCAATACAACGACAGCAACCGTGCCTTTCTACAAGCTTTCATTGCCAGGAATCCGCTCACATTCGAAGATGCCAAACCCATCCTCGCATCTATCTTCTCAGCTCATGGTAAGTACATGTCCAGAAATAGCTATGAGATAGCTTCGCACTGACAGATAGCAGAAAGGCGAGAAATCCTTGCCGAAGACGTGACTCAATCTGACTTCAACTCCTACATTTCCGCTGCAAACAACGCAATATCTCCATTTGATCTGGAAATAAGAAGTAGCTACCACCAAATCAGCCGAACCCGTATATTTGCTCTTGTCAATTCTACCAGCGATCCCATCACTCAACTGGCAACAATTCATGCAGCGGACGAGATCAGCTTCCTCAAACGAGTCCTAGATGCCATGTTCGAAACCTACAATACCCAGCGCCATGAGATCATGGCAATCACATCAATGCAAGCCATCCAATTAGCCAAAGCACCTACGGAGGATAGAAGGCAAACTCAAAATGGGATTGAGACACAGGGAAGCATAGGACAGAGCCTTACGCAGGTACAGGCGGAGAAGATGATGAACACACTGGTTGAGGAAGGTTGGTTCGAGAAGAGTCAGAAAGGCTTCTACAGCCTTAGCACAAGAGCGCTTATGGAGCTGAGAGGATGGCTTTGGGAGACCTACAATGATATTGAGGACGAAGAAGACGAAGACGCGGAAGGAAATGTGTCAAAGAAGATCAAACTGTGCTTTGCATGTAAAGAGATCATCACTACGGTGCGTGCGCAAAGGCAGATTGATTTGAGATTCAGGCTGAAAACATGTTTAGGGTCAACGATGTCCGAAGAAGACATGCCCATGCCGACTACACGATATATGTACACAGAGCTTCTTCCGAACACAGCAGTCAAAAAAATGCCCACTTTGCAAGACAGACTGGACTGGCAACGACTTTGTTGGGGAGAGAGCAGCTGTTGCAATCAAGACTAAGAGGAGGAGTTTGGGCGGGGCAGCTGCCAGGAGGCAGAGTCCAGTCGCTACGGAGGGGGAGGGTGCAGAGCTACATGAAGAGGAAGAGTGAGAGGGCTAAGAGCAACAAAGAACCGTCCGTCAACGATTACCGACAATGCCCATTTATTTCCGGGTCCAAAGTCACCGCGATTGAATGTCTACCTTGTCAAACTCAATGGCAGCAGGTTATGGCTCATCACGTGGGCCCAATACCTAATAGTCGTCATCGTACAGTGGGGAGATGGAAGCATGAGCATGGCGTCAACCCTGGTTGGTGTTCCCTTTCGCTAGGCATTGCCCATCCGGGCCAAGCCGAGATGAGGACTAGGCGATCTTCAGCCTCGCTAAATCTCGCTAAATGTGGCTAAATCTAGGTACCCCACTTTGCAGCGGGGAAATCCCCGCCCTTCGCGTGGCTTGACGCCTAAACATTCCCGAGATCCTTTCCCACCTGCCAATCAAGGCCAACTACGACGTAATTCCCCAATTAAAGGCCGGCTGACGAGCTTTCGGAAGCTCTCAAGCTTTCAAGCTCTGGTTCCTGGCGTTTTTTGACATCATACTGTTTACCATGCTTGTATCGTGCATTCGCTGCTTGCTGTACATATTCTTCCGCTCGCCCCACAATCTACAGACATGTACCCTTAGCAGCTCCCTATCTGAAGCCTTGCCGCTGAATCGCTTGCATTCTGCAAGTCATATTCTGCTATTTACATCACCAATTGACATGATGCATTGCACGCGCTCGTTGCTGCTTTCTGCGCTCGGCTTCTTTCTGTTCGGCATTCATACTGATGCACAGGCTCTGAACTCCACTACTTCAACCTCCATATATAATACGCGTTTTGAGAATGTGACATGGGACAACGCTGCGTGGGAAGTGCGCACTACCAATTTGGATCAAGGCCACTTTCAATCCCGTCTAAGCATAGCCAATGGCTACCTGGGCATCAATGTCGCTGCAGTCGGACCTTTTTTCGAATTTGACACCCCAGTCGACGGCGACGACATTAATGGCTGGCCTCTGTTCGACCGGAGACAGACTTTTGTGACGATTGCCGGCTTTTTCGACGAACAGCCCACCACCAACGGCACGAATTTCCCATGGCTCAATCAATATGGAGGCGAAAGCGTCATAAGTGGTGTACCTCATTGGAGTGGTATAGTAGTGGATCTCGGTGCCGATGTATACTTGGATGCTACTGTCGATAACACAACCATCTCGAATTTCAGCTCTACGTTAAATGCGAAGCAGGGTATTGCGACCTGGTCATACACATGGGCTCCAACCAACATGAGCACGTCGTTCGAAATCAGCTATACTATGTTCGCTCATAAGCTTTACATCAACCAGGCATTCGTGCAGCTACAGATCACGCCTTCCGCTGATACCAATTGTACCATTGTCAACGTGATGGATGGCACAAGCGCCCTTCGAACAAACTTTACAAGCAGTGGGATGGAGGGGTCTCAGATCTACTCGGCTGTTACGCCTTACAATGTTCCCAACGTGACAGCCTACATTTACTCCACTATGGAAGGATCTGCTGAAGTGGACATGTCATCACTTGCAATGGTGACAGACAAACTGTACATTGGAGTGAATGCTTCCAGTATTGCACAAGGAGCAAGTGCGGCTCTGAAAGCTGGTCAGACAACGACGGTGACAAAATACATTGGTGGAGCCTCATCCGATGGATTCCTAGACCCTCAAAGTACCGCTTCAGGCGAATGCATGCAAGCCATGCAAAATGGGTTTGAGCAATCTATGGCAACACACGTGCAAGAATGGGCTGTCGTCTTCCCTGACGATTCCGTCGATAACTACACATACCCTGAGAACGGCACACTTCCAGCTGATCAGTACATCATTGAGTCAGCAATCACTGCAGTGCTAAATCCGTACTACTTGCTACAGAATACTATCAGTGCGAACGCTCTTTCCAACGCCAGCTACGCTCCGATCGATACTTGGAGTATTAGCGTTGGAGGTCTGACTTCTGATTCGTATGCCGGATTGGTCTTTTGGGATGCCGAAATCTGGATGCAACCTGGTCTAGCAGTTGCACATCCCCAAGCAGTAAAGCAAATTGCCAATTACCGAATTCAGCGGTACGGACAGGCAAAGGCCAATGCTCAGACTGCGTACCAGTCTTCAAAGAACACAACTAGTTTCTCAAGTGATGCTGCCGTCTTCTCTTGGACTAGTGGAAGGTATGGCAATTGTACTGGAACTGGTCCTTGCTTCGGTGAGTATAATGAATTGGTTATAGGAGATTCATGAGACTAATATCCTATGCAGACTACGAATATCACATCAATGGCGACATTGCTCAGGAGTTTGCGAATTACTGGGTTGTCTCAGGTGATACAGAATTTTTCAACTCATCGATATACCCTGTTTACCATTCAATTGCCACGTTCTACTCCGAATTAGTCACCAAGAATGGTTCGTCATACGTGTTGACCAATATGACGGATCCGGATGAGTATGCCAACGCGGTCGATAATGGAGGCTATACAATGCCACTAATTGCAGATACCTTGACCAATGCCAATACTTTTGCCGGGTTCCTTGGACTGACGCCCAACTCAACATTCACCGACATTGCATCTAACATTTTTATCTCTCGGGATGCAAGCGCTGGTATCATCGACGAATACACAGGCATGAACGGGAGCATCTCCGTCAAACAAGCAGACGTAGTCTTGGATACCTTCCCTTTGAATTACCAAGTAAACTACACAGCGCAAGATTCTCTTAATGATCTCAACTACTACGCTGGCAAGCAATCCCTCAACGGCCCCGGTATGACCTACGCCATCTTTAGTATCGTCGCCAGCGAAGTCGAACCATACGGCTGCGCCTCCTACACCTACCAGCAATACTCGGAACAACCCTACGCCCGTGCCCCCTGGTTCCAGCTCTCGGAACAACTTATCGACGACTACAATCTCAACGGTGGCACCAACCCTGCTTATCCCTTCCTTACAGGCCACGGCGGCGCAAATCAAGTCACTATCTTCGGCTACCTCGGACTCCGCCTCAATCCCTCCTTCACCCTCAGCATCAACCCCTCCCTCCCCCCTCAAATCCCCAACCTCAAATACCGCACCTTCTACTGGCAAGGCTGGCCCATCTCCGCCACCGCAAACCAAACCTCCACAACCCTAACCCGCCTCCCAAACCCCTACATCACTGCAAACATGACCTTCGCCACCACCTCCATCCCCATCCAAATCGGCAACAGTAACACAACAGCCTACATGCTCCCCCCAAACGGCACCATCACGATTCCCAACCGCAACATCGCAAACATCACCGCCGTAGCGGGAAACATCGCACAATGCCTCCCGATCACCTCCCCCAACGATTTCCAACCAGGCCAATTCCCCATCTCAGCCGTCGACGGCGCTTCTGCTACGAAATGGCAACCTAATTACTCTAACATCTCCCAATCCCTCACTCTCACACTCTCTTCTCAACCCTACCAACCCATTTCCGCTTTCTTCTTCGACTGGGCGCAAAACCCCCCTACGAATTTCACAGTGCTGTTCCATAATACCTCTTCCCCGAGCGATCCGGGCGCTATAGTCGCCACCACGGTCTCAACCGTCGATATCAGTATCCCATATAACGCGTCCACCGTGGCACTGATTACGCCATATATGAGTAATACGACGAATGTGACGCTTAATCCGCCGGTTTGGAGCGGGGATTATGCTACGTTAGAGATTCAGGGGAATCAAGCTAGTAATCTTACGAATTCGACGGGGGCGACGGTGGCGGAGTGGGCGATTATTGGGAGTGAGGGGCTGGTGCTGCCGGTGGGGGGGGCGAGGTAATTGATTGGGCGTGGATGTGATGAAAAAAATGTTGTAAAAGTAAAAGCGAATAAAAGTGGATATAAGCGGGTATGATATTTTTCTGAGATATGGATGGCACGAGTTGTATATAGCGGGTTTGAGAATGTGTGCTTGGACATGCGTGAGGAGAGGGATATGAGAGATGATATATATGGGATGTATGTAAATAATGTTTATGAGGTAATGGAATGGAGTGGGATGGATTTGATTTACGAAGATACTTTTTAAGATAGGGAGGAGTTGTATGTGCGAAGGGAGGGAGGGATGAGGGGTTGAGATTTAGGAGGGGGGGTTGGGAGGGTAGCAGTGGGGGGTATAATTGATATAAATATCTTCAGGGTGTTAGAGAAGAAATGTAGACCTCTATCATCTCGCCTTCTCGCTTCTTCTATCATAAAACAATCCCTATTCACTATACTGTTATCCTAAAGCCTTGATCAATCATTAAGGCCAGGCCTAGATTTCCCCAATGGGAAGGATATTACTTCTTGGAAGGGCCTAGGGAACTAGGCGATACATCAATACAAAGAATCTCGAAAGGAGGGTCGGCTGGCTGTTTGTTCGTCGAGTAGGCAGTTTACGCGATACTTTGTAGGCCACGCTCCAATGTTTCAGCTCATGCAGCGACTTATGCCCATCTTTCCAGTCTCTCGACGAAAGATGCGCAGACGATATTTCGGTTACATCGCTCATGCTTTTCCGCAATGGCCTGCAAGCAAAGAGCTTCGAGTCCCTCAATCATCGCAACTAATACGTCGCAAAATTGTATCATGCGAGGATGAATGGTACCGACTGGAGGCCCCTAAATTTAGCTGTGACAAACGTCTCATACGTCACGCCCCCGACAGAGTAGCAATGACGCCCTTTCCATCATAAGACCTAGCAACCCAGGTTGTCGTTGACATTCTGAACGTTATTGTTAAACAGCTTGATTGTCGCCTGTTGCGGTTGGGGTCAGATAGGACAGATGCTCATCCAAAGCACGCCAAGAGCGGGCCAAATTCCGCGTTCAATGTAACCTAGCCTCGCTGGGGAAAGATAACCGTACCGGACCAAATTTGTGTTCCGCGGGCTACGGTAGCTTCACTTCATGGGATATCCTCTCACATCATACACCAATGAGTCAAGCTTCAGAGTGTGTACTCTCCCATCTTCAATAATTCCTTTCCCTTTACTGACCGTGGACATGAATGCAGAAGAATTCCGCAAGGCGGCCCACGCAGCGATCGATGAGAGTATGATCTACCCAGACCCCCAACTTTTCCAAACACAGAGCTAATAGTCGCACATGTAGTCATCGACTATTATGATACTATCCAAAACCGTCGTGTGGTCTCCAATGTCGAACCAGGCTACTTACGCAAGCTTCTCCCGTCCTCACCACCAGAAGAAGGGGAACAATGGGCGGACATTCAGAAAGACATCGAAGCGAAGATAATGCCTGGTCTAACCCATTGGTATGTTGCGCCGTCAGCCACCAGGTATCGGATATCAAGCTGAATAGGACCAAGGCAATCCCCTAACTTCATGGCCTTCTTCCCTGCTAACGCAACATATCCATCTATGCTTGGTGAGCTATACTCGGCAGCTTTTACGGCCCCTTCCTTCAATTGGATTTGCTCCCCCGCTGTCACAGAACTCGAGACCGTGGTCCTTGACTGGCTTGCACAAACACTACATCTTCCGAATTGTTTCCTAAGCAAAGGTGAAGGTGGTGGAGTCATACAAGGAAGTGCTAGTGAAGCGACTGCTACGGTCGTGGTAGCCGCAAGAGAAAGATACTTGAATGCGGCCTGTGAGAGACTTGAGGGGAAAGAGAGAGAGGACAAGAGGGACCAAACAATGAGTCGTCTGGTCGTTCTTGGCAGCGCTCAAAGCCACAGTAGCTTGGCCAAAGCAGCTTTGATCGCCGGTGTCCGGTACAAGTCTGTACCTTGCAGTTCAGAGAGTGATCTCGCATTGACAGGTGCTGACGTTCAAGCTGCGTTGGAGCAATGTAAATGCGAAAATCTCGAGCCGTTCTTTCTTCTGACCACCCTTGGCACAACATCGACCTGTGCGGTAGATCGAGTCAATGAGATCACGACTGTAATAAGGGAGACTCGCTCACCGGGAAATATCTGGATCCACGTTGATGCTGCGTATGCCGGGGCAGCTCTTGTATGCGAGGAGTACGCCCACATAGCAAAAGACTTCGTTGCGGTCGACAGCTTCGATATGAACATGCACAAATGGCTGTTAACCAACTTTGACGCGAGTTGCTTGTTTGTCCGCAATCGCAAAGACCTGACATCCGCTCTAAGTGTCACTCCTTCTTATCTTCGGAACCCATTCTCAGATACTGGCCTAGTCACCGACTATCGAGATTGGCAGATACCACTTGGTCGCCGTTTCCGAGCACTGAAGATCTGGTTTGTCCTCCGCACATATGGTGTCAATGGACTAAAGGCTCATATACGGCGGCATATCACCCTTGGCGAGAAGTTCGCCAAGTGGATACGGGGCAGAGAAGACTTGTTTCGAATCATTGCACCACCAGCATTTGCATTGACTGTATTCACCGTGGCAACCCCTAAGCTTATGGATTGGGGGCTTCTAAACGAGCACACGGAGACAAAGGTCAGTGAAGGTCTTGCAACATCTGATATCATGCCACATACTTCCACTGCTGAGTTGGATCACACAAATTCTCTTACCAAAAGCGTTTACGAGAGGATCAATGCTTCTGGAGAGATCTTTCTGACTAGTAGTGTCGTAAATGGTGTATACGCTATTCGAGTTGTTTCTGCAAATGAGAAAGCAGACGAGAAACACTTGCAAAAAGCGTTTGATTTATTAGTGAGGACTACCGAGGACATAGTCGGGCAAGCATGCAAGGTAGAATCATAGTATATTTCAATAACTGAACATCCGAAAACTAGAACAGATCCTTATACTATGCGAGACGTTTAGTGACCATCCCCAGTATGGGAATCTTGTTATATATGGGCATTGCAATCTACTACCTTTGGCGATCAAAATAGTTGTTTTATTACATCATAACGCGGTTATCGTTGAGAAAGTCTCTTATCCCCGCATTATCCCGACTGACGCTCCAGCCAACCACACGAGCTCGCAAGATCGCATAACACGGTGGTTTTGGTGGGACCAATTTCACTCCAATGGAGCAGGCCTGATCACACAAAGTCCCAAGCATCTGACAGCACAGCAAAATTCGCAGCTATGCGGCCAATACTGCGGAGATCCCTTTTGCACGCGAGCAGTTTGCCCCGGCGAGTTTCGCCATCCACGACGTGCTCGGAATGCCTTCGAGCCACGCGGTCTGCTCTCAAACCTTTGCAAAGGCCTTTCTACACTAATGCTACGACCGGTAATACTAATGGGACAAAGCCTACCTCACAAAGTAATTCAGTGCTTGACCCTTTGGATACTTTCTCACGGCGGCACATCGGCCCATCCTCAAGCGACGCAGAACAAATGCTCAAGACCTTGGACCCTCCAATTGGATCACTGGATGAATTTATAGATCAGGTACTGCCTAAGAACATAGTGAGCACGAAAGACATCGACATCAATGGCCCGGCCTTCGACTCGAGACCCGAAGGGTACTCGGAGACCGAATTGATAGCACGCCTTCGCCAGATTGCAAGCGGTAATAAGGTCATGAGAAGCTACATTGGCTGTGGATATGCTGGGACAAAAGTACCAGAGGTCATAAAGAGAAATGTACTTGAAGGGCCAGGATGGTACACAAGTTACACACCATATCAGCCGGAGATAAGTCAAGGGCGGCTGGAATCGTTACTAAACTTCCAGACTGTTGTAACCGACCTGACAGCGTTGTCGATAGCGAATGCCTCTGTTTTGGACGAGCCCACTGCTGCCGCAGAAGCTATGACACTTTCGATGAACGCTTTACCTGCATCTCGTCAAAAACGGCCGGATAAGTCTTTTCTGGTCTCTCATCTATGCCATCCCCAAACAATTGCCGTACTGCAGTCGCGGGCAGATGGATTTGGCATCAAGATAGTGGAGGCAGACTTATTGGAGGATGGTTGCAAGCGGGTAAAAGATACGGGAGATGATCTGATCGGTGTTTTGGTGCAATATCCCGATACAGAAGGTGGTGTGGAAGATTTTCAAGGTCTTTCGGATGTTGTGCATTCCCAGGGTGCTACAATGTGTGTGGCTACAGATCTCCTAGCTTTGACATTGCTCAAACCACCTGGAGAATTTGGTGCAGACATTGCTTTTGGAAATGCCCAGCGTCTCGGGGTGCCCTTTGGGTATGGTGGACCACATGCTGCCTTCTTTGCTTGTGGAGAGAAGTATCAGAGGAAGATTCCTGGTCGATTGATTGGGGTCTCAAAGGATAGGCTTGGAAACAAGGCCATGAGGCTAACACTACAGACTCGTGAACAGCACATCCGACGTGAGAAGGCTACTAGTAATATTTGCACTGCTCAGGCTTTGCTTGCAAACATGAGTGCATTTTATGCAGTCTACCACGGACCCGAGGGACTCCGAGCCATAGCCCAGAAAGCAGTCAACAGTGCACGTATCATTGAAGAAGGCGTTCGACAGCTAGGTTTCCGCACCACTTCAAAGGGCAGAGGCGGAGATGGCAGATCACTTTTCGATACCGTAGCTATAGATGTAGGGACTGGAAAAGCGCCAGAAGTTGCTGCATGGGCTGCGGAGGCCAGGGGTATCAATTTCCGGATTCTCGACGCTGACAGACTTGGGGTGACACTGGACGAAAGTGTGGAGAAAAAAGATCTGGAGGATATCCTGTCGGTGTTCGCTCATTTCTCGTCGGGACAGAAATCCCCCTCTGTGACGGAAATCGCCACAGATCTTTCGCTGTCTTTATCGACGGTCTCCGGGATACCTAACTCTCTGAAGCGTGACTCTGCTTACCTTGAGCATCCTGTCTTCAACACCCATCACTCCGAAACCGAACTCCTCCGCTATATTCATCATCTCCAATCCAAAGATCTATCGTTAACGCATTCAATGATTCCGCTGGGCTCATGTACAATGAAGCTTAACGCAACCACTGAAATGATACCTGTTTCTTGGCCGGAATTCTCCTCGATCCATCCTTTCGTTCCAGTGGACCAGGCGAAAGGCTACACAACTCTCATAAACGAGCTCGAAAGCAACCTAGCCGAAGTCACCGGCTTTGATGCAGTGTCCCTCCAGCCTAATTCTGGCGCTCAAGGTGAATTCACTGGTCTGCGGGTAATTCGCAAGTACCTAGAAGAGCAGCCCGGGAAGAAGAGAGATATATGCATCATACCGGTCTCCGCACATGGCACCAACCCTGCAAGCGCTGCTATGTGTGGCATGCGTGTAGTGACGATTAAGTGTGACAAGATAACCGGTAATCTGGACATGGAAGACTTGAAAGCAAAATGCGAGAAATACAGCGACGAGCTTGGAGCAATCATGATCACATATCCAAGTACCTATGGGGTCTTCGAGCCAGAAGTCAAAGCGGTCTGCGAAATGGTACATGCCCATGGCGGGCAAGTCTACATGGATGGAGCGAACATGAACGCACAGATCGGACTATGTTCGCCTGGCGAAATTGGTGCCGATGTGTGTCACTTGAACCTTCACAAGACCTTCTGCATTCCGCACGGTGGCGGTGGGCCTGGCGTCGGTCCTATAGGTGTCAAGTCTCACCTCGCACCTTTCCTACCTGGCCACCCGCTTATCCAGACTGGCGGCGACAAGAGCATTGCCCCTGTAAGTGGAGCTCCGTGGGGTTCTGCAAGCATTCTTCCCATCAGTTGGGCATACATCAAGATGATGGGCGGCCGGGGACTCACTCACGCAACGAAAATTTCTATACTCAACGCCAATTACATCATGTCGCGCCTGAAACCTCACTACAAGATCCTTTACACCAACGCTGCCGGCCGCTGCGCACACGAGTTTATTCTCGACGTCCGCCCATTCCATGACACAGCCAACATCGAAGCTATCGACGTCGCCAAGCGTTTACAGGACTATGGCTTCCACGCCCCAACCATGTCCTGGCCAGTAGCAAATACGCTGATGATTGAGCCGACAGAAAGTGAAGATTTGGCTGAAATCGACCGCTTCTGTGACGCCTTAATTGAGATACGCAAAGAGATTGCAGAGATTGAGAAAGGGGAGCAACCGAAAGAAGAAAATGTTCTGAAGATGGCACCGCACTCGCTGCAGGATCTACTTGTAGGCGAGAAGTGGAATAGAAGCTATGGAAAAGAAAAAGCTGCCTATCCATTGCCCTGGTTGAAGGAGAAGAAATTCTGGCCCAGTGTTACTAGGGTTGACGATGGTACGTCAACTGTATCAACAAACCGAGTTTCCTTCTGCTGACACTGTAATAGCTTACGGCGATATGAATCTCTTCTGTTCCTGTGCGCCTGTGGACTCTATAGACGGCATGACTGGGGCGGCAGCACCTGCACCGACGTGATGAGAGACCGCCAGTGATTTCGGAAATTAGCATACAATTGGAGTCTTAGACGGATTGCATTGGACCGGCCTTCTTCAACATTCGGCCTTCAACATGATACCCATTTAGCCTTTTATCTCAACGAGGTACATTCTTGGTAGGAAAAGTACTAGGTTGAATAGAGGACTTTCTTTTGGAACATTTATTCTGCAGCACGTGTTGAGAGGATTGCTGCTAGTATCTATTGAGCATTCGACTTTGGCTCAGATTCTGTGGTATGATGAAATCTTCGCTAACTAATAGTACGAGTAGCGGGACTGGTACGCTAGCGTCGAAGACACGTGCAAGTCTTGTAAGCGACATTAGTGAAGGACTCCAGATATTGATGCTCTGTTGTTTCAATAAATGTGCGTATTCGGCTTGAGGAGAGCATTGATCAATAATTTAAGTGCGCATTCTCTTCCGGACTCTGCTCACTCTTGCCACATCCACCAGCTTTCCAGACATGCTGTCTTATCGAATATTGGGAGACGGTCAAGTGTCTTCCACAGATTAGTTGACTTACGCAATTCCGTCTAACAAGAGTTGGATAATGGTAGCAGAACATTCTGTTTTGAAGGTATGTATACTTTGGACGGCTGCAGCCGGGAGACTATATCGATGTCCGGGCATGACGCCCGAAAAGCCAAAGGTGCTGAATTGATCCGTCTCATGGTGCTGGTTATCTATGGATATACTATCCTTAATTACAGAGGCTTCCATTTATCCAAGAGCTGTTGAAGTGGAGGTATAAGCTTCGCGGGGTCGACTGGTATGCTCCTCGTTAACTTGATGAGATAAGAAGGTAGGCATAAGGTAGTCCCGGGCTGAACACGAAGAGGCTGGGTCGGAGGGGTTCGAAGGCGAAATTTGTCGGGGCGGAGCAAAGATAGGCCGAACTTCAGAAGAAAAAAGGAGATGGATGACCAGAGCATAGATGAGTATAACATGATTAAACAAAACATGGATAAGCAAGACATGGATTGGCAGAGTACCGATAAGCAGAAAGTGAATAGGCAGGCAAGGAACGTGGCGGGTAAGGCACGTAGAGGGTTCGGAGCGTGAAGAATATTCTCAGAATCGCGAAGGATGAGAAATGTAAAGAATGAGAAAGTCTAAAATCCCACTGATTCAAGGCAGGACTTGTTCTCTGTCCAATGATGGTGGGACGACTTGCGCCCAGGAGTTGTGGGCGAGGGAGTGGTGCGCGTAGGAAATTTGTGTTCAATTATTTGTGGGCGTGGACGCAGGTGGTCGCGAGCCAGTAGAGATAATGGACCGGATGTTCTGAGATGGTCAATGCGCTCAAGCTCATATGTAACCAGGGTCGTTCTCCAATTTTGTCGCTAACTTTGCACTGCCTAAGCTGCAAGACAACAGGCCCGAAGCTCGGGCCACACCTTACCGGGTTGAGTTGGCTTCACTGTGCCTGACCACAACCCGCGAACACTAAGGGAGGGCTACAGCACTAGAGAAACAACGTGTGAGGGCCCTGAGGCTTGACTCCCTATGAGCGCAGTTACCGGGGTGTTACTGGGGTGCGCTGGGGTGGGACACTACGGGGCCACTTTGCTTACCGATTGGTCAAGGCCCAGGCACTGCCTTGTTCGACCTCCAGCTTGACATACACTAGTTTCCCCTCTGATATCCGGCTACGCAGATCCATCGCAACTTTTGGAATCTGCTATTACGTGGACTCGCTCCTACCACCACCATTCTTCGCACTCACCAGAACCCAAGATCGGATCCCTTACCATTCTGTCTCAATCTTCTCATTGTAATCCCGCCCAGTAGTGTTCAGCCTTGTCCAAAGATGGAACATAAGAAGCGCCGCTCTCCCACCTTTCTGGTCCTATCCCTTCCCTATAACTCTCAGTTCCGGAGTATAAGCAGCACCATTATCCAAACGTTCTGGTCATATCCCTTTTGGTCGTATCCATTCCCTACACCCCTTCAGGACACCACAACACATACCGCATAAGCTCTTCAGTCGTGAAGGAAACCTGATTTTTGACATTTCCCCCCCCACCATCTTATAATACGCGAATAATGCCTTCCATCTCGGCTGATATTGTCACCACGGTCATCTATGGCACTGCGGGAACGATCATTGGCGTCGTTACTATATATCAGTCTTTCATTGCTTGGCAGTTGTGGCGTGAGCATCATCACAACTCAGACCCGTCATCTCAAGGTGTGCCTGACACATTCCCTCGGCACCAAGAGGCAAGCTTTGCTTACTCTTTTATACAGATATCGAGCTCGCCTCAGGGTCTGCTTTATTTGTCCGACCTGTGCCTTCAGTCACAGCAAGTACCAATGTTGCACCTGTCCATGACACCAACAATCTTCAACCTGTCGCCAATGATGTCGTTGCATCTGTCCATGACACCAACAATCTTCATCCTGCCATCAATGTTCAACATGTCACCAATGATGTCACTGCACCCACCTCTTCTCAACAACTAGGGCTCTCAGATAGTTCTACAACTGATCTTAAACCTGCCGAAGTTGGGAACGAGTCACAAGCCACCGCCAGTCCACGCATTGCCCCTGATTCTGCAAATGCTCTGCCGTTGCAGCCCTTGTAAACGCCAGAACTTGACGTTGTGCCAGTTCACTACACCATATCAACTCAGGCCGTTGCCAATCCTAAAGATTCATCTGTTTCTTACCCTACTTTGAATCTTCCCGACACTCCAGCAAGTCCGGATATACCCGTGCACACCACGGGTCGGTCCTGAGGGTTGCCAACAGAGGCAGTGCTTTTACATTGCCTTCCTGCGAGTACCATTCCGTCCTACTAAGTCACAGCCAAAGCCGACACCACCTCAACTGTCACCCCATCCGTCTCCATCACCATCCATCCCAACGACAATAGAGTGACACGTTCCCTGGCGCAACGTACGAGCACGCATCAGTCACCCAACCTGTCTTGAAAAGTCTGAGTCTCCTTCTAACGAATTTCTTTTATGCCACGTCGACCTCACTAAGCCATATTGACACCACCATGTTACATTACAACAAATCCAGACGTGTCTCTACATATAATTTACCATATCATAAACTTACTATTACGACATTCTTTCGTACTTACCACCGTGCTCGACCTCCGCTCATGAACAATGATAAGGTCTTCACCCATGAAATACTGAAGCATAACTTATGCATATATTGGCATTCTATCGCAAGGTTCATGTATATTCTTACTTTCCACCCAATTTTTGCTTTTGCCGTTCCATGGTTCAAAGAGGGGACGATCGGGCCTAACATCGCTTCAAGCGATACCATCCCTTCAATGTCTCGCCTCACACCAGCAATTGTATGATCTAATACCCTTCCGCTTTTACATTTCCATGGATGAGGAAAGGGCCGAGCAGGCCTGATCCGCTATAAACCGTGACTTCCGGCCGTTGTCGAGTCCATCACTACTATTTAACCGCCTGTCATTTATAACAAGGGTTTACAAGTCCGAGACACAGATTATGATTCTATATACGGTAGGCATGAACCCTGCTTCGACATCATACTCTGTTCTCATTACCCATCTAACCACCCTTCTCCCCCGCCGCCAACTCAAACCTAAGGCCGACGGAGCGGAGCAGGATCCTGCTCCGTCCTAAAACTCTACCATCAACCATGGTCGCCCTTATCTTACTCCTCTCCCACTTCGTGTGGTACCGTGATAGCTCATACAAACCCAAACCCACTCTCGACCCCTAACCTTTCGGCCCCGCCACCCAAAAAGTCTTAGTCCAAGTTCCGCTCTCTGTTCATATGAACGGCTGAACCGCCAGCCTGGGAAATCGTTCTGCCCCGCAAGGAAGCATTTCAAATCATTTCCGCAGGTTCAGCATCAGTATGAGTACCTCTCGCGCTGGTACAAAGGTTCTCGCATTGATTGAAAGGTTCCGCTGTGGTGGGATTCGTAGGCGCAGGGTTTGCTGCACATGATGGGAGATGGGAGATGGGGATTGGTGATAGGGAGGGGGGATATATAAGGGGGGCGAAGGGACGTGTGTGGGATGGGGACTCAGGTTTTCTCTATAAGTTTTTATACTCTAGAGATCTGTATTCAAATTATTTTTCTGCTATTGCAATAGCATCGCTTGTTTTATCCCCTATCCCATTCTCCAAAACACCAGTAGCAAGGAGGGAAAAAAGGATAATGGCGCATAACAACAACACCTCCTCGCCACTCGCAGGGATCCTCATGACCGCCTTTTTCGGGATTATTTCAATCGCCTTAGGCGCTGTGACTATGTATCAAGTGCATAGTATATGGGTGAAATACCATCATCAACGCAAGGGAAACCGAGATGCAGGTGTGTTTTCATTCCCTCTTCTCCAAACCAAATCAAATCACTGCAGTGCAGACGTTGCTGATTTTATTTGATCTCCTTCATTCAGACATCGAGCATCAAAACTCATCCACATCCATATGCCTACCCGCTCCATCCCCATCGGAATGGCAATCCACTCCCTCCCGCTCCCGATCCTTATCATTGCCTGCCCTCGGTCAAACATATACCATTCCCCCACGTCGTCAGGAAGAGCTCGTCCGCCCCGACGAGGGAAAGGTATCGGAAGGGAAATTGGGTGAGGAGACCGACGAGGGGGTAACTACTATAACTGCGCGGTGCTTGGCGGAAGATGATGGGAGTGTTGATTTAAGTCTTGTAGGTGTGGTTTCGAGGTTTTCGAGTGATACGGAAGAGGAGGAGGGGGGTGGGGAGGGAGAGGGGATAGGGATTCGGGCGCCGCCGGGGACGCCGGTGAGTGAGAGGGTGGATGAGAGGGAGAGAATTGGGGACGGGGAAAATGGGATAGTATAATCGGATATCGCTGCTTTAAGAACACGATAGGGTTGTTTTGGATAGATAGACTCGCTTAGAATGCAAGAAATCAATAGTCAGCAGGCAATTACTGTTGGCTGATCCATCCTGTCCTGGAAGTCAAGTTTAGGAGAGCTGGCTGGGAAATATGAATTGATGCCCATCTCATTCTCGCCGAAGCTAGCATTAACGTTGTCGGCTCGAGGTTGAGTTTAGCAGATGTAGGTAGACCAGGCAAGCTTCGCGTGATGAAAATTACCGTTCTTGGAGTAGAGCAATGGTTTTCGAAACCGAGGGCTGTTGTAATTATGAACAAATTTTGGTTGTAGAGGAGATGTCGCGACGGCATTTCTGAGATACTTGGATCGGCATGTTTGAATCAATTTGTTGTATTGTTCTAATCGGGCAACGTTCCGATTTGGGTTCGCATGTGTTTTTTGGTGGAACCGATAAGCGACTCTAAGAATAATTGAGAGTCCGTAATAACCTGACCGCCAATTAGTCAATCAAATGTTCAGGCCAGTGATGATTTTTCAAATCTAGAATAAAACTATTCGTGCCTTGGGACGTGACTGTGGTATGAAAGAGAGCTGGATATCCTATAATGCAAGCACGAAGACATGTTTCGGACCTCCGGTACGATAAATCATAGTATCAAAGACAAAGCCTCAACGAATTATAACCATCTCTAAGCTCAGGAAATTGTCCGAGAATAAAATTTAGCTCTTCCAAGGTATCATGGATTACCGGGAGGGGTATGTCTCAGGTGGCGATTCAAGGATAAGTCTTCATAGTCCTTATCATCAGTGGCAGCCGACAGCAGCGTAAAACAAGTCACCGTGTGGTCCTTCGTGATACGGAACGTTATCATTTGTGTGGCCAAGCTGGAGCTTTTCGCAAGTGCCTTATTCGGCAAGCTTTCCGATACCTTTACATGAGGACTCTCGATGTTGATTAATTATTTTGATGCGGATTGGTGTGATTTGGGGATAGGTCTTCCCACGATTCCGTGTAAGACGATCAATTGGCAAATCTTGGTAAGCTTGGTATCTGCGACGTGATGGCGATAAGAAACTGCTCTTCTTCGGTCAAGTTAGCGTATAAAATATGGTCCCAGGACAGTCCCGACGGGCTACTCAAACAATGCCAACATCTGACTTTTGCGAAAGGGTGCTCTCCCTGCGTGTTGGAGCCATCTCCTATATTAATTAACCCTCTCCATCACGAATTTTGTGGATAATGTGGCCCCCAGACGCAACTTGTTGACGCCTCTCAGCCTTGTATAAGCACATTCTTCGCTCCCAATCACGCTCTTCCAATCAGCGCTTAAGCGCGGCATTTTCGAACTACAGAGGCGGACAGCGGCCGGAGGGGTGAGAATGCGAAAGAGAAGGTGAAAGGAAAGCATTAGAAAGTTCCGGAGAAAAGATCGCTGATCAGCTATTAGCAAATGACGAGCGTCGATATAACAAGGAGCATGCCTTAACCACGGCCTTACTCCCTATAAGATATACTCTCAAACTAACAACTATCACCCAACCTTACACAGTCTTAATTCTCTTTAACGCCTCTACTAGCTTACTTAAGTCTAAAAATCTGCTTACACTATCTACGTCGGCAAAAACAGCGTATCAACCTCTAACATGCCTCATGCCATGTGTAACAGCTCCGCCCTTACCCCTATTCTCATGTAGCTGTACAAGTGCATATATGAACACCATTGCGCAGCAATCCAGGTCATATATGGAGCCTATGTATGTTATACGATAGCAGCCCTTGCCGACGAAGCCATCGACGTCTTTCGTATTCTGATCCATCCACAATGGACAAGTCCTATGGTCAGCCGGGAGGGAACTCTCAGAGTCGTTGACAGAGGGCGTCATTAGTGCCCTTGACGGGTGATTGGACAGTTCAATGTGCCAGGCAACAAAACCAGCAGTCGGTGTTTTTCACAATAGAGGACATCAGCTATGTAAACGGAGACTGTCCCGTTTTCGCGGTTCAAGCCCAAGCCATTCAGTCGTGGAAAGCAACCGCGAAAAAGTAGGGCCGGCGCCGACATTCCCCCAGTTCTTGCAGGGATCTTCTCAGATTGGACATGATTAAGCCACTTTGCAGGGATCTTTTTGCAACATGGATTTGTGACTGTCTGAGACTTTTCCATGTCTTTAGGGTCAACCTTCAAGCTTTCTACCCCGCAAGCCGCATAGTCCACGAGATCTTTCACAGTACGGATACAAGCAAGTAATAATAAAATTTTGCATACAGATACATAACAGATATTGAGTACCGGTATCTCAGGGTTGATCAAAAAATGCGAGCGTAGTAGGGGAGCCAATCCCTATCATTAAGTGAAAGGTAGGAGAAACAGAGCGGTACTCGGTGTGGGGAAGGAATTGTTATCAGGTCGAAGCCTGCTAACCATTACGGTGATGGCTAAGCTCCTACCCGCTGGAGTTGGTTTACCCGGAGCTAGGCCCTGGAGCTGTCCCTAAGCCCCGCGCTAAGGCGGCAAAGAGTGGCCGATGGTCCTCCCCATATCAAAGTAATCGATAGGGACACGTCACCTTGGCTGAACGACGCTAAGATAAGATAATATCTGTCTCCCGCAATGAACTGTTGGACCAAAATTTCGGATTCTGGTCAAGCCATCTCAGCTCCATATTAGCAACAATGGCGCCCATTTCAAGATCAAGATCTCAAAGACGGCATGCTCCATTAGAACAAGATCTTACAGCTACAGCTCCCTTGAGAGCCAGATCGAAAAAGAGAAAAGCAAGGCCAGATGTGGAAGACCAAGGATATGTCGACTCCAGATCCTCGCGCAAGATTCTAAAGATTGGGCAAGACTTAGTCGATGAAGAGCATCAGGAGAATCTGGCATCAGCGCCGAATCCTGCGTTCACTTTTGAGTCGCGATTTGGAGCGGAGAGCGACTCCGAGGATGGTGCTGCAGAAAATAGTGAGGAGAAAGCGTGGGTTGACGAAACGGATGATGCGGTAGAAGAAGTCGTATGTCTCATCCTCCGCGATGAGAAAGCTCTCCCTAACCATGCTGGAACATAGGAAGTGGATCCAAATGACCTCAATCTCTTCAATAAGTTCATGCCCTCTGACACAAGCGACCTTGTCTTTCAACCCACCCAGAATGACCAAGCCGAAGACCAAGGGACAAATTTAGCTGATCTAATATTGCAAAAAATTGCGGCTCATGAAGCTGTGCAGGATGGTCAGCCGGTCGTCCAGGGGGGAGGCTTACCAGAGGATGCGGTGGAGCTGCCGGCGAAGGTCGTTGAGGTGTACTCTAAGTAAGGCCTCCTAGAGCTCCTCAATCTTTGCAGGGTATGCTAATGCATCTTTCGCAGGATCGGTTTAATACTAAGCCGGTACAAGTCAGGAAGTCTGCCCAAACCATTTAAGATCATACCCACCCTTCCGCAGTGGGAGGATCTCCTTGCCATCACAAGGCCTGACTCCTGGACACCCAACGCATGCTATGAAGCCACCAGAATTTTCGTTTCTACCAAGCCTCATATCAGCCAGATCTTTCTTCGAACGGTAATCCTTGACCGAGTGAGGGAGGATATCCATGAAAATAAGAGGCTCAATGTGCACCTTTTTAACGCATTGAAGAAGGCTCTCTACAAACCAAGTGCGTGGTTCAAAGGACTGTTATTCCCCTTGGTTGATAGTCAATGTACTCTCAGAGAGGCTCATATCGTATCCGGTGTTCTCGTTCGGGTTTCAATACCCGTGCTCCATTCAGCGGCTGCTCTTCTGCGCTTGACAGAAATAGCAGCAGAGCAAACGTCATCAATGTCAAGCGAGGCAGCAGGAGCTACGAATGTGTTTATTCGAGTACTTTTGGAGAAGAAATATGCACTGCCATAGTAAGTTGCCCACTCCGCCCACTTACATGTCGCTGACAAACGGAAAGCAAAGTCATTGATGGCTTAGTATTTCATTTCCTTCGATTCCGTGCCACGCCATCGGCCGAGGGCATTAACGGAGTTTCTGACACATCTAACCTAGCTGCAAGGGATGCCAAATTACCAGTGATATGGCATCAGTGTCTCCTTGCCTTCGCACAGCGTTACAGGAATGACATTACGGAGGATCAGCGAGAAGCCTTACTAGACCTATTATTAGTAAGAGGGCATAAAGATATCGGTCCTGAAATACGAAGAGAGCTGCTTGAGGGCAGAGGGAGAGGTGTGCCCGTCGAAGAACCACAGGACATGGAAGGCGATGATACCATGCTAGACGCTGCGTGAGCCAATCAACGGATTTATCTTGCGAGGGTGCATCGCGTTTCACTTTCACGACACCACCCACAACATGTAAGACTACATTCTCGAAGCTTAACAGCCTTCAACGCCGGCACAGTACCAGAATAATCAGCAGTACCACCACTCCAAGAATGCAGCTTGACTTGGGCACTTCGGTTTTTGACTGTGCAATATAAAGGATCTTCTTTGTGCATGCAGTTAAGGAGTTTCGGCCCTCCGATGTGTATAGTCGAGAAGAACAATATCCGAGATCGGAATGGGGTCCAAACGGTCTACTTGCATGCGCAACTATTTGATATTCAATTACTAATCATTGGCTACCGGAAGTCCAAAGATCTCAATTGCGCGCAGCCGAGTACCTACGCCTCATGCGTCATGTTGTAGCACGACCAAGTATGTTTTAGTAAGTCTAGGGGGAGCAGTGCCCAACTTCACAGTACAATCGCAACTGTTGAAAATGATTTCGTACGGAAGAACAGTGAGTCGCCATTAAACGCACTTATAACCTTCTTGGTCCAACGATTTGAGTACGCTAGAGAATCGATCACCTCGCGCGAGATTAGGATGTCTAAGCCTGTTAGTAATTTGTTGCACTGGAAGCAAATAATCAATTGCCAGGCGGTGCGGCGAGAACGCAGGTCGCCTGAAAGTCTAGCAGATAACAGGGTGAGCTATTCAAAGAATCATCGAGGCTGGATGTGCCGACGTGCTCAAGTTGGGTCCCTCGTCTTCATATTAGGATCCTAAGGGAGGTCGCAGGAAAAGCAATGGGCCATTTCTGCACAGATCAAGGCAAGAACCGGTGCTATTACCTTTCTCATCGAGGAGTTGCGCTTTCCCTGGTTAAATGCACGGCGAAGCGTCGCATAGACAATAAGGCTCAGTGGAAGAAATTCACGAGTGCGCAAATAAGTGAAACTAGTCAACAGGATACTCTAAACCTTTTATGGAAGTTCTCTTTTGAAATTTAGCATCTATGTCCAGAGTCATGACTCCCAACTGACAGGTAGAATTGTGGGGGCAGCATGATTACTCATGGAACGTTTGGTTATAAAGTAGAGTTGATGGCGCAGTCAGACGCAGTCCTCGGACCCGTTAACGGAAGATAGCGAGCTGAAGCAATTTCCTTGGGCCTTAGGCCATGAACTGATTCACCGCTCTCGATCACGATGAGCCATAAACACACACACAAGCATTCACGAAGGAATGAAAGAAGTCACCACACCAATGCTGGATTCTGTTCGAGGCCTCCCACCGTTTCCTAGTATTTAATTGTGCCGCTCCAATGAAACATAGGTTCATACGCCCATTGTCGCTGTCTTGTTGCTTGGTGGACAGGATAATTCGTACTCGTACGACCATTGGTGGGGGCCACAACGGTTGATGACAGCCATAGCCTCGCGGATGGGCGCCCTATGGGGCAGCTGCATTGCATTTAATCTTGTGTGCGTTACGTAGGCAAAGGTCCATCTCTGTGGAGGATGACTGCGCATGCATGATCGGAAAGTAATGCGAAAGGTGGCGGGCTAAACAGCCGTTTCGAATTGATGCCATTTTTGGAACTGGCTAAACTTGAGATGGATTAGCGGGTGATCGGAAAAGTTGGGGCTAAGTATCAGCACGGCTTAGTCAAATTCCCACCAATTCCATGAGACCCCTGAATTTTCCTTCCTCTCAGCTACATAAACCCCGGGTGTCCCTTCCTCTCTCCATCATTCCACCCTATCCTCCATCCAGTCATTACAACGTCTTGTAAATTCATCATCATCATCATCATCATCAGGGATCATCACCAAGCATCAACGGGGATACGAGGGACAAATACTTCTGCCTAACTGACGGCGGCCGGACACTCCCGGCGGAAGAGCGAAAAGGCGATGTGTCCTCTTTGCTAGCGGCTTTGTCAGGCAACGAACTCCATAACAGTAACCCTACGCCCTCCTCGACCAACGTTTCGCACACATCAAGTCAAAACAAAGTTCAGCCTTGGTTACTGTTGTGGCTGTGAATTGATTCTAGATCCTTCATCATTGGGCGGATCATAATCGTCACCAATACTGATTTTGGAAGTACTCCTCAAAGGACGTTTACTACATCATGGCCAATACTCTCTCACCAGCAATGGCTTTCGGCCAACGAGATTTGTCATACCCTCCTCAAGCGACCGTCTCTCTATCGGATACCAATCTAATGACTCCTGGTCCTACCTCACCAGAGTCTTGTTACAATGTCAAGGAGGAGCACGGCGAGGATGGAGAGTCTAGGAAACCAACAAAGAAGAGGAAATCATGGGGTCAAGAACTACCCACACCAAAGACAAACCTCCCACCACGGTATGATATTGCAATCATGCTCAACGATTGCGCATCTACTTACGATATATCTAGAAAACGAGCAAAGACGGAAGATGAAAAGGAACAGCGTCGCATCGAGCGAGTCCTGCGCAACCGTCAAGCAGCCCAATCATCACGTGAGCGTAAGCGACAAGAGGTTGAGAAGCTTGAAGGCGAGAAGCAGTCGATAGAACAGCAAAATGCAGCTCTCAAGCAGCAACTGATGACTGTCGAGCATGAGAAATGGCTCCTCCGTCAACAAGTCGCCAAGATGACCGCCCAGATGGAAGCCATCAAGAGAGGGTCGTCCACACCCGATATATCCACCCCACCCCACGAACCAGACTTCCTCGAACATGATCAAATAATCAAGAAGGAGTATGACGACTACCAATTCGCCCTACCAACACCCCAAACTTCCCTTCGCGCCTCATCCACCTCATTCTCATCTCCCTCAACAGCCACTTACTCAGAATCCTCAACGCCAGCGACAATCAGTTTAGGTCTCGACGTCTTGACAGCTTCCCCGGACATGACACAACATCCTGCTGCGATGTTGTGCGACCTGCAGTGTCAGTCCAAGGAAGCATGTCATGCGTCGATTCGGCCTACGATTCGCCACGCAGCTGCGATCCAATTATATACGGCCAATCTACTCTGTCTGACGTTGATTTCACAAGTCTATTTGCAGCTGATGCGTCCATTGAAGATATTCACTTCTTTAAAGACGGGTTCGCCGCTCCGGACGGGAATGATGACATCGATGCCAATGGCTTTACCTTTGATTCGATGGTTGATCTCGACGCCTGCCAACCTCCTGCCTCATCCACCTCCCACTCAACAAACCAGGAGAACACCCACAACAACGACAAAAACAATGAGGACCTCGCCCACTACAGCGACGTCTACACTACTGGCCACTCCTTCTCAAACTCCCATCCTCCGTCTCAGAATGCTAGCACGTCTTCTGCTCAGCAGCCCTTCCTTGGCGCGCCCCCTTAGGGCAGCGACGGGTCGGGCTTCGCGACTCAAGACCGGCAGCATGACGAGCGGTGGGAACGGGTTTTTGAGAATGAGAATCCACAGTGTACTTCGCCGCTATGGTTCGCCCGCTGGTCTTAGTCGTAGGAGTGGTAGGAGCAGACAGCGAGAAGCTAATAACAATGCATCATCATTCAAATCATCGAGGAAACTGGATCGGCAAAGTAAGGAAAATAGGTGAACTTCCGTGGCGTTTAGGGCGTATAGTTGGTTGATTGGTGGTGTGGGTTCAGCAAAGGGCTTTTGGCCATGCCATGTATTATTAGTTACCTTGGACCCTCTTGAGCGAGAAATGAGCCACGGCCTCATGACGCTTCATGCTGTAACAATTCAAATATGATTCTTTTGAAAGATTCTCTTACCATATCATTTCTAAAATTCTTGGTTCATAGCCCTCGACATGAAAGTATAATGCGGTACAGGTGCAGGTATAGTGATAGAGTATAAGGATAAGTGTATTCATATCAACTGTGTATAAATACTAGTTTACACTGCGTCCGCACCTCATAAAGGTATGGTATATGATATAAGTAAAGGGGTACGGACAGGTATAGAAAGTAGCCTGCCAAGGTGTAGTTAAGGTACGCCTGAGGTGCGCCCTAGGATAAGGACGGGTGTAATTATATTAGCTCTATATAAAAGATGGGTTACACCTTATCTGCACTTCATATAGTACGCGGTGCAGGGTAGAGAAAGTAGTCTGTCAAGGTGGGTATTTCATGCCTGAGGTGTGCCTGGGACAATACAATACACCTACCTATACAGGTGCAGCTATAGTGACAAGTGTAAGGGCGGGTGTAATCACATTAGCTAGACATGAGAGATAGTTTACACCTTGTGTACACTACGGGGCAAGTGAAGGTCTGTTTGTGGGTACGGATAGGCAGGGAAAGTAGTACGCTCAGGGTAGAATATACCCGAGGTACGCCCGGGACAATGCGAATACCCATACAGGTACAGATATAGGTGAAAAAGCATAAGGATGGGTGTAATCATATTAGCTGTATATGGAAACTAATTCACACCTTATGTACACCGCGGGGACGCACACAACGTAAGTGAAGGTCTATTTATGGGTACGAACAGGCATGCTTTAGTAGACAGTAGCCTGCCGAGGTACGCCCGGGACAATGCGACACACCTGTATAAAGTACAGATACAGGTCTAAAAAGCATAAGGAGAGGTGCAATCACATCAGCTGTATATGAAAACTGGTTTACACCTTATATACACTACGGGGCAAGTGAAGGTCTGTTTGTGGGTACCTAGGTACGGACAGTAAAAAGTAGCCTGCCGAGGTGCGCCCGGGACAATACGATACACCTATACAGAGTACAGGTGCAGGTATAGATAAAAAAGCATTAGGAGAGGTGTAATCACATCAGCTGTATATAAAAGATAGTTTACACCTTACCCGTACTTCGCATAGTACGTGGTGTAAGTGAAGGCCTCTTTATAGGTACGGACAGGCATGGAAGATAACCTGCCGAGGTGCGCCCGGGACAATGTAATATATCTGTACTCTATACAGGTACAGGCATAGGTAAAAAGGCGTAAGGACAGGTGTACTCACATCAGCTGTACACAAGAACTGGTTTACACCTTAGCCGTACTTCGCATAGTACGTGGTGCAAGGGGAGGCATATCTTCTGGTTGAGGTAGCCTGATGAGATGATACAATTGTAAGGGCCGGCTAGAGCCAAGTGGGCCGCCCTACCACTGCGACAAACACCCCCCTTAAGCAGCTCGCACTCGAGCTCCAGGGCCCTAGCCCCAGACGCCTACAGAAGCTCCAGGGCAGCCCGGACGATTTTTAGGGTGCGCCGCAGGGCCGCTGTAGCGCCTGCGCGTGTTACTTCGTGGCCTACCAGGGGGGTAGCCCGAGCAAGGTACGCCCGCACCTGTTAGGGCAGCCCGGACGATCTCTATGGAGAGGTGTAAATATATTAGCTATATATAAAGAATAGTTTACACCTGATCCGCACCTCATAAAGGTATAATATGTGGTGCAAGTAGAGATATAGTTCTAAGTAGAAGTAGTTAACTAAAATGTGTTTAATATAATATGATATACATCCACATAGCTACAGGAGGTGTAATCATATTAGCTATATATAAAAGATGGTTTGCACCACATCCGTACCTCGTAAAGGTATAGTATATGGTACAAGTGAAAGTGTAGTTTTAAGTAGGTAGAAGCAGCCTCCCTAGGTATATATCCACATAGCTACAGGAGGTGTATAAGTATAACGAGAGGTGTAATCATATCAGCTGTATATAAAAGATCGTTTACACCGCATCCACACCTCGCAGAGGTATACTGCGTTCGTGGCGGTGGATTTCTAGGCAGAGATAGGTATCTATCACGGGCGTACCTCGGGCGCACCTCGGGCGCACCTCGGGTACATCTTCTGTACGTGTTTATATTTCAAGTTTATCTATACCTATACTTGCGTCTGCATCCCTACCTCTGCAGAGTGTTCATGAAGTGTAATTATTTCTATGTGTATCGTCAGCGGATTCACACCCATCTAGATAAGCTTAAATTCGCATTTGGGAGTGCTCTTGTACCTAAGAAATACTGTGTACTTACACCAGCACCTGTACTTACATCTGTGCCTATACCTATACCATACCTTTGCAAGGTGCACTTAAAGTGTAATTATTTCTACATGTATCGCCAACGGATTTACACTCGTCTAAATGAACTTATATATGTATTTGCGACTGCTCCTGTACCTAAGGTATACTTACACCCGTACACCCGTACACCCGTACTTACACTTACACCTGTACCTGTACCTATACTATACCTTTGCAAGGTGCACACAAGGTGCAATCGTGTCTATATATGTCATCACTAAGTTTACACCCATCTCAATGACGTTATACCGACGTTTGTAGTTATTCTTTTGTACTAGCCTTGTACTTACATCTATATATATCATCAACAGATTTATACTCACCTAGATGACTTTACACATTCGACGTACATATAAGTACGCCTCCGATCGTAGAAGTACAGAGGCGTAGTTTGTGTTTGATGTGTGCCCGGGGCAATGCGATAGACCTGCACGGGTGCATTACCCTCGAATACTAAGGGGATACTCTCGTACGAGTTGCTCATCTCACCGGCTGCTCCTGCATTGACGGCGAAGACAATCAGTCACCCCTATTTCAGGAAATCAATGACCTCCAGGGAACCATATACAATGCTTTTCCGCATACTCCGTAATACAGTCCGACATTTTCTGCGAATTCATCTCAACAACCTCCACGTATTTCAAGAAATTCAATGGTCCCAGTACCCACCAATTTTTTTTAGACATTAACAACTCCACCTTACTATGTCATTCCAATCTCACTATCATTGCACTCCCCTCTAGCTGAGTCTTCCACTCTCCGGCCACCCCCCAACAGCCTTCCAAAACCCCCTCCCATCCAATTTCCTCCCCAATCTTTCACCATCCCTAGGCAAAGCCCTCACCCCCTCCTCCTCCATCAACTCCAGCACCCACTTCTCATACTGCAACCCCTCCCCCTCCCCCCCAACACTCTCCCTCCCCTCCCTCCCCCAACTCAAAATCAATTCCCACCAATCATAAACCCTCAAATCACAAACAATCCACCTCCTCCCTCCCACGCCCTCAAACCCCCCAAGCACCAAAACAATCCCCCTCGCCACATCCCTCCCATGAATCAAATGCACCCCCCCCTTCCCCCTCACCTCCTCCTTCGTCCTCGCCACCCTCCCCACCCACCCCCTCGGCTGCC
>KI911113.1:252474-276367 GCA_000482085.2 Cladonia metacorallifera KoLRI002260
GGCTGCCTCTCCCCCCCATACAACCCCGCCAAATCCAGCACACACGCCCTCCCCCCCCACAAACCCAACAACTCATCCTCCGCCACCGCCCTCCCATTCCCCCTATCATACTCCGAACCCTCATCACTCCACCCCTCCCCCTTAAAAATCCCCGTCGACCCTAACTGTATCCAGCGCACCTGCGCGGTTGCTAATGGATGGGTTTCAGCATAGAGGGTTGTTAGGAGTCTGCTTTGGTTGGGGCCTTTGAGGGGGAAAGTTATTAGGATGGTTTTTGCGGGGGGGAGGAGGGTGTAGGGTGCTGGGGAGGTGGAGTTGGGGGTGAAGGTGAAGGGGATGGTGTTGGAGTGGCCGTTGCGGGTTGTGGCGGCGTAGGTTAGGGAGTGGGATTGGAGGAGGGGGAGGAGGAAGGTGGATGTCCAGCCGGCGCCGAGGATGAGGATGTCGACGGATGAGGGGGAGGTGGTCGTGGTGGGTGGGGAGGGAGGTGTGGTGGGGGTGGTGAGTTGTGTCATTGTTTTTCGGGGTGGGTGTGAGGTAGTGGTAGTGGGTTTAGAGGTTAGTTTATAATTCCGTGTTGGAAATGGTTGGGTGGTTATTGATATAGATTCTTCTAGGGCAGGTCAAAATCTATTATTTGGCGTGATGATAAAGTACTAGAAGAATTTTGGTAGGATAGCTCGTACATATCAACATGCATGTACATGATGATGTCATATTTGTGTTATTGGGACGTAAATCCAAAAGCATCAATTGACCTTTGTATGAGAATTGAGCAAAAGAGAGATGCAAATATACATCTAAATCTACTAGATAAACTCCAAGCTAAGTTGCCAGCGTAAGGTATGTTTACGCTCCCGCGCGCCAATGAGCGCTGGTGAGCGGGCGCCGGTGCCATTGCTATAACTTATTTCAACCTCGCCCAACTCCACATTTCTTTTCGTCATGCAACAATTGAGGGTCAACAAATTCTTCCACCGCAAAAGAAAATGTTGGTCAAAGCTTTCGTCAATTAAGAGCCCACGCTTGATGTCTGTCGGCATAGACATCGGCGTCATAGAGCTACTAGGCTTCCAAGCTCCATGGTGCCTATTTGCAAAGATGTTAGACAGTATCAACGGAGTGTGCTGATGTGTATCGTAACAACGTGGACAGCATCCAGAAGGACAGCTTAATGAGGTTGCATAAGCGTGGGCCTTGGGGCAGAGACGGTGCTATCATAACAAGCAGCTTCAACTGCGTTGACGTTTGAGTGTTGAAGGTTCTCTGATCTTTCTGTAATAACGCAAGATCCAGTCGGCCTCAGTTCAAGATCTCATAATAAGTCAGTCATTATGACGAGGCTGCGGAGAGGGAAAGCACTTGGAAACGCACCGGCAGCGTGGTCTGCTCATGTGTGATAGGAGTGATACCACATCAACCAAGCTCTACGGCCTTGGTAGACAGTGATGACGCCTATCACTGTTGCAGCGGAGCCGTATATGGCTGTCATAAGGCTCTCAGCCGTACTCGAGGAGACGTCCAGGGGCATTGTTCGAGGATGAAGGTCTTAAGGGACTGGTTTCAAAGGAATGATTTCTTGATGAGATGGAGAAGCAGAATGCTGAAGTGACTATGGCCATCATACTTGGGGTTGTGCCTGAATTTATAAAGATACTGACTTGACATCGAATAGCAGAATGACGACAATTGAAGCTGAGTGCGCAGGGCATGCAGATGGGGCCCTGCTAGCGGAGGCGGAGGGGCGTGGGTAGGTGCGATTGGGGAGATTAGGTTAACGCGCATGATGTGTTAGGCTCTGAAAAATAGCTCCACCATGCGATCGCCTCCCCCTTTGCGGGAACGCTAGCAGGGCTGATTGGTTATCAAAAGTTTCGGCACCCAGGATCTGGACTTAATCACCAATTAGTGACGTGTGCGCAAACCCTCAGTCGGCAATCCCTCCCACAACCCCACCAATAACACTCACACTGGCACTATGCGACTTCTGACAGCCCCTAAACATACACCAAACTGTCTGGTGCCTCCTTCAAAGTCCGCTAGACCTGCTCTGGGCCTTCCCGAAAGTATGTACAGGGTCCGCACACTGACAACCTGTCTAGTCGGCATCTTGAACTCTAGTTGCGGCTTGAACCTCGCATATCTAAGATCTTACCAGGCGCGCACGGCATTTTCAAGCACCGTTAATCCTCAGATTGGTGATCGTATTATTTTTACCTCCTTCCACATGCTCGAAGGTAGAGCTATCCGGGAAAGCAAAGGTTTCTGATGTCGGTAAATGGAAGCTTTGGCGGTCTACAACTGCGAATAACAGCTACCGAAAGCTGTGGGAAAGAATTGGCTTTGATGAGAATTTCATTGTTCGAGGAGAGAGTACATCGAGTTTCTGATATAATGTTGCATTTAAGTCCCCTGTCCATATCAAGCCACCACCTTAGGCCTGCACGTTCCTATAAACTCCTGGTAAGAAAGTTGCCGTTCAACGGCTTTACACATACACAAGCATAACTCCTCATGTTTTGGTGTATCCTCTTTTCTCAAGCTTACATCCGGCTTAGCTGCGACCTCATGGCTCTCTATGATGATGTGTGGCAGAGAGCTTGGCGATTGAGTTGACGACGCTTCTCACCGAGGAGAAGGAGTACGTGCATGGTCTTGGCTATCAATGACATGGTCACCTTCAACAGCCTGGGCAAAATTAGATACAGCCGCTGGATGCTCTTCATATATAATGTGGGACGAGTCTATCGTGGCACCACGATCAGTGCTTCTGGAGTGCGGCGTGGTAGGTTGGGACGACGGTTGACCGAGCTCAATGTCTCATCCAGGGTCAGCATACAATTGAAGAGTCAAAAGACGACGAGGCTACTTACCTGCAGCATGGCTTGCTTGGCCGTGATGGTGCGCATACCATGTCATCCATGCGCGGCGGCCTTGATAGATGCCAACAACTCCTATGATTGTTGCAGCGGTACCGTAGATAGCGGTCATTAGGATTTCAGCCGAGTTCGAAGAGATATCGAGAGGCATTGCTTAGGTGCAGGAGCCTGGTCGAGGTTATGTTCTTGTTGGAGTATGGAGTTATGAATAAGACTAAGGGAAGTCCTGCTGATGAGCGAGCCATTGCGTGCGGGACACAGGTCTTTTTATGTTGCCTTATGGGTGAGAGAGTAGGCAGGGTAAGAAATACTCTCGTGTGAATCTTTTGAGCTAAAAGTCTGAAACATCTTTTGACGCTTCTTACTCGGAGCCTACGTCCATGTGGAAGCTTAGTGGCCCGCTAACCCTGCGATACAGCGTTTTATTACCGCTGCTAGAACTTGCGACGAAACCTGATGCTCTGGCATTGTCTGTATCCACTTATCTCATCTGAGCAATCGATACATCTAGTAGCCTGTAAGAAACATTAGCGCTCGATGGGGCTGCGCTAGGTAATCTTTCGTCATGCACGCAAATGTTCGCGTGGGTTTTGGTGCCTTCCACGGGCCCTCATCAGCACGAACCGTGGTTTCATTGGTCCGTCCCGCGACCTGATATGCGTTCAGTGCGTCTTGATGTGCGTTCGAGACTCTAGTGCTCCTTGGTGTGCATTTGAGGCTATAGTCCCATTTCCTGGTGAGCAGAGCGTGTACGCCCCCACAACCACTTGGAATTCTGAAGAAAAATCCATTCTTCGCTTGAGATAATGCGCAAGCTCCAGCCAGTAGAATCATGATATTATTTCCAAGCTAACATAGTAGAGGCGTGGACCCTTCGCAATTTGCATCGGACCTTGACCCTTGGGCTAGGGGTAGGAATCCTTGGCGACGTCTCCAGACTTCGAAGTTACAAGGCTGGGCCGACCGAGGGCCCACTGACTACTTCTGGTCACGAAATGGTGCTTTGTTGAAGAATCCTTTAATTGTCTTCGGACAATTGGATCGCCTCTACTCATAGAGCTGGGCTACTGGTGAACTTGTCAAATCGATAGCATAGGATTGCCTGGTCCCGAAAGATTCTTCTGGCTTAGCGACGCCCGCTAGAGCACCAAAAGCGCACATAGACACTTCAGACTTGCTTCAAGCCTCTACTTGATGGGAAGAATTTGAGCGTGTCGACGCTCCACCATTCCTCAAACGTAGTAAGAGATATCAATATTCTAACAGTGCAAGAAGACAAACTTATTGCCTATACCAGTACTGCGAAGGGGAGCCGGCGCGGAGCCAATCTTCACTTCGATGTGCTGCTCTAATATGAAGGAGGGACTTATGCCCAGGTTGAAGACTGTTCGATCCAGAAGATATAGATCTTGAGGTTAACTTTAGTGGCTCGCATTCAGGATGAATGCATGCTGCGCTTAGAGTACAAAATTCGTGATTGGCACTGAGGCAAGAAAGTGACCTTATACCTAAGGAGTACGGTGGGTTACTTTGGAATTGTGGCCTCGGGGAAGCACTCATAATCTTCTCTCCGAATAGTATACCGTGAAGGGTAAAGTATAGCTATCTGGATGACAGCGCACCAAAGCGAACCTTGGCTCACACTGCTGAACGCATACGCTCAGAATCTTAGCGCTTTGCCTCTGCAATAGCCTTCGAGATCAGATGTACTTTGTCGGTGATGATAGCATCCAGACCTGCTTCTACCTGAATCTGTACGTACACAACAATCACAAATCAGCATGGTTCTTGCTCCCTCTTTCGGATTTGTCTGTGATGTGAGTGAGCGCTTACCAAAGCAGAGTCCGGATCATTATTGAGGTCTCCGTACGAGCACACTACTAGCCCCAAGTCCTTCGTGTATGTCAAGAGCCGCGGGCACATGACGAACGGATCCGAGATAACAACGACCCCAGTCAAGTCCCAAGCTGTTGCGAATTCAATAGCGCCCTTCAAGCTACCTGCTCTGATATCGCTAACAGGTACGGTGCCAGCTTTGTTGATCATGAGAATGGGAAAGGTTCGTTGTTTGCAAGCCAGTGCGATGCAGACCTCGGGACTGAACGACGACAGAGTGATGTTCCGATTACCGCAGTGGCGGAAGATCATTGTCAGGATTGTGTCGACGTAGAAGTTGAGCTCCATCGCAAAGAACTCCATGTTGCGGTCTTCAGCTTCCCAGAGCATGGGGAACTTAATTTCGAGGTCGAATGCAACGGACTCAGGTAAGTCGGTAAGAAGTTGCTCCAAGGTCGTTGAGGGTTCTTGGATGGAGCAACCTCTGAGGTTGCCCTTGAAATCTCCGCGCAACCCCTCTTCTGTGTATCTAGTCCGTTCAAGGAGATCTCGACTTCGGTAATCGTCGTACTTGTTGACAGAATGCGAACGTGGCTTTAGGGGGAGCCCGTCGTTCGGATTGCTGATTTCCAGATACCTCAGTTCGGCTAAGCTGAGAAGATCACTCCTGGGTGCTTGCGATCGACTGAAATGCTCAAATTGATCAAATGTAAGCCCATGGATAGGTATATCCCCACCGGTTTCCTTCACGAGGAAGTCATGGTAAATGACGGGATGGTAGTCCTTGGTCAATTGCACATCAAACTCTACACCACAAGCGCCCCTGTTGACTGCTGTGAGAAAGGACTGGAATGTATTCTCTCCAACTTGAAGTTCAGTGCGTAGACTTGAGTTTGCACCAGATCCCCTATGTCCAACGACTGGGTAAGACCCCCTCTCTTTCCAAAAGCCAGGCGATGGTTCTGGGAGAGGGTTTCCGAGCTGAAAAGGGGTGATGACCAGTACGCTGAATGTCACTGCACCTATGCAGGTCATCACGCCATTTTGGAGGATGGGAATTGTATAGTGTCTAATAAGGCTTTCGCGTTTCGGTGCAAGACCTTGCCGGAGGCTTTGAAGAAGAGCAACTCCAGTGCCAATGACCTGGACACTCTTATCGCAGGCGGAAGTGCTGCAGAACAGCTCAAATGTTAAAGTGACCTTTTCAGGGTCATCAGTAGAGAACGATACAGGTTTGTTGACCATATTCTCTAGTATTGGAAGTTGGATGCTGTATGATAAGTTGCTACTCGTGCCTTGAGCTTTAATCATCACACCGAAGTTTGCAGTACCGCTGGCATCCATTGTGTGATTAAGAGAATGAACATTCAGTTCGACGGGCTCTAGGTAGCTCCTCGTGTGAGAAGGACCGAGGTAGACAAATATCTGAGTGCTACTACTTTGTCTTCGGTATTCTACTGGGCGGCTTGCCAGCGGCTGCAGATGAGCTGAAGCGCCGCTGTGCTCTCCAACTGCCTGCGTTGCAAGAAGTTTCGCCACGTTGAGATGGCCTCTGAAAACAGCATGCTCTTTCGCAGTCCATCCGGCAAAATCGAGAAGAACTTGATTCGCCTCCGCCTCGATAAGAAGTCTCACAATGGGTAAGTGCCCGTTGATACAAGCAATGAATAATGGTGTCCAGCCGTTGGACGTCTCTGCTTTGTTCAATAGATCATTGCTCATAGTAGCAGATGCTAGAATCTCTTGTACAATATCTTCATGTCCGTCTTGCGCTGCAAGGTACAGGCGAGACAATTCTGATAAGTCCATGACGCCTGTGTCAGCTTTTAGTGTCATCATATTGAGAGTAGTATATTGGCAATACGTACAATTCGTGAAGTCAAAGAGCACACTCCTGGTCGGAGGAAGGACCTTTTTGTGTCCTCACGGTTGGAGTGGCGCGCTGCCAGTGAAGAGAGCAAGCCAAAGATCCGCAATCCCTCGCGTCCTGTCCTAAGCAAAGTTTGTAGCTAAGTGGCGGTCCCTGAAAGGTAATCAGCTCATTGGCTCGATCTATTCAACCTTGCTCGAAGCAACTTGGATGAGCCCAGCGAGTTCTCTAAAAAATATGAGCACATCTGATGGTAACGTCCGAAGCATATAGTGAATCGCTACAAGACGAGGAAGTAATTAACTCGGCGCTTAGCTTTGTCAGGTGTGACCCAAGTTCCTATCAATAGAATTAGACGCTGCTGGAATGTGACTGGCGGACTGTAACCTTACTCCAACAACGTCTCCTGCAGCCTCCAACTCGGCGCAGTTTCAACTCAACGTGGAGCAAAATCTGTACACTGGCCTCATTCCGCATCAAGACAACTTGACTGATTGTTCAATACATATATGCAGGTTGACCAGAGGATCAGTGACGTCGGCGAATTGCTCGTAGCACAAGCCCCTCAAATGCAAGCTAATTACCTCAATCAATTGGGTACCTTCTACGGATATCGATCATCCTATCAAGAGCATCACCGCCAGTCTGAATGCACATGCAGCATCTGTCTTCTGGGAGCCAAGAGGGTGTCGAGATGCGATTCACCTAACGTGGTGCATGCCGGCCAGGATCTTCTTGCAATCCCCACTTACAGTCCAGATCCTCAACACCCAGGCTTGTTGACCCCAGTTTCGGACAGTTGTTTGTTGGTATACAGATCTCTCCTCCGCCAAAGCTGATGTGATATCGACTCAAGGGAAACAAATTAAGCTGCTTCTTTCTGTGCCGAATATTCGATTCCGCTTATTTTTGCTTGGTCTAGAATCATGCCTCTCCAATTAACGTATCAAGCTCAGATGGGCCCCAGTTTGAGCTGAGCACATTACGAAGAGTTTAGACTCCGCGCAGTGCGTCTAATGTTCATTTTGGGATTCGATGGGAGACCTCGAGGAAGAAAATCGTCTCCATCCGGAAGACGTCAACACCACAGATGTGATAGGCCGCACACCACTGGCTTGAGCCGCGCGCCGAGGATATGGTCGAGCAATAGTAGCACCAAATATTCATGTTGCGGATGCTAATAAAGTGGACCTAAAGCAGTCTGGTGTCGTGGAGCACGCCGTAGATAGCAACTACGTTATTTACGTTCGCTTGCTGCTCGAAGCTGGTGCGGACCTGGAATTTGCTTCGGCACATGGCCTAGAGTCGGAATCCGCTGAACGTTGCTGCTCAGAATACTCCAATCACTCGAAGACTCCTCTGGAGAGCGGCGTCAGCGTTGAATCATGTCTAATCGACGGTAAGACAGCTTTTATCTCTGCCCGACGCAAAGACAACGTAAGCTTCGCCACACTCTTGCTCAAGTATGGTGCAAATATCAACGCCGTATCAACAGCTGGCTAAACAACCCTGACAACTGCAGTTCTCTCCAACAGTCACAGAGTTTTTAGACTGATTCCAGATCGTTAGTTTGGATATAGCGAATGCCCTCACAACAAACACAAAACATTTCCATCTAAAACAAGACTCACGCCCTCAGCTATTTCATGAGCCGCGTGATTGAGCGGCCAGATGTGACGGACAAGCTCATACTTGCCTATGATGGGTTAATAGATATCATCAAGCGTGGACTGACCGCGACTGGCTATAGCAATACCTTGAGCCTGATGGAATCTTGTTTAGCGTATTCTGATACGAGCGATTCCGATGGCGACGTCTTTCAGGACGCTACGGAAAGTCACCACTCACGAGCAGAATACCCAAACCTTTGTCGTTATAGAAGCTGAATCTTTTATAACGTTATGACATCTTTCGCATGGAATCATTCTCTCGTCTCGGATTTCATACACACAATATAATGGACTCCCGACTGTAATGATATAAAAGACTGCTGGCTCCAGTTATCCATATAGGCGATTTATACGTGCTGCTTTTATATATTACCTCGGTATGGATAACTTGAAGCCTGAACGTGGAGGATATGACGATGTATTATCAGTAAGCAGGTACTTTCTGTCGTACAATTTAAAACACAGGGCGGTTAGCAAATAATCTGATAAGTTACCTTGTGCTTACATGACTAGGTGTGTCATCTCCCTCATTGTGCATTCCTGAATTTGTCTCTCTTGCTAACCTTATCAGGTTATCGCAGACGTTTTCGTCATAACACGCGTTGCAAAGAGGTTCTGTAGTCCCAATAGTCCGTAGCTTGCTACACGTAGTAATCCTATTCCCACCGGTTTTTTATCCGCGAGCAGACTAGGAGTGCTACCTCGAAGCCACACTTCTAGGGCCATGCACTTTGTTCCTTAGATCTCCAGTTAGTGTGTTGCCTTAATACTCATCACAGGTTTTGCTATTAGCTGATGTTTCCGTGCGGGCCGTATGGTGAAACGATAGGCGCAGGAACAAACGCTTAGAGAAGTGACATTCCACCGATGAGGGGCATGCGCAGGCGGAGAATTGTGTGGTAGTAACCTATAGCCGAGCCCGCGTTCTTTCTTAAGCGAAAACTTATCCTCAAGCGGAGGATTAGGCCGAAATTTTCCATAGGCTAGGCTATAATTACTGTGTTGATAACAAATTGGTGCAATAGGGCTAAAGATATATAGCATTGTCCGGTAAGAGACTATCAAGCACGGAAGCGCAAAAATGGGAGTTTAACCCCCACTTCGGTTCTCAATTGATATTGTAGAGCTGTATGACAGCAACGGCAGATGTTCGCCCCATACACACGGCTTATGCTACAATCTCTTGCCACTCTAGGCGGACTTGTATGATATGGCCCCTAGAAGTAGCTGGAGGGATTTGATTGCTTGTTGAACCATCAGCGTTAGTACTCTGTTTGCCATTCTAGCGCCTTGCATCATTATTGTTTGACACCTATAGGCGTTGACGCCATCAAGTATAGTAGGAGTCCAGTCATAAGATCCTAGCTCCTTGGGTCCGGCAATCTAGTCTCTTGCAACTCTATTGCCCAGTCGTGTTCTATGTTGACGGCGATGTCGCTAGCGATGTCGTGTCTCATCGTTATGCTTCCAGGTGGCACCTCGAGGTGCAATTCGATATCCCTCATCGCGTATGTTTCTACTGCAGCGTGGTGTAACGCAGACAATGACTGTTTAATCGTGCCAGACTCTTTCGAGAGATTATAGAATCTGTTGCATCCCTTTGATTACTAACTTCTTCCAAGAACAGAAGGTGTCGTCAACTCTGGGGGAAAATGTTGTCGAAAATCGTGAGACCAGCTGTCCATTACGAGCGGTCGCAACGGAGGAGGCAGTATCCGCTTATATTAAAATGCTTGGACCACGGAGATGTGTACCATGAGTGGTTACATTCTCGACGTCACCCATCGCAAGGGCATTTGAGTTGGGCGGACCCCTTGACTAGAGCTCGGGTCAAAATCCGACTCGACGATCGAGGTTCTAAATTGCTGAATAGCAAGTGATTCGACTTGTTCAAGAAAGGGTCGGTGGCGGTCATCAATAGGAATGCTGACTGACTGTCCAGTCTTCTAGCGTAGAGGGACGAGTACCCAGACCGTACTCCAAGCCTAGAGTGCACAGCAGTCAGTCCTATACCAAGGCAGCAATGATAGAATTAGAGGTGTATATGTGTATGACGCCTTCTCTGAGATTTTCGAGTTGGTTTGCTAGAGTATATATAGTCTTTCCATGTTGCGACGCTGCTTATGGCGCTAGCTACAACGCCAGAAACGATAGTGACGATGGTCTGCGTGGAGCTGGAGGCAATTGATGAAGTTGGAACCATGGCAAGCTACATGTCTGGCTGAATGGGCATCTGGTAAGAGTGTGCCCCTTGGGTCGACGAAACGGCGTTGTTCATAAAAAAGTTCTGGAGGTCGGTAACGATCGGTCACATTGAAACAAAAGCTGCGTAGCAGCACGACATACCTATGTCTCTGTTCGTCACGTAGAGCGGCTTAAAGCCTCTCGCAAACGTCTAGCGGCTAGTCTGTGCCCGAAGTAAGTATCCCATTTATTCCATGAAGTAATGGTATGGAGATGCAAAATCGCGGGACCTAAGCCAATTGGACATTTTCAGACCGGCCACTCGAAATGTACGGTGTGAAGCCCAATGTATTCGATTGTCTGGAATACTATTCTGCGAAGCCTTCCATCCAGAGCTCGGACAAGATGACATTCATAATGTGTTACCGTTGATTGAAGTTATAAATCCCGCATCTGATCGGTAGTCCAAAGCATTGCTGTTACTCCTAAGAAACTCATTGATTAATCTGTATTCGACGTCTTCGCACCATGATTCATGATTATGCAGTACTGAGTCGCTGCTCTGAGCTAGTGGGGGCCGTTTCTGCCGCTCCATGCATATCGGTAGATCTATGCATATCGGTACTTGCAATACGAGCGTGCCGTGCGTCGATTCTTGCGGGCTTATAGGGTCTCTGGCTACGAAAAGGTCAGTTTGCTCTGAGTAATTTCTGTGGAGCTTGACTTGATGTTGAGATTCTATAATCAAGGGCTGAGATGATACGGAAAAGCGTTTGCTTAAAGCGGGATGTGCCCAGCTCAGTGGGAGTTGCTTCTTTCGATCATCACTGTCAGCTTTCAGCATCGCTGAACAACGGGACTCATGTTCAGCTTAGAACGGCCTTAGCTATGACATACTTAAACTAGCATAAGCTTCCCAAAGGCGACAATACCAGACAATTTCTGGGGGAATAGTTATAAGAAACCCTCTAAAAATCCCACGTATATCAAATGGCGCTTCGTTGTTTTGTAAAGCAAGGAATTGATCCAGACTAGCCCAGCAGCCACTAAGATTGGCAATGACATCGGCATAAAAGACATTTGCCGTGGAGAGATTCCCGTGCGAACGAGACGGGTAAAAGGAGGATCTTGATTCTATCATGGTAGCTCAAATTGCTGTCGCAGCTTTACCAATGTTGAGATAGTCAATGTGATCATGCTCATATCTGTGAAATTCGGTTGAAGGAGTCGCGATTCGAATTCCCTTAAGGTCTCTTGAGGCTTTTGACAATGTAGGCTTTGAGCGTGGGCTTAGATCGAGATCTAAGGATGAAGAAGGCGGTCGTATCCGTGGTATCATCCCATAGGCCTCGAAAAGATTTGCCAAGTCCGCCAGGCTTTCTTTACGATCATCAAGGTCTAGAGGCGAGATAGGTTCTCCAGATTGCGCAATAAGTTCGATCGGAGGGCAGGCAGTCCGGCTGTTCGAGAGAGGCGGATATGGCCTTGCATGTGTGATAGCGGCGAAAGATATAGCATTCTGAGCTAGATCATGATCGTGACAAGGCGAGTGTGAGGGTGATATACCAAGCTCAATATCTAAAACATTGTCAAACCTGCCCAATCTACAATCTTGTGGCAACAGATACCTGCGGAGACCCCGAGCTGACTATAATGCTTCTTCCATACTTTCCAAAATCGATGGCCTTGCCAAATAGTGATGATGCTAATGCTAATGGCAAGGATGCCAAAAGCAATCTGGCTTCCAGTCGACGCAATTGACCAAGACATGTTCAACAAAGCCAATGAGAGGGGGCCGTGCGTGCAAAGCACTTCTCCTAGCCTCATAGGTATCGGAATGCCCAAGTTCGAGCAGCAGTCAAGTCATCTAGCAATTTTGACAAAGTATCAAAAATGTGTGAACTTACAGACGGTCGGAATCCAAGTGAGGTTGAAGTTTCACTATAACAACAACTCTCTAGATGAAGTTACTCGAAAGAAGGCAAGAGCACCAGCCATATAAGCCATCAACGTTCAGGTAAGCCTGCAACTGTCCTGTTTTTCTCGGTTTCCGAGCTGATGATAGAGCTTGCAAGAGAGCTTGCAGAGACCATGCTCTCATGCGAACTCCTTCGCGCTTGAAAGCTGCTCTAATCCTTCCGTTGTGATGGCTGAGAGTGTTACTATGATGACCTGAAGCCAGCTTTTCTCGACCAGGTTTTCTACACATCCCAAACGAACAAGAGTTGGATCTTGTAGCGACCACCAATCAGGAGGCCCAAATCGCAACACAAGGTTCGTCGCATAAGTACGTACGACATAGACTAAAGCGAGCGCGACTTGACTTAAACGTCTCGCGCTTGTTACATTGAATTCCCAAATTATTAATAATCAATGGGATCTGGTAGGTCCCGAAAGCCAGCAACCCCCAAGCCACATACAGCAATGCAATATGTAAGTCGTTAGGCTATATTTGGTGCTCAGTAACAATTCACTCGGCCCCAGGCCAACTAGTCTATTTGCTTCGCGGCCATGCATGGATGAAACCGGGCCCCAACTCACACCAATACAACGTGGTCCTGAAAACGCTACCCGTCATAGTTGCCAATCGACCGCTAGAAGATCTTGAAACGCATACTGTTTGACTTGGTCTACCTTGAGACTCGAGACTGATGGTACGGAAGCTGCAAGCAGTGGGTAAGCTTACAAGAGCCTTCTCCTACACTCTTGACTCCATCGATTCGCCGTATCGATGTTTCAAGTATTTCTGTCAGCCCTGGAAAAGGCTGAAAGTGTCACCACTGCTGCGTCCACACTCGTATCGGCCAATCTTGGCTGCAATCCAATTTGAGGTCATCGCGAGTCAAAGAGGTAGAGTCGCAGAGAATTAGGTAGCAACCGAGGCAATGGATGAAGGGTTCGGACCTTCTTTTGGCGTGTCATGGCAACTAGACTTTCGGGGCAATTGGCTTTGATTCTGTGATTGTGATAGGTCCATACACAGGAAGACTTTCACACGGCTTGCTCGCCGTCTCTGCCGGTAGTCCTTACCTGTCTAGACGATTTAGAATCGCCTCCAGTGGACTCATCGACCGGGCAGTACGTAGCAGCATCTGGACACGGATAGACTAAGAGACAACGTATGTCCATTGACTTTCGAACCTTTCGATTTCCTCGCATGCGCAAGGAGCTGCTTAGCGATGGGCGAGTTCAGACGCGCCGCCACAGCACGCATTGCTCGCGGGGGCCACGCCTGTTCCCTTCTTGATGGTCTCATTGTCACCTTTTTCGGTCTCGTTGTGGATCCGAAGTCCTGCACATTTCCTAGGACTTAGCAATATTTCTTCACTCATGTTCCATCCAACCATTGTAGTAGCCTTGTTGCACCAGAGTCTCGGTGTAAAGATCATACGTACGATATCTTCTGTCTTCAACCCCAGTACATTCTACCTTCTGGCCCTGCACGACATTTTGCCTCAATATCCTTGCCACTTCTTCCGCTTCGTTGATCATTTGCTGAGTATCCATGCTCTCGACAGGTATTAACCGGTTGTTATTGAATTTAGAGCGAGCTTCTACCCTAGCGGCATAGAGCATCCGGGCGTCATCTGTTGCGGAAGATTGCGTCAAGTCTTCAGAACCGTTACAATGTTGGAGCGTGTGGGTGGGGTTACGTACCTTGGAAGGCGATACGAGTCGACCGTAGGACATGGCGATACGCTGCTAATGCCATCGATATAGAGAAAGCGGAATCCAAAGAAGACTGGCTGCGCTCGATCATATGGAGATTCTCATTAAAGGGTTTAACGTAGAGTTACTCTGTACAAGAAGTTTAGCCGAAGATCTGCCTAGCGTCCAAAAAGTTGAAGACATTAATTCGAGGCTTAGCGTACGAGTAATCACAGTCTTGATCATGGCTGCTGTCCAAGTGTCCTTGCCTTTACCCGTCCTGCCTCAGGGCTGGTTCGAGGAAAAAGACTTCAAGCCCATCGGCCAGCTCTCGTCTGCTACACAGCGAAATATTGAGCCCGTGGGACCTCACTTCCTCGCTCATGCAAGAAGAGTATGTCATGAAATTCTCTGCTAATGGAGGTATTGTTGGGTGGCAGTGGGCTGATAGCGCTTCCAGAAACGCCATCACCGCACATTTTCCGAGGATGAGCGCATTCAAGCCCAGGAAAATGTCAAGAAGGTCGAAGATGATGATGCGGGAGAGATCAGCGAACCAGAAGATCCATTGATGCTACAGCGTGATGCAAAGGATTGGAAGGTATAGGTTTACTCCAGTAGAGTATTTTGAATTTGGGCCTGTTCATTGTTAATGACTCTGTCTATAGGGACAAGACCATTACGCTGTTCTCGGTCTTTCCAAATATCGATACAAAGCTACCGAATCCCAAATCAAGCGTGCTCATCGCAAGAAGGTTCTCCGTCATCATCCTGACAAAAAGGCCGCTGCTGGCTCCTCCGAAGATGATTCATTCTTCAAATGCATCCAGAAAGCTACCGAGATTCTTCTTGACCCAGTGAAACGCCGTCAATTCGACTCCGTTGACGAGGCTGCAGATGTTGAACCTCCTTCTAAGAAACAGGCGCAAAAGCAAGGCTTCTTCAAGTCTTGGAGCCCAGTCTTTGAAGCCGAAGGTCGGTTCAGCAAAGACCAGCCTGTTCCGAAGCTGGGTGACGACAATAGCACGAAAGAGGAGGTTGAAGAATTCTACAACTTCTGGTACAATTTCGACAGCTGGCGCTCCTTCGAGTACCAAGATGAGGACGTTCCAGACGACAATGAGAACCGGGATCAAAAACGTCACGTTGAGAGGAAAAACAATAATGCGAGGAAAAAGAAGAAGACGGAGGATACAGCGAGGCTGAGGGCATTGGTGGACAATTGTATGCAAGGCGACGAGCGAATCAAGAGATTCAAGAAAGAACAGCAGGCTGGCAAAAACAAGAAACGTCTTGAGCGTGAAGCAGCCGAGAAGAAGGAGAAGGAGGATAAGATCAAGGCGGCCGAGGAGCAAGAAAGGCTACGAAAGGAGGCCGAAGAGGCCGCAAAGGCTGAGAGGGCTGAGGGTAAGAAGGCTAAGGAAGCTGCGAAGAATGCGGTTAAGAAGAACAAGAGGGTATTGAAGAGTAGCATTAAAGACGCCAACTACTTACTTCCCACTGGAGAAGAAGCAGGAGCCAAAAGAGTCGATGATGTACTGAACGACGTGGAAGCCGTAATGGCTAAGATCGAACCCGAGGAGATGGCACTGCTAGCCAGCAAGCTTAATGGTTTGAAGGTTGCCGATGAGGTAGGTAGCATCTGGGGCGAGGAGGTAAAGAGGCTTGTGGATGCTGGGAAGATCAAGGACGGAGACACGAAGGTGCTGGGGAAGTAGACGTTGGTGATGGTGCATTCTGGACAATTCTGCGACTCTGATGCTGGTGTCGATTGACGCAGCTACGCGGACATGCTATAGAGGCCGTTGACGGGCATACCTTGGGTCTGCGGTTTCTTGCTTTGGGAAATAGACTAACGGAATGGAACGAGGTTATGCATATAGAGCGAACACTTACCAAATTTTCAGTTATATGCACAACATATCCACATCGTTACTCAATAAGGGATCCTTTTTACTCATAAGGCATATTGATCTATATCCTGATCGAGGTTAAATCTACAAGATGTAGCGTATAACCTCGATTCCGCGTAATGTTCAACCGCCGAGACAAAGTTCCAGGACCAGCAGCACGATCTCGACTCCCTACGCCATGCCAGCCCGACTCTACCAATCCCATTCATTTCCATCGTTCCCAAAAATCCGGGTTTAATTCCTCAAAGCCCTCAATCTCTCTCCCAACCCCTCTTCCCTCTCCTCCTCCGCCCCAATCTTCGAAGCTGGCACCCCCGTCTCCGGAGCCTTCATCTCCGCCCCCAGTTCCACACCCGCCTCATCGGCAACCATATGCATCAATTTATCCACATCGTCCTGCGGTGTGCCCACAGCTGTAGCCTGTGATGTTGCGTTCTCGTAGTAGCCAGTTGCGACGTCGAGGTCTTCGAATTGGGTTTCGAATTTATCCATGACAGCTGAGATCTATGACCGCATCGCAATTAGTATCCAAGCAATGACAGTCTTGAATGCGTCGAAAGATAGGTTTATAAACCTTTTCCAAGTCCATAGCTTTCATCGCGCCCTCCATGCCTCGTACCACGCCTGCCATGCTACCCGTAACCTGCCGCATCGTCACTGCGGTCTGTACTCTACTAGCCACTGCATCGATCCTCGAGCCTAGTCTTAAGAGGTTGAGCTTCTCATTTTGCTTCCTTATTGCGTTCTGGGCGTATATCTTGGCGATGTCAGGGTGACCTTGTTGTATAGCCTGCACGAGGAGGGATGTTAGCTATTATCTCTGGACCGCAAATGCTGCTGCGAGGAATTGGTAGCAGATCACTAGTATTAGACTAAGAAGAAGCAACGGACCTTCTTCAGCTTGTTCTTCTCTGCTGTTTCATCTTTCCCGGCTTTGGCAGCTTGCCGATTCAGTTGTTTGGCGGTGAACTAGGATGAACCAACGTTGTACATCAGTAAATGTGGGTTCTCTCTTCTTCTGCTTGCTAAAGCAAAGAGCAGAATCGCATACCTTCAGGTTGAAGAGTGACTGTAAAGCGTCAGCACGATCCGTATCATTGCTTCCTTGGGGGTTGATTTTACCTTCTCTAAACCAGACATGGTGGAACGCTCTGGGCTTTACTTGTACAGAAGGAGAGGTTACGTATGATTAACGGTCCTAAAAGAAGTGTATACGAACGTGTGTCAAGTACGTAGCTGTCGTGCCTGAAACACTTGTGATCCGCGGTATGACGCTACCCGGATCTCGGACTAACTTTTGGCCGGAATCTATATTTCCCTTCGCTTGATCTTTCCTCAAGTGATCAACGGCAAACAAGTCTTTGCTCCCTTTCCTTCCTATGTGTTCAACATGTAATTTTATTCTAGCTTATAATACGTTACCAAAAATCGCATCTTCTCCGGAATACAACCCCCCACAACTCATATTCTGCAAAGCGTACGATTCCTACCCTCAAACCTTAAGTCCAGATCAGAGTCTGTACAAATTAGTTGAACAACTGCATTGCTTGCAAGAGGGCCGCCATTTATTGCCTTTCATACATCATTAGGGCAATCGTCTTGCGAATAAATAATCCGCAGTTTACATATCCTCTTCCGTGTTAACTTTTACCACCCTAAGCTATGATTTCAATGCTATACTTGTGAAGTCTTGTATGATTAAGTTATCAAATACAAAAGTTCAGCAGCACCCTAGAGCGAGGTCGCTCATCCACACCCGCAATCCGCCTTCCCATCCCTCTCCAGCCTCTCAAACACCCCCCTTACAACTCTCTCAAACTCAAACTTTTCTCCAGAATTCACCCAGCGCTCCCAGTCCCCAATGCCTCCAAACAGAACATTCCGTTCCAACAAAATCATTGCCCCTTCGAAAAACCCTTTCTCCATCCTCCTCTCTCCCTCCGTAACACATTCCTCGACATTCGCCCCGCCTACATCCCATTTCCCTCCCTTCTCTAGAATCATCAGGATCTCGTTTTGACTCGTTACGAATTCACTTCTATACAAATATTCCCCCGCATACCTCCCCTCCTCCAACCCCTGCAGTACATCCAGCACAGCCTTTCCAATTCCCTCAAGCGTACTACAAGGGAATTCGTCCTCGCCATCTCCGTATATCGTCGCACTCTTCCACACCAAATCGAAACCCAGTAGTCCATTCACTAGGCCGTTCTCAAGCATACATCCCGTCGCTATTCTCATCCATTGAAAGTCTTCATGTTCCTGACTTTTTTCCCTCAGATAACTCAGTACCTCCGCTCTCGCGGCGCATGGAGGGAAAGCATCACAGATCTTAGCACTCTGCGTATCATAGCTGAATTCATAAGGGATGAAATAGGGCACCTTGGCGACGAGTGCGGCGTCGATTAGGAGTTTCTGGAAGTGAGTGTCGGCGGGTGCATGGGTGGAGATTATGAGGTGTTGGTTCTGGAGCACGATCGTAAGGGACGAGAGTGTGTAGTCCGAGGTACGGTGGTGGACATTGTGGATGTGTGGTGGGAATTGATTGGGACGGGTGAGAAGAGTAATGGTGTAGTGGGTCGGAGAGGCGTGATTTTGGTCGCAGGGTTTGAGGGAGGGTCTAGCGTGGGAGAGAGCGCGGAGGATTCCCGTTGAGAGTGGATTGGTGCCGACTACAATTATGTTGAGGATTTGAGAGGTCATTTTCTCCCATTAGTGTGTGTCCGTTGATGGCTCTGGTAAAGATGTTATGTCTAGATGGCTTGTCTTTTGTACCATAGGTCGAAAGTCTCTCTACGTGTGGGTTGCCTTTTGTCCGGTCAAAAGCTGGACCAGAGGAAAGGCGTGCCAACTAATTACAGTACCTGATGCCCTAATGAGAGAGGCTCCTATAATCTAGATGAATTTTCATTTTTCTAGCTAGAGTGGAGAAAGCCATTCCTTGTTCCCACTTGCAGAGCTATGTGCCAAGGATTGCATCATGTTGTCAAGGTCGCTACGGATCAGGTCGAATAGGTGATGTCTCCGTAGGTACCCAGGAAAGTGTCCGAAGATGCCTTATCCAGTATTGAGAGAAGCCAAGGACATACGACTTCTTAACATACTAGCTGGAAAGTCTGACGAACCCATCGCCACTGCCCTTTACACAGCTACGCTCGACGCACCAGGTGTCCCAACGACCTATGACGCGCTATCCTATGTCTGGGGCTCGACTCTGGACAAGAAATCAATCCAGTGCAATTGCAACGTCATTGATGTCACGCCTAATTTATATATGGCGTTGCTTCAACTTCGGCAAGAGGCCGAGCATCATGTTCTCTGGATTGATCAGCTCTGTATTAACCAGGAATCCCCTGAAGAGCGAAGTCAACAGGTCTCCATGATGGGGGAAATCTACAGTAAAGCAGAACGAGTACTTGTCTGGCTTGGATCTCATGATGATGAGACAGCCTTAGTGTGGAATTTATTGTATGATGTAGCTAAGCTGCGGGACTTTGAAGCTCATGAGACCTACCATCTTGCGCTGGCCGAGCAGGCATTTCCTACAACAGCATATGCCACCCGACCTCAATCCACGGACCAGAATGCTGAGCCACAAGTAAAGGCGAGGACGTCCAGAAGACTCCCACAATTGCCTCCAGGCTCTGCACCGCAATGGGAGGCTGTCAAGCGGTTCTTTAACAGGGCGTGGTTTTCTCGGATGTGGACGTTCCAGGAAGTAGTTATGAGCCGGGAGTGTACGGTTTATTGCGGCACGTACTCGATGCAGTGGCTCGATCTCTCGGATGCATGCAAGGCCATCAGCATTGCCAGCTTTGACATATTCCTTGATCAAGCTCAAGGGCCTGTTGGAACCATTCAGGTGCAAAGGCTTAGGCTTCGAGAGGGAAAGAGATCTTCTCTACGGGCTCTATTGGAAGCGAATAGGAAGCGACAGTCAAGTGAGCCGAAAGACATGGTGTATGGGCTACGTGCTGTCATTGATAAGCAGGTGGCCGTCAGTATCGAAGTTAACTACCAAGAACGACTGGGCGACACCTATGCTAGAGCTGCTAGGGTATGCATCAAGCAGGATATGTGTCTAACAGCTCTTGGTTCCGTAGAATACAGAAGGACCGAAGAAAGCCGTCGCGAAATGCCATCTTGGGTACCAGATTGGCGCTTTAGGACGTCTGTGGAAGTGGACCTTAGCATGCGAAGATTAGATGGCAGCAAGTTCTATAATGCATCGAACTCAGAACTGCCCTACATTATTGACGACACGGACCCGAAAAAGTTGATATTGAGGGGTTTTGTAGTAGCTAAACTTACCAGGTTCTCTGAGGTAAGAAGGTGGCTGGACTTTGGTATCTACCGAATGGGACATCGAAGATTTCCAGAAAAGAGGTTCGAAATCCAGGAATGGAAGGAGATGTACAGCAATGCGGCCAAGAAAACTCAATTCCCGGCCTCGTCTCTGAAGCAGCACGAGCAAGCCGATAGAATCACGGCTTCAGTGTGGGAACGAACAATTAGTGACTCGCTTAGCAACGACGAGACTGTTGAGATGGCATACCGCCGAACAATAACTGCCGACCTCCTACCAAGGCCAAGTAGTACGCGGCTGACTGAAAAAGAGGCCAAGGAAGGGTTTCCAGCCTATACAGCTTGGCAGTACGCCGGCTTCCCAAGCCCAGCACCAATCGAAGTGCTCCAGGAACACGACATCTATGTCACAAAGGTAATGTCGAACCGCGAGTTCTTCATTGCCGAAGATGGCCCAGATTCGTATATGGGCGTCGTCATGGGCGTGCCCACTGATGGCGACTGCGTTTGTATACTACTAGGCGGCGATACGCCCTTCGTTTTGCGTCCAAAGGAAAACGGCGAATGGCATTTCCTAGCAGAGGCGTATGTACATGGTATCATGGATGGTGAAGCAATGGAAAGGACCAAGCATGAAGGCTTCCAATATCAGAACTTCGTCCTATCCTAGCCCATCGTAATTGGCCACCGTCCCGTGGGTGCAGTCTCGCTGGCCCTGTCCGCGTCATGAACCACTAAAGTTGATGTCCTGCTCCGAGACAAGTCTACTTTGCATATCTATCGTGACTACAAATCTGTGCTTGCGTCATTCTTAAGTCATGTGGCGATCTTACTTCTTCATTTTTCCCATGTCTGTACCTTAGGTCTGTAGCGTTAGCTCAAGGCTGAGCGTGATCAGATAACAGTCTTGGCATCCGATCTGATAAAATTGAAGGTCTTGGCAACCAGCTGATAATGAAACCTCCCCATTTTTGGGGAGCGCCGATTATTCTCATCCCCTAGGCCGTAAAAATTCGACTCTCATAATGTTCTCGTTCCTTACAAATTATTCTGGAACAGAGATCGCATTTGCGACAGTCTTTTCATTACAATCATCGAAACCCCCCATTTATCACCTCTGTAAATTGCGTGAAAGGGTTCATCGACCGAACAATGCCAGTGCTTCCATCACAGCAGCAGTCTAATGACTGGGACAGTAACATTTACGTCGTCACAGTCACTCGCATCCTGGTGGTTGTGGGTGTAACCTACCTCATCCGAAGCGTGTACCAATATGTCACAAGGCTGCTATTACCCATCGACGGGGATCACACTGCAGGTACGCTTTCGTCTGATCTCTTAGCATAAGATGGGACTCCGAGAACTCTTCGCTGATCAATACTGCTCCGTAGAAGCTACGCATGCAACAGGTGCTGATCTGGACCTCGAGAGTCTCGCACTTGGTGGCTCAAGCACATTGACATTCAATATCGATATCGACGAGACTCTCAACCCACCAGCGCCCAGTTACCAACCATCACAACGCCCGCTGCGACCTCAAGCTCATCCACACCAACATCCACGACGACACCGATCCCAAAGCGCTAGGAGCCCTTTGGCGACTCCACACCCTCGAATAATCAATCTCGAGTCCGCTGGCGGTCGCCAGACACCGTTGTGAGTGGGCTCACAATGATTTGAAAGATGCGTAGCGAGGCCCTTATGGCACGGTGAAGACTCTCGCTTGCAGAGGCTTTGCAGTTCTGTGGACTATGGGCAGTATGTTGAATTGATAAGCGGCTGGTGTTGACGACGATGGGTTTGTTTTCGCTCTAGCTCAAGTTTTTGTCAGATAATATGGAATTGTGCCGCTTTGATCTCATGTTGTAGAGCAAGCACAACCAGCCTCTCTCTCTCTCGGTCGTCATGCCATCAAACCTTCTGCTTCATTGTTAGATAAGTGTCAGGTACGGTAGAAAAATTACGCTTCTTATGATAGTGTGCGTACAGAAGCGTGTTTGCTGAAGTAAGATCACACTCTTAACAAAGCCTCTTATGGTTTAAGCAAAGCTAGAAAGTTGTGATCTGGGAGGCCTGCTCGAAATCTGTGCGCATTGTGAAGGCAGTGGTCCATGTAGACGGAGCCCAGTTTATGTGTGCTTACCAAGAATTCAATATAGCACGGGGTGATCCTCAAAGTTCCAATGGACCTATGGACCTATTATCTGACCTGCGTCCACTTAAGTGATAGGATACCCATATTGTTCCTCAAACCTCAACGTCAGCCATCGAAGGGGTAACATGCACTTCCACATGGCCCTAAGGCACGCTTAGAAAGGCAATAGGCACCTACATGTATGCAAGCCGCAAAAGCCTCCAATGATTTGAAAGCACTTTGGCTGTGGAGGTTAAAGTGGGGACAGGAGTCAAGAACCGTTGCCCTGAAGGGCGTTGGATTACGCTAATTAGGCACACTAGCGGAGTTTGCAAAGCTTCGAGGCTTGGACAGATCCCGCAGCGTCACTCAAGTTACGGCTACTTTAAAGGTAATTTATCGAGTGTCATAGTACCAACAATCAGATTAAAAAATGCCCATTCTAAAGCATGATCATGGATCCTGAATGTTCGCCGCTCCTTCCGTCCAAATTTCATGCTTTACTGTTGTAAGGTTTGAAAAAACAGTATGTCCAAATGTGGTGGTTTCAATGATTGGGTATCGAAATATTTACCGGCGAGCCTAGTGAAATGATCCTCGTTACGCATCTGCAGGCTGAGGAAGTACCTTACTAACCAGTGGTTTTTCAACCCATGGGCTTAAACTGCGATATCACTAAGTCTTTCCATACGAAAGCAAAGTCTATTTTACAGCCTTGCGCTGGTGACGTCCAGGTACTTTTTCCAGTATCACAATGGCAATAATCCATATCTTGGGACGAAAACATCCCATTCCAAGGCTAAGGCCATTATAGACAATGTCAGCAACTGCTCCTGTTCGGATTTTATGCCTTCACTACTGTTGCGGGAGTAATATTGGTTGCCTGAAGATATATCAGATGGTATCGAACAGTAGACACTAAGTTCTATACCGTATTCATCTACTGCCGCAAATATGGTCCAAAATAGTGGGGGTGTGATAGCTTCTAGCCCCAATTACATCGCCTTGCCCGGAAGACTTTTGGATTGCCAGCTCATTGCTCTGCACACAACAGCCAAAAGGGATTGGACAGGAGAAGTCTGTGCATGTGTATTCAATTTGCATCTTAAAATAATCATCTACTTGTTGTAAATATCTGCTCATTATCTTGATCAAAGGGAAACCCAGCCATACATTATGCCAGTACTCGCGCTTCAGCAACAGTCCGATTGGGAAAACAACGTATACGTTCTCACCACCACTCGAATCCTTGTCATTGTGGGCGTGGCCTATTTGTTTCGAAGCTTGTATCAATGGGCACGACCATTGATAGAGAGATTGCATCTCGCTGGTCTCGTCTCTTGGGCTGCTGGTAGTATGTCTTCCTCTTCTTCCTTACTTCTTCTTCTTGGCCTCCTCCTCTTGCTACCTCCTCCAACTACTTACCTTCTCCTCCTACTTTACCACCCCCCCCC
>KI911113.1:276775-316258 GCA_000482085.2 Cladonia metacorallifera KoLRI002260
CCTCCTCCTCCTCCTCCCCACCTCCTCACCACCTCCTCCTTCACTTACCTCCCCCTCCCATTCCTGCATGGAACTTGTGTGTTCTCTGCTAAAGCTGCTGTTGATCGTTCTTTAGCTGCGACGTCCCCGATCGTGGACGTCAGCCTCGACGATCTTGTACCCGATAGTACGATCACGTTCACGGTCGATACAGACCTAAGCGACACCCCCAATGTCCGTCCTCCGCAGCCCATCTACGACCCTAGCCACCATCCACAGAGCCCCCCGGCCCGTCCTCACCCATCACCCCAAAGCCATCAATGCTCCATGCCGTCAGGTATTCCTACATCCATATCTTCTCGAATGGTCGCCGGTAACGGCGAAAGCGGTTCTAGCGGAAGTGCGTCAGAGGCGATTGGTATAGGTGGCCAGAACGTCTAGAAAACAACATATGACGAATCAATGATAAGGAGGATAGGTGCCGTGGCAACTAACAAGAGTCGGGTTGGTGCAGTTCGAAGGGAACTTCGTCTTGGGTGTGGAATGGGGTAAGGCCGGAGTGTTCCAAGTGATGGCATGAGGTGGAGAGGACAGATATTTCACTCGTTTCACATTTCCTTGTCAGAAAGAGCCTTTCCGTATATGTGTGGCTTCTTAACGGCTGTTAATGTATCTGATTTTCCCCTCGTAATTCGCACGTTTGTTATTTCCTTAAGGACATACAGGAGCTCGGAGAAAAGATCAGGACGTTCCTTGCAGTTTCGAGTGGTTGTTATTCGCAGCGTTTGGGTGTCGCTTTCCGTTGGATAGAAGCTGTTCTCCTCTATAGAAATATTTGCACCTTCGTCCCGTTGCGTCTTCGTCAGTTACTCGAGAGCACACCATGTGTCGATAGTATCAGCCGACTACGCCAATACTAGGTGGGCGTGACACAACTATCCAAGCATCGGGTGTTAGCATACTGTACTAATCGCTTCAAAAACAAGAACGAAGCCGAACGCGACTAGGATTCTTACAGTTGCACGGGAGCAGCATTGAAAGGCGTGTGAGCCCAATCTTACACTCGTTGCATGATAGCAACGCGGCATTGTGCTAGTGAGCTCTGCCTTTCCTCTTGTTGTTGCCTGAAGTCAATAGCATCGCGCCATCATAACGTTCAGGTCCCATCAGAGCCGCTCAGAAGCCGCTCCAGCTTGGAGCCAACGCTGTAGCACCCATACCGATTAGTCGCCTCAGCCTCCCATGCTGGCCCAGCTCTATGGCATGCACAGAACAGATGGCCGTCCAATGCGGACTCGGCTTTGTTGTGGTACCGCTCATGGCAATTGATGAAATCTATATTGTGGTGAGGGGTGAATTATACAGGATAAGCTAACTGCCGATGGGTCCTAGCGTAGTTAGGCGCACGTGACTCCTAATGCCAAGAAAGGTTTAAGGTGTTCCAGTCATCCTGTACTTCTACTCTTGGCGTCATCGTATCCCTTCAGGCAACGCAAAGAATCCCTTCATGCAACGCAAAGAAGATTTGAAACTCGGCCACTGACTGTGTGTTATGGGTACCTGTGATAGTCTCTAACGTTTTCGAGAAAGAGCTATAAACTTCCGCAAGGCATGTTGTGACTTCACTACTTCCAGCTGGAGATTGAAAGGCTGTTCTGTCTTGCAATTCTTAATGATATTATCCTGTTCTATTCACTGCAGCATACCAACCCCGCACAACCCGATTTATAGAACCTCATGATATATCCAAATAATCAAATCTTATCACTATATTATATTCAATACCTTACATGAAACATTTGTTATGATGGAATCCGAGCCTTTGTTATTATCAACTTGGGCATCCTCGCAGTTACATCTTGGAGTGTTTCTGCCGTCTCTTCGTTTCGACGCTCATCATACATGCTTATGATCAACCCAACTCCATACCGAGGATTCTCTGTGTGGGCGCTTGTCTCGTCTGCCAGACTGTCCAGGGATACCTCGTGCACGATGGCTTTATGAGTCCTAATCAGCGCCCCGCACGCCCCGAGACTAGCCCCGAGCATCATAAAACCGACATAAAGGATGAGTTTAGACCATTTTCCTGCCCCGTAGTCAGAGGTGATCTTCGCATTTCCCTCAAGCATCGACGACCAGATAAAACCAGAAACGACGATTGCAACCCCCCGCATCGCTGTCAACACTCCAAACACTAGCAACTCCTGCTCTGTATCTGTGTCGTCATTCACGATAGCGGTAGCGAAGCGAACTCGTAATGTCGAAAAGCCACCGGCGGTGCTTCCATACAGTAGGACGAATGCGATTAGAGACCACAATTGACGGCTGTAACCCCATATCAGGAACGTCTCGAGACAGGCACCAATAGTGCTTAGCACCATCGGCGAATAGGTAATGTTCTTATAATCGCTGTGATATGATGAGCAATCACTCATCAGAAAAAGATGTTAGAAATGCTTACGCTAGCACACCGAGAAGAGGCTGGCCTATGGCTTCGCCGAGGTTTAACAAAGTTAGTGACAGCGAAGCCAAAGTTGGTGAGAAACCGATATCAAGGCAATAAGATGGTATATAGGCACTTGGAGCAAATTGTGCGAGTGCCTGGACCATAGTCGCTGCCAGGAGGATCCAGAGCAGTGGCTTATGCACAAAGATGAAATCGCGAGCCTTCGGGACTGCTGGTAGAGCTTCGGCAACTGGAAGTCTTGGTTTAATACATAGTATTCCGATAATAGAGAGCGTAGTAAATCCAACAGCCCAGCCCAGCAGCGTTGTCGTGTAGCCGAAGTTGTTCAGACATATCGTAAACACAGGCGTGAGAGCCGCGCTGACCAAACCGTCCATACCGGTTCTAAAAATCAAGCTTTAGCTGGGAACTTTGAGGGGCGTGGAAAGTGTGCTGACATGATACCGAATGCAATACTCCTCCTTTTAACGAACCACTCGGATATGTAGCCGACTATTGGAACCCAAAGTATAGCAGCTCCCAGCCCGTAAACAGGTCCCAAGCAGATAATGAGCGGGATCGGCTAATTCACTCTGGTCATTAACCTCGATATTTTACATGGTATGACTGGTGCGGACCTACTGCTTTTGCATGCGCTCCTGCATTAAGGGCAACTGCACAAATGAGCATGCCCAACCACATCATTGTCCTCTTACTTCTGGGGTAGTGTCTGAAAAAGTAAATTAGAAATGGCATGATGATCTGCTGGAAACCCTAATGGACATCAGCATAGTTGCAAGTCTCAAAGGAAAACATGCTAACATTTGCGATTACACCCGTCGCGGAGACAGATGTAATGCCACTGTATGCCCCAAAGATACCCCATGAATATGGCAGTGCTGAAGATGGGGTCAACGAGGTTATACTAAGATTATCAGCACATACTGACCCCAACTCACACCCTCAACTATGCAAGCGCCGATCAAGAATAGATAGGCCCCTTTACCACTATCTTGTGGCTGAAGCCCGTCACCTTGAACCACCGTCGAGGAGCTTGCACCACGGACGGGAGGAGTGGTGTAGGCCTCAACATCTTGAATTGGCAGGGGCGGGAGCTCTCGATCCATAAGATAAATTCCAGAGCAAAACAATTGGAAACCTAGGATTAGGCAGGCCACAATTTCATGGAAAACCTAATATAGCAGTAATGACAGAATAGCAAAATGGCTACTTTATGGGTCTCAATATCAACAAACTGCCCAGCTTGCAGGATTAAGCCAAAGTTTCAGAGGGATTATGTCCCTTTCCAGCATAGGATTGCTCCGAACCAACACCGCGTGACAGACGACCAGAGCAAAAGCTTGAATTGTTCACAGGATCATGCCCATAAGCACCAGTACAGAGTCAGCCACTAGGAGCATGGCATTGGCAGGTTAAACCATACATCTAATCACCATAACAGAGGATCATGGAGCTTTTGCCAACGGGTGTGGCTTTACATGAGACAGAACGCAAGGACCCTGAGGTTGCAGGCTTTGCCCCCGAGTTGACCATTCGATGTATATCTTCAAAGGAAGACAAGCTCATAGGATTCCAACAGGCCTTAAGTAGAATCACTGCAGCCATCGAGCGTGGTATGCATGCCTTGAATCTTTCAGAAAGTGCACCGGCCACAGACTAAAGACCTATGATGGTCCGAAGACGGATTACACAGATCTATCATCATCACATGATCACTTGCTTGGCTAACGAAACTGCTCGGTACTGATATAGAAAGAAAGGACCTACTTTATTGACAGCGGCTGAAACCGCGAGCCATGCTTGATCAAGGAAGAATTCATATTCCTGTAGGATTTAGGTTACATAGCTGACAGCAAAACCCAGATCAGCGTGGGCAAGCTGTAGCCTGGATTCCCAGACTGCGCCAGAAAAGTGTTGGTCTCTTTGAGAGGCGTATTGTGAGACTGTGGAGCTAGGAACGTGGTTAGCCAGGCTAGGGTTTACGGATTTCAACTTTGAGGGGTGAGCAAGGGTGTTATGAGCGTGATTGAGTTTGCCGGAACCTGTTCCACAGGGAGGTACGATGGTGTAAGGTCTGCAATGAGTGCTCTGTCCCATCTCAGTAATGGATTGATATTGTAGTTTTTGATAATCATGTGGAAAGTGGAATGCGGTATCAGATTCTTCGCCGCCCCCATGCTTTTGGTTGTTTCAGTAGACGGATGCAGGAGGAAGAACAAGGGCGATACCCAATTGGGATATGGTTGGTCGCAACGCAGGATGTGACAAGATGTGATTGCGCCAAATTCTGACAACAGCTTTACAGAGCGTTAATGATTCCGATTGGGCGGCGACATACCAGAAACAATTCTTTAGCAAGGATACAACTTCTACGTCAGGTGAACCGACTGCCGGGCCGCGATCATGCATGAGATCCAAGCCTGTGGAATAAAAAACCGAGTTTACAGCAAAGACCGAAGTAGATATTCAGCCTCATAAGGCTGACATGATAAGCTAAAACTAACGTGCTCAGCCTTATCGCGTGCCCAAGGTCGCGTTGATTACGCGACGTGTTGCCGTACTTTGGACCCGCAATACGATTGTTGCTGCATATTAATTCAGAACAACCACAGCATAGTGCATGCTGTAGCCAATGTTAAGAGCCAAAACTGGCCAATCTTAAGAACCAAAACTGGCCATGTCGAGAGCCTCTCGTCTTGCAGAGCTACGAGCTCTCCGCGAGTCCGGCAAAACACGTCTTTCCACCTACAAAGTTGAAGAGGAGGAGAACCTCTACGAAGAGGTAGACGAAGAAGGCTACAAGAAGGTCGTACGAGCTCGGTTGGATCAAGATGACTTTGTTATCGACGACAATGGAGAAGGATATGCAGATGATGGACGGGAAGAATGGATGGGCGAGAGAAGATATGACAGTGTCAGCGAGAGCGATGTAGAATTGCCATTGAAGGGCAAAGCCGGTTAGTATGCTAAGGCAAAATTTCTAAACAGGTAACTAATGTCCTGTCACAGCAAAGAGGAAGCGTGAGGAGGACAAGGAAAAGACTGAGAGGATAAACAACAGCATCAACAAGTATTTCAATAATGGTCCTGTTGCCGCTGCTCCAAAACCCAAAGTGATTATTTTATATCCGCCATTTCGAAGTTGTACTGATTTGGATACAGCCCGTTGCTACTATCGAAGATGCCGCCTTCATGGCCGACCTTCTGGGTGAAGTTGACGTCAACGTAGCCCCCCGTCTGCCTCTCAAGACAATCAGGACAGCTTCCCGACACAAAACCCGCGTCCTATCCCCTCCAGTATCTCGGGAAAACAAGTTGTCCCACCACAAGCCAGGAGAAGACAACAATAATGCCCATCTGCTAAACACTCCCCCATTGGAGCCAGCGTATGGGGACAATGATGACTACATGGGCGGCATGGAGGACGACGTCTTTCCACCTAGTGATCCGGTTCCGTCTTCACCCATTACCAATGCGATAGACCGCAAAGGTCAGCAAAGTATCAAACTGGAAGAAGACGATGAGGACATGGAAGTGGCTCAAGCGATTGGGGACCATAAAGTCAAGTCTACCAGTGTGAACATGTCTGGGTCTCGTCCAGCTCCCAAGATTGCAAAATCTCCTGCCTATCCATCCCCAGCAAGCTCTTCGCCTACTCGCCCACCAGCTGAAATTGTCGATGCATCTGCGTGGAACGAGGTTACTTCGAAACTTAATGTCCTTAGCAGCCAAGGGCCTGAAACAGCGAGCTTCGGCAAGCTCCAGGTAGAAGATGCGATTGAAGAAGATGGTAGTCTGCGCTTCTTTTGGACTGACTATACCGAGGTGAAAGGTAGTCTGTGCCTTTTTGGGAAAGTAAAGGATAAGAAATCCGGCACATATGTCAGTGCATTTGTAAAAGTGGACAACGTCTTGAGAAAGCTCTATTTCCTTCCAAGAACTTACCGCCAAAGTGGGTCTTCATGCTAATTTCTGCCGTCGAATTTGCTGACCCAGAGCAGAGCATAGTCGAGATACTTCTACTGAGATTGAAATGGGCGATGTTTACCAGGAAGTTGACGAGATAATGTCAAAGCTCCAGGTCGGAATGCATAAGATCAAGCCATGTTTGAGGAAGTATGCGTTCGAATTACCGGACATACCAAAAGAAGCAGACTATCTGAAGCTGATGTACCCCTATGAAAGTGAGTAACCCAATACCGATCCTGGTGATTTCACGCTCAGGTAGCATTTTAGAACCTGCGTTGCCTGTTGGTATGACGGGGGACACATTCTCTCATGTCTTCGGTACCACGACTGCGCTTTTCGAGCAATTCGTCCTGTGGAAGAACATTATGGGCCCTTGTTGGCTGAAGATTGGGGATGCTGAGTTTGCTCCTCTCAATAATGCTTCTTGGTGCAAGTTCGAAATCCAAGTCGGCTCGCCGAAGGCCATTACGGCACTCACAGATTCTGACAACACAGAGGCACCACCTCTAACTCTCCTGAGTATAGCACTCAGGACTGCATTGAATGTAAAAGAGAATAAGCAAGAAATACTCGTTGCCAGTGCCAGAGTTTACGAGAATGTCTCTCTTACTGATACAACGCCCCCTGAGGCTATGCCTTGCAAGACGTATACTATCATGCGCCCCGCTGAGGGATCGTTCCCGGTTGGCTTTGATGCTCTCGCCAAGAAACAGCGAGGATCCATAACGTTAGAAAAGACAGAGAACATGCTCTTGGCGAAGTTCCTTGCTGTTCTAGAAAGAGCAGATCCCGATGTCTTGTTAGGTCATCAACTGCAAGACGTGGATTACCCTATCCTGCTGAGTCGGTTCAGAGAGCGAAAGACCCCCGGCTGGCACCGTATTGGAAGGCTGAGAAGGTCTGAATGGCCCAAGAATATCGGGAAGGGTGGTGCCAGCTTCTTCACAGAGAGACAACTCGTAGCTGGTCGTCTGATCTGCGATGTCGCTAATGATATGGGCAAGGTATGTGTGGTATACCAATAGATGCTTTCATTTACTGACACCTAGCACAGTCGCTTATGACTAAATGTCAATCGTGGAGCTTGACCGAAATGTGTGAGGTTTACTTGGGTGGTGGAAATGTGCGGCGCGAGATCGACAACGATGTTGCTCTTAAGACCTGGGCGACGTCAAGAGAGGGTCTTCTTAACTATGTCAACCACTGCGAGGCCGATACGTATTTTGTTGCCGCCATAGCCTTGCGAGTCCAGATCCTGCCGTTGAGCAAGGTTCTCACGAACCTTGCCGGGAACTCTTGGGCAAGAACACTAAGTGGTACCAGGGCGGAGCGGAACGAGTATATTCTGCTGCATGAGTTCAATAAGAGTAAGTACATCTGTCCTGACAAGATCTTCGGCAAAGGTAAGGCGCTCGTTGAAGACGAGAACCCTGAAGGGGAAGAAGGCGTCGATGTCAAGAAGAAGGACAAGTTCAAAGGTGGCTTAGTCTTCGAGCCGGAAAAAGGGCTCTATGACAAGTTTGTCCTTGTCATGGACTTTAACAGCTTGTACCCCAGTATTATACAGGAGTATAACATCTGTTTCACCACCGTCGACCGGTCATACCAAGTACGTTCTTTCCTCCCTATACCGTAGCGAATGCAACCATACTAACATTTCCCGAAGTCCGAAGACGAGGAGAAAGTGCCAGACGTTCCTGTGGACCAAAATCAAGGCATCCTGCCAAAGCTCATTGCTACACTTGTCAGCCGTCGAAGACAGGTTAAGTCTCTCATGAAGGATAAAAAGGCAACCCCTGATCAGCTTGCAACGTGGGACATCAAGCAATTGGCTCTCAAACTCACTGCCAATTCCATGTATGGGTGTCTTGGATATACGCAATCGAGATTTTATGCCCGGCCCTTGGCTATGCTCACAACCTTCAAAGGACGAGAAATCCTGAGAAGTACCAAGGACCTGGCAGAAAGCAATCAGTTGCGTGTCATTTATGGAGACACCGACTCGGTCATGATAAATACCAATGCCGACAATATCGAGGAGGCACTTAAGATTGGTATTGACTTCAAGCGTTCAGTCAATGAAAAGTACAAGCTCTTAGAGATTGACATCGACAATATCTTCCGGAGGCTCCTTCTCCATGCCAAGAAGAAGTATGCTGCGATCAATTTGTTGGAAGTTGATGGCAAATATGTGGACAAACTCGAGGTCAAAGGTCTTGACATGAAACGAAGGGAATACTGTGCCCTTTCCAAAGAAGCATCCTCGCGATTACTCAATCTTATTCTATCTGGTGAGGAGCCCGAAGTGGTAGTCGGCAAGGTCCACGAATACCTAAGGGAGCTATCGGAGAGGATGAGGGAGGAGAAGATTCCTGCCCAGAAGTATATTATATTCACAGTAAGCCATTCTATCTTTCGTCATCCACAATCCGCTGCAGCTGTCTGACCACTTCCAGAAACTTGGTAAACATCCGAAGGACTACCCCAACCCCGACAGCATGCCACAAGTCCAAGTCGCCCTTCGGGCACTCGCCCAAGGTAAATCTGTCCGCGTCAACGACGTGATTTCCTACATCATGACCGCTGCCGCCACACCTAGTGGACCTCATGAGTCCGCAGCCAAACGAGCCTTTGCACCAGCAGAAGTAACAGCAGCCAATTCGACGCTCAAACCAGATGTAGAATGGTACCTATACAAGCAGATCTTCCCGCCCATCGAGCGTCTCTGCGCGCCCATGCCAGGCACAGACGCCGTCCACCTCGCCGAATGTCTCGGTCTCGATACCCGCAAATACAGCATCGCCTCCGCCTCTTCCGCCAACCAAGCCCAAGAAATCTCTCCTCTCGAAAGCCAAATTCCAGACTCCATCCGCTTCAAAGACTGCGTGCGCCTAACTCTCAAATGCCGCTACTGCAAACACGCATTCCCATTCGAAGGTCTCGCGACTTCAATCGCCAACGTAACACCCCAAGGCATCATCTGCGGAAACGCAGACTGCAAACGCCTCTTTCCCACCCTCACAATCGTTGCTCAACTAGAACACGCCATCCGTCTACAGACGTCCCGCTACTACGACGGCTACCTTGTCTGCGACGACAGTAGTTGCGGAAACCGCACCCGGCAAATGAGCGTGTACGGACATCGCTGCTTAGGACCACGAGGGCGTGCGGAGGGATGCCTAGGGCGCATGAGGTATGAGATGGGTGAGAAGGATATGTATAATCAATTGTTGTATTTCCGGGGTTTGTGGGATGTGGAGGGGAAGGCTGTGGTGAAGGTGGAGGGTGGGGAGGAAGGGGAGAAGGTTAAGGCTGTGGCGGAGCATAATAGAGAAAGATTTGGGACCGTGAGGGGGGTTGTGGAGGGGTATTTGAAGAGGTGTGGGAGGGTCTGGGTGCAGATGGATGGGTTGTTTGCGTTTGCATTGCAGAGGTAGTGATACCGGCTAATCGTTTTGAGTTATTGTGTGCTTGGGTAAGCAAAGCAACTTGGGTAGCGAAGCAAGATTCATCGTGAAAATGTACTCAACGAACGTGAGAAGCAATCGAAGTGCTAGAAACTTGACAGATTTGTGCGAGCACAATCGCTTATGCATGGATATTAGCCACAGGGAGCGCCAACATGCTCACTCTTTTCTGACTGCATAGGACACCAAACCCCCACCGCTACAAACCTAGTTCATCTGCTTAATCAGAGCATTAATCTTCTCTTCCCGGTTCCCCAAATCACCTCCCTCAACGAAATGCTTGAATTTCCTTGTCCTGAACCCACCAGTAGGGTTGCTCAACTTAAAAGGCCACAAAAAGTTACTAGCCTGCTTGAAATTCGGTCCCACAGTAACAATCTCATGGATCAAGTCCTCCATACAGATGATGCCAAATTTGCCCAATTGCTCCTCGATGATTTGGTTGTCGGTGAGGGGTATACGTTGCTTGTCGACCTTTCCGTAGCCGCGCTTGTAGACGAGGTCGCGGACGGTTTTGATACTGGGGTAGCCGTAGGCGATATAGGGCTCGACTACTTTGAGCATTTCGGAGGTGGCTTTGGTGAGTTTGACGAAGACGCCGTTGTTGATTTGGAGGAGGCGGAGGAGTTGGAGGATCTTGCGGGGTTTGGGGGCGATTTTGTTGATACTGTTACAGATGTCAGAATGGCGGTTGGGCGTAGCATATGGGGTAGATTACGGACCCTTTGATGCGAACGACGAAGACGAGCTTGGGCTCATCGGGAACGTAGTAGGTGCCTTCTTGCTTGCTGAGACGGGATAGACGGATCTTTTCACGCTCTGCGTCGCGATACTCCTTAACGTAGGTTTCGGCACGCTTGAAGATGACTCCACGCTTCTCCTTTTGCGCCTATGTAGCAACAATTCGTTAGTATGTCTGAAATAGGATGGAAAGCCAAAGAAGTGTAGCCTTTCGTGGACGATTCAGACCCGAAAGATGGTTAATGTAAGCGACAGCATCGACCCAAAGGTCTAGTCGCGAAGGTTGGTATGTTTCATCACCATCGCCCACGTCCACAGCTGCTTCTTCAGTTTTCGATTGCTGAAAATTGTAGACCTCACCTTCTTCTTCTTTTCGAGCTCTGCCGAGCGCTCCTCACGCGCTTTTTCCTGGCTCTTGCGCTTCTTCAATAGTGTCTCGGGGACAAGGATCTCATCCTCAGTTGGCACTGATCTGTAAACACCCAGCAAAAGGCGAGGTCAGCATAGTCTGTCCGCAAGTATGGAAAGAAGAGATACGCCGAGTGTAGAAGTGCAGCTGAAGCGCGGCATTCTCGGACTGGGTCAAAACTCGACGGAATGAATTTAATCGATGAGAGAACGCCTTCAGCTACTAAACGAGTGCTTTTGGCCAGGTGACATGTTTCTCTCAAACGACAAGACCCCAAGCAGAGCTTAGGAACATTGCACACACATATTCGAAGCTTCATTGACAAGCAGCGAGCAGGGTACAAGCTGAGGGTCGAAGATCGAGTGCGGCACTGAATTTCAAGGAGAAGACGGTCTTCAACCTCAATACCCCATTGCCTGCCATCAATGGTTGATCATAGGTAGCAGACTGCGGGACTGATCGAGCTGGTGCCGCCACGATATGTTGTGGACATGCGAACCCAACCAAAAAGCGGACAACTATGGCACGACCATGGGCGACAGATTGAAGAAGTAGGGGATCTGAGGGATGGCATACGTCTTGACTTGTGCTTGGTGCTTCTTTGGCGCCATCTTGACGGTTTCCTGGCGCTCGAGGGGTGTCGAAGTTGGGTCGAAAAGTTGTCGTGGTGGTCAAGTAGCAAAGGTCTGCAATCCCAATATGTGTGCGCTAAGATCCTCTCGGCTGTTAGACAGACGCTAAACTCAAAGTTAGACTAGTTGCTTTCAGCCCTATCAATATGGTGCGTAAAGACACGCCTTTTGCATGACTACTTCTGGTTTCAAGTAGAGGACAAGGCACGAGTGCTTCTTTTATCATGTCAAGCCGACGTGGCGTCGGGCTTTCCGCCTTCCAAAATCGTTCCTCTCTCTCCACCTCCTACGCCTCTCACGGCGCCTCCATCCGGAATGAGCATCTCACATCCCTCCAGACGCAACTCTCAGTCTTCCGATCTCTACTTCACAATTTCGCCATCCAACATGCCGATACTATAAAGTCAAATCCTACCTTCCGCGCCGAATTTGCTCGTATGTGCAATGCTATCGGTGTAGATCCTTTAGCAGGAAGCAATGTCAAAGGCAAAGGCGGAAGCGCAAAGGGCATAGGGAGTTTATGGGCCAAGGTGCTGGGAGGAGATGTCAACGATTTCTATTTCGAGCTGGCTGTTCGAGTGGTGGAGCTCTGTAGAGCAAGTAGAGGTGAGAATGGGGGACTACTTGGAGTGGATGAATGTAAGGAGTCGGTCAAAAGAGGAAAGGCGATCGGTGGGGGAATGGATGTCAGTGATGATGACATTCTTCGCGCTGTGAAGTCTCTCAAGCCGTTGGGCTCGGGGTTTTCAGTCGTGAATGTTGGAAGCAAACAAATGATAAGGTCGATACCAAAGGAACTGAATAAGGATCAGTCGGCTGTACTGGAAGCGATCCAAGTCCTTGGATATGTTACATGTTCCATGTTGGAGGATAACCTGGGCTGGGAAAACGCAAGAGCAGAAACAGTCATTAAGGATTTGCTGGCTGATTCCTTGGTTTGGGTGGACCTCCAAGCTCCAGAAAAAGAGTACTGGTCACCAGCATTGATGAACGACTTTGAAGACTAAGAGCATGGCATACGGAGTTTTGGAAGCTCAGGATTGTCTATTTTTGATCGATGATACCCCAAATGCAGTGCATAACTTGACGCCATGACCAGTCAATGTACATACATACACTCATGTTGCTCGTTGTAGTAGCATCAGAAGAGAAGAAAGGCCACTCAGGCCTTGATCGCTCCACCAAGCGCACCACCACCAAATTGTTGACCTCCGCGTGTTCTTGATCCACCACGGTCAGCCCTTTGCCCGCCACGATTGCCCCTTCCACCGCGTCCACCCCTTCCTCCTTGACCGCCTTGTCGTTCGAATGCGTTAGCGGTGCCCTGTGTCCTTTGCTCCAAAGTTCTCTCATTAGCCTCGATGAGCCCGCTGGCCTTGTCGCTAAGCGTGAGCGCCAGGCTCTGCAGCCGTGACAGTTCGACACCTTTCCGGAAGATGATAGCGCTGTTGACCTGATCCAAAGCTGCCGCAAGTTCTTCGTGTGAGATCATTTTGCTCACAATAGCGGCCACTTTCCTCTCAGACAGCTCAAACATCGATGCTAGGGCGCTAACTGCGAGTGTATCGTAAAAGGGAGCATAAGTGAAAAGGTAGGTTCTAAGGCCTTCCTCTTGGATCTGTGCAGAGAGCATAGCTTTGATCTTTTCAGGCTCTGCCATCAACTCCCAGATCTTGATCGAGTTGACCAGCTCTGCAGACTTCTTCCACTCGCCTGCGGCAAGGGCCCTTGACGCTTGCATAACATGGTCTCGAGTGTTTTCGGGTGGCCCAGTGAATATTTGCCGTTCGTGAAATTCAAGGAGGCGGCGATAGGTTTTGCTGATGATTCGTTTTTTGATGTCTGGCGACGAGCCAGTCTGTGCTAACAACGGTATCTCCAATAGCATTGAGCAAGTAAGGTAGACGCACTCGAGAAGCTCAAGGTTAATATGCATATGAAACGGCAACTGCCGCTGTCTCTCCAGCCTCTCTTGTTCGGGGGTGACTTGAGAGTAACGCTGAATCATCACACCTTGAGCCAGGAGTTCTTTCTGTCGGCCACTGCCGCAGATCTCTTGCAGGGTATTCTGCGATTCATAGACTAGGTTGGCCCTAAAAGCGCAGAGACCAACTTGCACAAGCGTTCGGTTGAATAGGATCTGAGTATTGATGGGGAAGTTGCCAATGGTCTCTTGTAGATGAGACATCAAGAGCATATCCCGCGCTTTATAATATTGATCATGCAGAGCGAAGTAGTAGACCTGACAAAGATAAGCTCTTGCTCGTATTATATCAGCGCTGTGCTTGAAAAGATAGGTGCTCAGTGTCTGAACGAGGGAATCTATATCGGCGTCGTTGGCACGAGGGGTGATTTCTGAGTCAAGCTTGGCGGGAATGGACTTCCATGCGGTCTCTTCGAGAACATGCACCACTTGGGCAGGCTAAATAGCAGACATCAGTACGTTGACGCATGACTCGGTGGAGTCCACACACCTTGAAGTAAACGTGTTCCAGCCTCCTCATTACGACACGATTTGCTCCATCATCAGTCAGCTCTAGCTTCGCATCCTTCTTCAAGTTTTCGACGTATAGAAGAGCACGGAGAATGTTGTTGTACAAAGCTTGCTCGTCCTTCAGCCTGTCGATATATTCGGCGGTATGAGGATCTATATGTTGTAGCGAGCGGGTAAGCTCGTCATCAAGTCGCTCAACTACAGAAACAATACTGCCTGGTATTTTGAGTGTCTCCCCAGGTGCAGGCTGAGGTGGTTTTTCATCATCTTCCCACTCTTCAGCATTTTCTAGAACAATCATGTTCCGGTTTGCTTCCAATTCCTCGAGGAGTACGGTAAATTCATGCTCGGCCATCTTCCAATTCTCTTGGGACATGAATGTAGCTGTTGAGCCGGTAGTCAGATCGAAACGCGTAGAGATTAGTGTCAGGAGGACCCGGATGGTTCGATATGGTGTGTCGGCGACCTCCAACAGCTTCTCCATGATTCGGATTTGTTCGGCACGGTCTGTATTCTTCTTTCCTCTTGACTCAACAATAGACCGCAAATGCTTGAGAATGCTTTCTGGAGTGTACTGTAATGTCTTGCCTCCCCGGCCTACCGTCGAGAAGCCTTCGTCGTCTCCCAAATCCAGTCCATCTGTGTATACAGCCCTTGGCTTTTTGGTTTTCTCGACTGGGACCGTCTCTTCTTCATCTTCCGACATCATGTATTCGAACTTGTCTTCTCGGTACTTCTCCATCTCAGTCATATAGTCTTTGTTGTTTCTCTTGATCTTTTGCTTCATAGCGTTGAGACCACGCGCATTCGTAGCATTCATTTTCTTCGTAGAGACCTTCTGCTTCGCAATAGCTTCATTCATAAATTCCTCTAAGTCGGAAATTGTCTTTATGTAGACCTTGGGCGCTTTCTCAGACGCTGTAATTTTTGTAACCTGCCTGTTGAGCTTGTCGAACTCTGGTAGAGAGGATCATGTTAGTCCTGCCATCACAGTCAGACTACAAAATGACGCTTACCTGTTGCTATCGAACTCCAGTCATTAATCTTGACAGCATTGTCAATGATTTTGACTACGCCTTCCAGCTCCTCTAATCTCTTGTCCTTCGCACTTTTAACGATAGTGACTTTGTCCTCGTCCTCACTCTCATCGCTCGAGGCCACATCCCGCAAGAATTTTGAGACGCCAGACTTTCCCCCTTCATCGGAAGACGAGGAAGCATCATCTTCTGATGCATCCTCCTCATCGCTCTCCTCTTCTTCGGACTTTTGCTCGCCTTCATTATCACTGTAGAGCTCCTCTTCGTCAGAAGAGCTGCTCTCGCTGGAGCTATCTCCCTGGGTGAAGAATCTAGACATTCTTGCAAGGTGTTGTCTTGTTCACAGTGTAATAAAGCCCTGTGCTACTAGTAATTGTCGTTGTTTGGAAATTCCGTGCGTGGCTCAGTCGGCGCTAAGCGACTGATACAGCTAGTGAATTAGGGTTCAAACCTACCTTACTCACAGTATCTAGATATCCCTAGAAACTTCAACAAACCCTACATACTCCAAATTAGAGTCGTTGAAGAGCTTACAATCGACAGATCTCCAGCCGTATTTGGATCGAAGCCTTTCGTTGCTGATAATGTTCATTCTCACATTTTAAGGAGTGCGGACGTTCCACTCAAACGCCAGGCAACTCATTGCATATCTACATGGTTTGTTGCAAAATAGATTCTAATTCGTCGCTATGCTAGCTTTTCCACCGTGTTGTTATCGCCGTTATTCAAAAAGACCTCCATATATTAGCGACTGCGTTGGCATATGACACTATACAACTTGTTCGAAGTTGTACTCAATAACGAAACAGACGTCGCGAAAAAGCATTTGAGATGTTCGGGCATTAATCAGACAATCCTCATTTGTCGACCAAAGCGCTGCGCAGTGGCTTTCGAGGCAACAGGTAATCCCCTCCTATCAATACACAGCACACTCCATACAAGCCACTAAGAGGCCAGATACTCCAGAACATGGCCAGGAACCAAACGATCCAGGACTCCTTGATAGCACTCTGCTCCGTCTCGAAGTCTACATTCACCTTGTCATACACAGTTGGCAGATGGGTAGCATGATATGTAGCTCGTAAGTCATCATGGAACTTGCGATCGTATATTTTCCAGAATTCTTCCTTGGTATAATATGCATGGGCGTAAAGCCACTTTCTACCATTGAGAGCTTGTACTTTTTGTTCCAGGTTCCGGTTCTGCTCGACAAATTTAGCGCGGTTGGTGGACCCAGGTCCCCAGATACCGATATTTATCATCTGGTCTGGACTCTTCGACTCTGGTGTTTCCTGGAGAAGCCCGCCGTAGCGATTTTTGGGGCCTCGCCCGCTCTGGCTAACGGGATTTATCCAGATCGGATAGTGTCCGAACGACTGATCCACATATTGCAGGAAATCGACTGCTGCCTTGTAAGGCACCGCAACGTCTTGAATCATATATTGCTTGTGGAATCCACTTTTGTGAAGCGCATGATACATAACCCTGGTATGCATGAAATAGTCGAGAACATAGCGCGTGACGCGGTTGAAGGGCGTGACAAAGTACCGGAAGGCATATAACCCTGTCCAGAAAGTTCCACGATCATAGCGGAAAAAGTAGTCTGTGACTGGAATGGATTCTACAACTGGGCCGGACGATTTGGCGAGAAGTTTCTCGGCATGGCGATAGAACCAGGGATCTGTGGCACGAGTGAATCGGCGGACACAAGGTCCAGCAGTGTCTGCTAAGCGACCCGAGCAGATCAGGGCGCTCTTCAGGGAGAACACGATCCCGTCTATGTACTCCGTTGAAGGATCTTCTGTCAAGTCCTTGACCTTCTGGACCAGCTGTGTCATGTCATTGACAGGGTGATACGTCAGCTCAACGTACGTCTTGGCCGGTATCAAGTCGATTCTGAGCAGAGTTGTGATTCCCAAAGTGCCGAAAGACGCTGGCGCGCCATAGAAGAGATCGGAATTCTCATCTTTTGAAGCTGTCTTGACTTCGCCATTTGCAAGCACGATCTCAAACCAAGTCACCGTCCTGTCGAACAAGCCATACCGGAAGGAGCTACTTTCGCCAGCCTGACCTGCAAAACCACCTCCAGCTGTGATCCCGGGAAACTCCATGACTACCGGCGGGATAAGTTTATAAGGAAGGGTTGCCTTGACGAGGTCATCCATCGGAACATTGGGTTCGACGAGGACGGTCTGGGTCTGTACATCCACTTGGAGCACATTGGTCAGGCCGCTGGTATCAACCAATTGGTCTCTCCGAAGCTGGGAAGGCCGCGTGCTATTTGTGAACCCATGGTAGATGCGAAAGGGCTCCTTCCGTTCGTAAAATTTCCGTGTTTGAGCAGCTATAACTGCCACCGCACGATTGTGGGTCTCCATATAAATATATATATATATATATTCCTCTCCTGCTAAGAGGAATGTGTGTCGGGCAAAGTTTTGTATAATATGTTCAAATATCGCGATGCAAGCAGAAAGAGGTTTATATAACGATCCAAAATCCAGAATATGTACAATATAGACCCGAGCAGCTTATAAGCTGGACCAGGGATAGGTGGACATGAGCTGAATTAAAGCTCTAAAAAAGTATGGCAATTTGGAGTACCGATAACGAGCAAGAGAGTCGAGGAAAAAGTCGAGTCAAACAGGTGTCGTCTCTAGACCGACCCTAGGCAAGTTATGGACATCGCAAATATACAGGAAACGCACATGCGAGAATCAAAGCCGAAATGCATGAAAAGATCTGTCGTGGTAAGAAACTAGAAAAAGGAAAAAAATAAGGGATGAAAACTGGTCGAGTCATTTTGGCTGACTAACGTCAATCGGGTGCTAGAAGTACTAAAGTAGTCTGTGGGCAAGCCTCGATCTCATTGGACGTCAAAGTACAGGGGATATCACATATCACGCCCCCAAAAGAAAAGGTGTGATGGTTGCATTGGGCGCATACAAGCCCCCCTGGCGCCCCAGGATTTCCTTTCCAAGGGATCTAAACTCGGTGGCGTGGCCTTCCCGCCTCTCTCGTCGCTTCTTTCCCGTTTCCGACGGCGGCTTACTCACCATTCCATCTCACTTATTGCCATAGCGAAACTCAATTGGCGCCGTATTTGCCTCCCATGCAAACGCCTGTTTCCTTGAGAGGGCACAGATTACACTAGGCTTGCGACTAGTTCTCTTACGAAGTAGAACAATGCAACTCGGGGTCACTATTGCATTTTTTGGCTCAGAGCATTGGTCCATATTGATAGACGCAACATGCCCCTGCTACATTTCCAATTAGCGTATCGCAGGATTTCCTGCCGTGGTGCAGGAGTGTCGGATCGTACCCTTGGCTGGACTCACTGTTTGACCAAGGGTCTAGGACTCGATGTCTTCGATATATATTTCTCCTGCGCTGTTTGAGTATGCTGCTGTACAGCAGTCTTGTGACTCTCATTCGAGGCTTGCTTTGAAAGCGAGTTTTCGCGCCATATATGCTCTATATTTCCTTACATACATTCTTTGACAGATTTAGGTGGCTCGGCCATCAGTCGATATTACGGGTTTCTTTCTTTCTCTAAGCCACAGACATGAACCAAACGCACTTGGAGTACGGATGGAAGAATTCTCCTAATGGCCGTGGAACGTTCGACATTCTTTGGAGCAGCGTTATTACCATCTTCCTCTGCAGCTGGTCAGTGCTGACCCTCAATGTCTATCCACGACGCTTCAACTACTTCAAGATCGGCGGGCGGAAAGCCGTAATGACCTTTCTGGGTTGCTTGGGACCCGAGTTCATACTACAACTAGCTGCTGGTCAATATTGCGCAGCACGACGCTCCGTCCACGAATTCAGTGTCTCCAAACAGCTAATGTCAGGCCGCCAGCCATGGACCATGAGACACGCCTTCTTTGCCAACATGGGGGGATTTGCTCTACAAACGCAGGTGGCGCACAAAGGAGCCTTTCCGCTCTTTCCACTCAATGCACAACAGGTTCTATACTTGGTCGAGAACGATTATATTGGCTACAATGAGGTCTGCATCGAGAAAGAGCTTATAAAGGATAGGGACAAGGTGGACGGCATCGTGCGCTTGATTACTGTCTGCCAAATATCGTGGTTTTTTGTCACCTGCGTGGCAAGAGCCTGTCAGCATATTGCAGTAACAGTTTTGGAGCTGGCGGTCGTTGGATTTATGCTTAACAGCCTTTGTACCTTTTTCTTCTGGTGGCACAAACCTAACGACATTACAAGAGCCATTGTCCTACGACCGAATACGGAAATAGACCTCATTCTTCGACAGGCCGGCGAATTCGCTCGAGAACCCTACAGGGACACCCCACTGGACTTTGTTGGCTATGATTGGTGGTCCTGGACATTTTACTGGACGTATTGGAAGGGCCTTTTCAGGATCATATTTCGTATCGATCTTGATGACAGGAGGCGGCCCATTGAGGCTATACCGGATGACAACTTCCCAAAAATAGATGGATGGCCTCAGTGGGTTGTCATGATATTTCAGCTTGGCTACGGTGGCGTTCACATCTTTGGCTGGGGATTCCCGTTCCCGACTCAGTCAGAAAAGCACATCTGGCGTATTTGCACAGTGACTATCATAATGTGCATCTTAATCCCTTGGGTGGTGGAAATATTAGCATGGCGGATAAATATATCTGGCCCGCCCATCGAGGTGTCAAACTCGGCTTCCACGGAGACAATCTTGCCAGCAAGCACTTCTACTTCGACATCGAATGCGGCGAAGACGAGAAGAAAGACCTGGAAATACACTCTAACAAATCTTACATTCCCACGGGATCCGCTCATGGACGTCCCCCTAAGAGTCCTTGTTCCCGTCACGGTGCCAGCCGCCATCTATGTCTTAGCTCGGGTGTATATTGTTATCGAGGGTTTTATTGGTCTGCGCGCCTTGCCACCTAGTGCATACCAGTCTGTCGACTGGACTTTTATAACACCACATTGGATGTAAGACATACTCGCCAATTTGGCGTTTGCTAGCGATTTATGATTCACGACTTGTACTACCATATCACGAGAAACTGTACCATCGTTGTTTATAGCCTATTGAAGTATCCAGTGTAAAGTAGTGCGAGACTCTGGCGGGCAGACTTCTGCTGGAGCGAAAAGCCGGATAAGAGCAGGTGCATTCACATGGTCAAAAATTGAAGTTATGAACATATACTGTTAACAATAACGAGATTGGAACAATAATAATTCTTGCTACCTCTCAGCCTTGCAAGTCTCCCGCGCCCGCCATTGCAGTCATGAGAGTGAATTTCAGGCGTTCCTCTGATGGATGATCTTTGTTAGATGTCGGAGCAAAAGACCAATTGCATCGCTCCTACATGCAAAGATAACGACTGACATTAGCTCACCAAGGCCTCGGGAATGGCTCGAGCTGAAGGTGAAATTGTTTCACATGAGCTCGTATGCCTACTGCGCACGTCCGTTTCTTTCTATTCGTGTCAATTTGCCGTACAACCAATGGCAGGCTGAATCCTCCGCCCAGAGTCACGGACTCAGGTATTGCGCAGACTATCTGGCGCTTCGGTAACCGAGAGTTCTATTCTAAGAGCCAGGCTCCGATGTTATCAACCGGTAGCTCCATATCGATTATTCGTTTGATCACAGTGCTCGCCCGTATTCATATTAGCCTCCTAAATATACATCCGGACATTACCCCTGCAGAACCGCGTTGGATCTTCTGTAGCAGGACTTCCGACGCCTCGCCACCCCAGAATCTTGCCTTTATGAGAACCACATCGAGCTTTATGGCTTATTGGAAATTCCCCTCCGTATCGGAAAGCCCTTTCTCCGCGTTTCCTTCGAAGGCTTCAAACAATCAGTGCATGAAGGGTGGCACTAAGAGGCCACGTGACATTGAGTCCTCATCTATTAGACAGACAGCATTGGCGCCTTGTCCCACGAGATACGAACCACATCCGCTATCTCATCACAAACAACTATATAGACTCGTCGACCATAGAAGTTGGCGTTGAAGCAATTCAAGATGCGACTAAATCCGTCAATCGCCTCCGCCCCACGACGAGCTCCCAGATCTTTTGGTACTTGGTTGGAGTGCTTGTCAGAGCGTCCCAAGAGACTGGAGCTATCCACAACCGAATTCGTCTTCTTCACTGTCTGTACATACTCCTTTGGCTTCAATCCAGTGGGAGCTAGAGAACCGCTTGCCATGGAAGCGAAGTCACATTGCCAAAGACACCTCCGACCCGGCTGCTTCTGTGCAACAAGTCTGGCATCGAGATACAAATAGCGTTCGAGGGGCGTGAGGACTAGCCATGGTCGTTACATTGGAGCTATTGACGGCGCATTGTAGGCAGGTGGGGATCGATCCTGCCTGCTGAGACCGACTCATCTACCAAATACCTTGTTGTTACTTTTCTTCACGAGCATGTGTTCCGATATGCACTATCTTCCTTGGGCAGACAGATTGTGTTCCTGCACATATATCAGGGTGGAAACTTCAAATATCCTACGTAGGCTGAGACATCTCGATGGCACGTCACCGTGGAAGCGTTATAGCTGACCTCTTGATCTTGTGCTGGTGCGCAAGGATTCCGCCTATCGTGGAGCGTAGACGAAGAGCCCTTCACTGTGATCGGAAATATCTGGCAAGCTCGTCTGAAAGATATGTTATCGAGGTTCCATGTGAGTTTAGATGGAACTTTCCAACGCTGTTCTATTGCCGTTCTAGTTTGCGTCACGTTTGATTAGGAACTTTGGAGGCTAAATTGTTCTTGAGAGCTTTATGAATGTTCGGACCTTACCAGCGAGTCCTTCTGAGACTGTAAAACGGTAGGCGTTTACATCTTACATCCTTGTCACGACGCACAATCAACGAGTATTAAGACATGTTAACGACCTTATATCCCTTTCAATATGAATATTGAACTCTTGTAGAGAAAACAGGATACCTGAATTGAGAACAACGGGTGCATTATGTATAGTACAACAGGTCAGTATCCGCCCATCCAAGGTGTTCCCAGTATACACAGTCGGTTTGTTCGGCAGTCGGCGGCAGCATGGCTATGACACTGCACCCTCATAGTTCAGCGCACGCACGGTGCTGCACCGAGACACCACCCGTATTTTGTTGGCGTCTACGCTACTATCACTTGTCCTAGTCGATGGATAGATTTGGACCATTTGTAATGCAAGTGATTGGATTCCTGTATGACTTGACATCAGTCTGCATATTATTGGAAGCTCTAGCAAAGCTCTCAAAAAGCTTGCCTACTAGCGCCGGCTGAAGAGTCACGTGTTCCTCAGCACCCATCGTACCGTTACTCTCATATGGTGACAAAATGGGGTCTAGCTTGAGTCGCCTGCCGCTTGAAATGCTCCACAGTTCTAATTGTACCTTGATCTAATTATTGACCAAAGAGCCATTCGGCTTTCGACGTAAAGCGCTGTGTCTATCGCCCTAGTGTGATATGAATCAGCTGTGCTCGACTAAAGCAATTATTCGGTCCAGGAATACAAAAGGAGTTCCCAACTCACAAGGAATTTGCTGAGAATCCTGATTCAGGGCCGTTCAGTTCCACAATGATTAATTGTGGGGAAGATTTAAGAGCAAACTGGCTGAGCTAAGAAAATTAACAAGGCTCTCGATATTGATGCAAAGTTTTAATAAGTGGGAAGCTTGTGAGATCGGATGTTCAGGTAAACAGAAGTAAGGACTCTGTTCATAAAGCTCCCAAGCAAACAAAAACAGAGGCAAACCCTACCAGAACCCATGAGTTACCTGGCCTCAGAGCCTCTGCCAGTCTCATCGCCACTGTTCAATTTTCCACGTCTCCACCAAATCCCACCGGCCTCTTGCCCCCTCTCTCTGGCACGATTGCCAAAACTTTATAGATCCTTCCCATTCCTCCCGGGCCCCTTTCCACTAGGCGCTCTATCGCGCTCATCACCCTTTGTTTCGCCTCTGCGACATTCCGTAAATCCCTATCGTTTTCCTTCAACCCTTTACATATCATTTCCGCCCTCTCCCTAATACCCATACTTTCCAGCCAGGAACCTTGCTCGATAGGCCCATGCACTTCAACGCCCGGGCTAGCGTTCAATGCTGCCTCAGTAAGGGCAAGGAAGTCGACGTCGGCCGAAATATCGACGAGTCCGGGAGTTGCGAAGGGGGAGACGGCCTTATGGTCACGGATGCCACGAAGCGTGGAGGTGGGGATGTGCGTAGAGGGCCCGTAGTCGAAAATGAGGGCTGCGCCGGAAGAATTGGGTTTGCGGGGGTTTGGCTGAGATTTTGAGGGAGGCGGGCCACCAATGCGGATGGCGAAGTCGGACGCGTAGAAGTGGGACTCGGGCGAGATTTCAATAGTGGATCTCGGAGTTGAGAGGAGTGCTTTATAACGTGACGATATATTGGGGAGGAGAAGGGAGTTGGGAGTCGAAGCTTTCGCAGGGGAGAGCTGGAAATCGGGTAGAGGCGAGGAGGTGGGTGAGGAGGCGCTATGGGTACTGGGATTCGAGGGAGGAGTGGGAGTGACGACCAGCTCGCGCCATTGAGGCGTTTTGGGCGGTTTGGAGACGGACAATGGTCCGGTAGGTGTTACTAGTGTCTGCGGAGCCTCATATGGATTTGGTAGTACCGATTGAAACGCATGGATTGGAAGAGCATCGAAAAACTCGTGTGCAAAGATAAATGGTGTTTTGGAAGGCTCTAAAGACATTAACATTTGGGCTCGAGTCTCTTTCTGAAAGCGTTGTCTCACATACCGTTCGGTACAAGGCGTATATCTTCACACCACGTTATCGGTAGCTGTGAATATTTGCTTGTACTTTGAAAGCCAATATCAATCTCCTTCAGAGGTGCGTCTCCACACAGTAATTGCTTTTGGGCATCTCGTAAGGACGGGCTCGCCTCAACAAGGTAGATTGAGTCAATGCTCGATGCCAACGATCTGAAATTACTTAAAGTCTGTTGTGCTGATCAGTCAAACCCCTCATGTGTCTGTTGTACACGTCTTACCATACCCGTAACATGTCATTCATCAGTGTACCCCGGCCAGGCCCAACCTCTATAATTTCTACTCCACTGCTGATCTTTCCCTGTGCCATCCATTCTGTGACAAGCCATATCCCTTGTAGCTCCCCAAATACTTGGGAAATTTCCGGTGAAGTAACAAAATCTCCTTTCGGTCCAAATTGGTCCTTGCCTTCGGTCCGGGAAGTGTAGTAACCACCGTCAGGAGAAGTGAGGCATTGCCTCATATAAGCCGCTATAGATATTGGCCCTGTAGTCTAGTAGACTTGTTAGCTATTGATATAGACAGTGGAAGGGACCTATTCTCACGGTAATAGCTTCAGCGATAGTCTTGGCTAAAGGTGTGGACCACTGCCGAGCTGAGTTTGACACCCATCGCAGCCTTGTTGACGACTTGGCTCTTAAAAAGTTATTCCCAAATGGTCGCGAATATCCTACTAGCCGCGCCCCAGCCCGAATGTTCATATCAGGAACAGTTCGGCAGTGGAGTGAAGGGGGTGTCACCTCATGGTCTATTAAGTGAAGGTGGGAGGATCATGACGGTCTGAAGGTTATATGAATTGCGCCAAAGTCTCGGTGACGCATCAACGCCGAACATGGCAAGTCAAAACAAATCGCGCTGGGCTGATGATGAAGACGATGCGGCTTTAGAAGCTCAACGTAAAAGGGAGAAGGAATTAAAGAAGAAGGCTAAAGCAGAGAAGCAGCGGAAGCTCGAAGAGGAAGAGATACTTCGAAAGAAAAACCTCGCCGGTGCCGCAGCTGCCAGCGAAGATGGCATAGCTGCGCAAGACGAAGTGGACGGAGAATATGGCCGTCCACCTAAACGGAGGAGGCTTTCACCTGAGCAAGATCAAGCCAGAGTCGAGCCTGCTTCAGCGAAATTCCTACGTTTCCCAGCACCAGAATGGGACCCATGTCGGCATGTCGACAATTTCGAGAAGCTGAATCACATCGAGGAAGGCTCTTACGGCTGGGTATCAAGGGCAAAAGAGATAGCTACTGGGGATGTTGTGGCTCTCAAGAAACTCAAGATGGACAATGCAATTGATGGCTTTCCGGTCACAGGTTTAAGAGAGATACAGACGTTAATGGCCTCGAGACACGAGAACATTGTTGCATTGCGCGAGGTAGTCATGGGGGACAAGCTGGACGAGTAAGTCCTCGGATTTTGCAGACCCTGTACCTATCTGCAGAAGCTGATCTTCAAGACCAGTGTTTTTCTCGTCATGGACTTCCTCGAACACGACCTCAAAACCCTCCAAGAAGACATGCTCGATGGGTTCTCGCCTTCAGAAATCAAGACCTTACTCCTACAACTCACGTCTGCAGTCGAGTATCTGCACAGTAATTGGATCCTACATCGAGATTTGAAGACATCGAATCTACTCATGAATAATAGAGGCCAAATGAAAGTTGCAGACTTCGGCATGGCCAGATACTATGGGGATCCACCACCGAAGCTCACCCAATTAGTCGTCACGCTATGGTACCGTGCTCCAGAGCTTCTCCTCGGTGCAGAAAAGTACGGTGCGGAGATCGACCTGTGGAGTGTTGGATGTATATTCGGCGAGCTCCTAACGAAGCAGCCGCTGTTACAAGGCAAGAATGAAGTGGATCAGCTTGCAAAGGTGATCCTTCACAGTAACAGTGACTGACCCAATACCTTGCTAACCACTCCAGATCTTCGAACTCTGTGGTATCCCCACCGAAGCGACCTGGCCCGGCTTTAAACGTCTACCCAACGCCCGCTCACTGCGTCTACCAAACACCCACCAAACCACAGGCGCTGTGATACGTGCTAAATTTCCACTTCTTACAAATGCTGGCACTGCCCTTCTGACGTCTCTCTTATCGCTCAATCCGGCACAGAGACCTACTGCCAGCGAGGTACTCACCCATCCCTATTTTAAGGAAGACCCCAGGCCCAAGTCTACAGCCATATTCCCAACCTTTCCTTCAAAGGCCGGGCAAGAAAAGAGAAGGCGGGTGGCTAGTCCAAGTGCACCAAAGCGCGGAGACGCGCCCAAGATCGCTGGTGATGCAGCAGACTTCAGCGGCATATTTGCAGATAGAGACGAAGAAGAAGTGGGTGGGGGCTTCGCATTGAAGCTCATATAGCCTATCCATATCTCTTCTGGAAATAACTCCGTCCACACCCCACTGCATGCTTCATATAAATGTCCTCACAGTTTGTTTAGTGCGTCTGGCCACTCGGGGTTTTGGTTACACTTTGCAGCAAAATTAAGCCTCGGAAATCCATACTGCATCCCGACTTCGAATCTGTCTGGTAAATGTGAAGTCGTGGGGCCTTAAAATACATCTCATCAAAGCGCATTTCTATTGCCGGCTCATTGCTATTCGGAGGGGATACGCTCGCCTCAATAGGCCAACTACTCTGCGAATCCTTGCTGGCGACATCAGAGAAATTTCAGGAAGACTTGAACATTGGTCCCCTTCTTGTAAAGTCTACGAATCGAAGTTTAAGAATGGGTGGCTAGAAGTACAGACTCCTAGACGATACATTTGTATTCGGTATGAGAAGTGGTGTGCTTTCTCATAACATGCCTCTTCCAACCATCTCCTCTCTTTCCTCCCAGACAGTCTTCCCACTACACCCGCACACCACCTTCTCATTCTCCCATACACCTGCACTTCTCGCGATAACACCGACCACAACATCATCCTCACCTCCCTTATTATCTGGTTCAATTCTTTCAACAACAATGCCCCTGCCCACCATCTCCCACACTCTGAAATCGACTTCCCCGATTAAAGCACCCCTACCACTCGCATCTACCTCCAATTGCCCTAGTTCTCCCTTTTTATCTCCATCAGACCCCGTGAAAACACCGCCCATGCTCTTTGCGCCAGCCGATATATCCCCTGCTTGTCTTATACTCGCCGTATAAGTTCCCTTCGCAAGGCCAGTCAGCGTCAGGTCCAGGAGCGTGATTCTATCAGAGAGCTGTATCAGTCTGGCAAGGCCTCTGACTGGTGATGGTTGCGGTTCGGTAGGTGGGATGGGTGGAGGTGGCGTTTCCAGAATGCAAACAGCGGTACTGTTTGCTGCGCCAGTACCGCGGATGATGGCAGTACGGCCTGTAGATTGTATGGCGGAAATTATAGTCGAAGGTGGGGTGGTCGTGGTCGTGGTCACGAGTTGGTCAGGAAGAGAGAACTCTGTTGATTGTATGCCAGGGACCTTGCTGAGAGCGCCGGAGATGTCGTCGGTGCAGGCTTTACAGGTCATGGGGACGGCGAACGTGGCTTGGTATGCCGGAAATGCTTTTGTGGTTTCCATTTTCCTGGTATCTGAATTGCGGTTGAAGGCGTAGTATAGAGCTCCAGTCGAGACGCAGGCTGCGCTTGTATAGAGGGTTTTTCTAGGTAGCAAGCTGCTCATAATATAGTGCTATGGAGGAAAGAAGCGAAAAACAACGGAAGCCTTCCTCGAGAGGCAGAGAATAGAGGTACACATCATGGTCGTTGCTGCCAAGCGGGGGGATTGGAAATCGGGAAAATTATTTGAGCCGAGGACGGATGTCGAGATCGACCTCGCCGCCGCCAAACTCCGTCCTACCATCAATATTTTTTCAGGAACCATTCATAGCCCAACGATACCCTGCCATTCAAAGCTAGTCAAGACTTCATTTACCAGCCTTATTGTTCTCAGGCAATCGGGGCCCGGCGCGCAACATTCCACACCCATGCAGCGGTGACGTCTAGCCCAGCATGTCACAAACACTGGGCAGAGTACATATCCCTATGCTTTGCCTGCTGCACACCCGCTAATCGCCGCTTTCCAAACAGACACGTCTAGCCTACTCACGAGTATGGCATCACGTCTCGCTCTCCGAACCCGGCACACCCCCGCTGGGTCGGCTCGCCTCGCAGATCGCCATCATTTTGATGGGCAAGCACAAGCCCATCTGGGATCCTTCGACCGATTGCGGAGATTATGTTGTTGCCACTGGCTGCACAGATGTCTCTGTCACGGGCAAGAAGATGCAGCAGAAGCTTTACTATAAGCAAACTACGAGACCAGGAGCGCTGAAGAGCTTGAACATGGAGGGGATGATGAAGAAGTGGGGAGGAGGGGAGCTCCTGAAGAGAGCTGTTAATGGAATGCTACCTAAGAACCGGTTGAGGAAGCCTAGGCTGGCGAGGTTGAAGGGTGAGCTATTCCAAGGTGCGGTGTGAGATGGATATCTTCTGTGCTAATACTTCACGTGGTATAGTCTTCGAGGGAGAACTACATCCTTACAAGGAAAATCTAATCAGATTTGATGGACGAATACGGAGGAAAGAACCAGAAGTGAAGACCGAGATATTGAAGAAGAAATCGATATAGTTATGGGCAATTGCAATTGAAGGCAATTTTAGGCGTTATTGTAGGACTAATCATAAGATATTCTTGTAACATGCTGACTCCAACGTATGTATGACAAATAAAGCTCTACCAATGCTAAAACCCAAAGTCCAAGCCCAGGCATTAATATCAAAATCATTGAGCTCACCGACAATATTCATCGTGTCACAGTGCATTGAATCAAACCATTGGGGTCAGATTGGGGCGCATATACCTCAGCATCCTTGCCAGTGTTTTTGAGGCCTTTGTGCCAGCTCATGTCTTTTCAATATCTTAGTTCACGTTCTCAGAAAAGCTGAATGATGACTTACCGATCTCGAAATAGTGCTTGTTTGGCAGGGAATAATCAACAGATCCAATCTCAGGCACGGCAGCCATGATTTGCTCGCACATTTTGTACAGCGTGTTTTGAACGCTAGGGCTGACCTCCGTTGCGAAGGTATCGAGAGTGATTTTTCGAGCAGTTTCCCAGGCGCCGTCGAACTTCGGTACAGCAGACTCTACTTCGCCAATGCCGTTGAACGTGTTCCAGGTCCATCCACAGTCGACTTCGGTGCTCAAGATGCGATCGTAGACATCAGGCAGCGTAGTGTACTCATCTCGGTAGAAAGTATGGAAGGCTGATCCTGTGCTCTTGAGCACTAAAAGGCCTGCAATCGCTGAGCGGACAATGATGCCTTTGCCTTCGATGGCAGTGGCCTCTACATTCCGAGTTTCTGAGCCGTCACGGTAGAAGGAATGTGGGTGAGGTTTCCCGCCTACGTTCAATCGTGTCCACCGGTGGACCTTGACCTTTACCTCAGCTTCGTGAATGTGCTTATACGTGTCGACGAAATGAGTGGCTACAATAGCTCCGAACAGCTCGGGTGGCGTCACTGGGTTTTGCTTGGCCATGATGTAGACTGTGTTCTTCATGGTGTCGGTGGCGACAACAACTGTGTTGTCGGCTTTGGTATAGCTTCATTCCATTAGCTCCTTTATGTCCAGGTGGAATTAGAAGCCTACGAGGTCTCAATGTCCCCTTTCAAAAGTACACAGACTGTCATTTCTACGACTGTCTGAAAGCCTGTCTGTTCATCCTTGTGGACTTTATAAACACGTATGTTATCCTTGCCATATCGCGCAGCGGAAACCTGGGCCATGATGCTTCTCGAAACGAGATAAGAGAAGTAGGATTGTTCTGCCTAAGGTAGGTACGAGACCGTGAGGAATTCTGACTAGGCTGACCCCGTATTGCGGAATGACCTTCTGTTAAGAACAGTAAGTATGTGAACGTCGTTATATAGTTCTATCAAGGAGGAGCTCTTACGAACGATAACCGTATCCCCAGGAAGCGGAACCCTGTACCGCTGGTGCGTAAAACGGCGAGCTCCGAAGCACACCATTAGAGTAGTCACATTGTCCTCGCACAGGCATTGATACTTTCCGTGAGTATGCCGTGTGTAACCATCAACAGTATCAGGCCATCTCGGAGCACGGACTGGCCCGAGCTTTAGGCAGCTCTACAAAGACAAGCTCCAATGACATTGCATTCAGCCTTGTCCAAGCTTCCAGGCATAGAAGTACATAGGGCTGCACCAGCCAGGGACCAGCTGGATTGGGCTTAGTTCAATACTAGTGGCGATCATCTATCTCGAGACAGTGAACTCGAAGTGCCCCCCAAATAAGATCGATTCAACAAGTCCATCTTGCAAGATACCATCAACGCATGCTCGAGGCCGGGGATGAAGCCCTATTGACCGCTAAGCACTATCCACCTTTTTGCTCATGGAGTTGCGCATAATTGGACCCAATTAGCCTTTCTCGTCCACAAGGCCACCTGTGTCGCTTGAGCCTGCCCGCTTTCCCCAGTGACCAAATGGACGCGCCTCATGAAAGGGACATTGAAGTACGACGGAGACTAATCAGGTCTACATAACAGTAAAAGGGATGTAATGAGCCAACTCACTGGACCGGGCTCCTCTGTGACCCCTACTCAGGCCAACCTCTTCAGGCACGGGCGCTCGCTTTCACAGCAAGGCCCGGGAGAAATATATGGAACGAAAAATGGCACATATGTTCCAACGAGGGAGGGACAAGATGGACGATCAATGGCCAATGCTATGGCTTTCGGACCACGGGGTGCTTCGCTTGCCCCGTCGGCCCAGCCTCCTGGTAGCTTTAGTTCCGATCTGAAGAGCATTAACTATTCGCGAGCGGGTACTCCAAGACCGGATGTAGGGACCTATGTGACAGGGGATTATTTTGGTGCGGACGAGGCTATGACTTCTGAACAACGGCAACGTGAGTTGCGAGAAAAGATCAATAAAGAAACAAAGATTAAGATTGGCTCGGAGAATCTACTGGAAGCGCTCATTTCCAAGAATGCCAAACAGACGAAAGACCAGAGGCAGAAGGTCGAGTCCGAGCTCACCTCTGCTAATCGTAAGCTCCTAGAGCTTAATTCGCAGCTTGAGGAGGAAATTGAGCAGTCCAAGCGCCCAACCACACCTGGAAGGGATCGAATATCTGGCCTTTTTCAAGGGAGCCCGTTAAAGTCGCCTGAAGGAGACGAGAGGCTCTCACAAGACCAATTCTCACTGATTGAACAAGAGTCGGAATCTCCTACCTACATCCTCGGCGAGATACTCCAAGCCCTCGAAGTAGAGGGTATGCAACCTGATTACTATGTGGAGAGAGCCAATAATCTGGTGGAATTGTTCAAGAGATATCCGACCTTGAAGCATGACCTTGCCTGGGCAGACTTCGGCTTACGTGTGCAAACTATGCTTCTTAGTGAAAGCCGTGAGGTGGTCGCCGCTGGATATCGGGTAACGAGACATGCCATTGCGGACCGGAAATCGCTTAAGACAATCCGTGGCTTGAATACCGATCATCTGGTGATATTGTCGCTTGTCAAAGAGAGCAAGGCAAGCATCGAAAGGGAGCAGGCGCTCAAATTTGTCCGAGCCTTCTTAGACGTTAAAGAAGGTGTGCACGAGCTTTCTAATGCAGTTATTCGTACTGTAGTCGCTATGGCAGAGCACCACGAAGATCGGCTTCGAAACATAGGCCTCTTAACGATCTCTGAGATACTGGTACGAGATCCTGCTGTTATAGTTGCCGCTGGTGGAATTGGTCCACTCTCAGATGCTCTCGTCGATGGATCATATCATGGAGCCGAAAGCTTGGCGATGAACTTTCTACACTTGCTCGATAGGCCAAAGCAACGAGGACACTTACAATCTGGCCATGAGTTAGAATCAGCGTTTACTCCATTCACCGACCCCCTCACTGTGCAAGGGCATGAAGAAAGGCTGAAGGCGGCCGCAACCCTGCTTGCTGCAATACTCAAGACCTGGCCAGGTATCTTCACTGTCTCCCGCAATGACTTCATAGCCGTCAAATCTCTGGTGCTGTCTCTGCAGTATCCTGCCCCTTTGACGCGTGATTTAATTCTGGATCTTCTCTTTGACGTTTTACACATACAGCCCCCTTCTTGGACCTCGTCTTTCCTGGCGGGTCGACGATTAACCACTTATGGTCGGGTGGCCAACCTGAAAGCAGATAGCACGGAAGTGCATTTCAAAGCGGACACAGAGGAAGGGAGCAACTTCAGCCTTGTAGAGCATTTTACCGCTTTGCTATTAGCCATGTTTATGCATTGTGGTCTGGTAACGGTACGTGATCTGTACTTAGTAGTCCTTCGTTTCGCGTAGTGTGCTAAAACTTTACTTAGGGATTGTCCGATCTTATCGAAAGTGCAGACGATGCGATGCTGAAGCGAAAAGGCACTTTACTTCTCGGGGAGGTCCTGAAGCTTACTGATCATTGCTTACCGGCCGCCCTCAGTGCTAAATTACAGGTGTTACCTACGTTATTGGCGGATTCTGTCCGAGGAACGGGAGATGCTCCATCGGCTAGCGGAGTCATATATCAAATCGACAGTGTCAATCGCACGCTGCAACGCTCAGGTTTGGCTTCCAAGTCACAACCATCGATAACAGCGATTGCTCGACAATCGGATCCAATTAGTTCCTCGCGGTCTCCTGAGCCTCCTAAAACGAAGCTGAGCGTGGACATGGATGAAGTTCAATTCCGCTCCCTGCTGTTAGAAACGCAGGTTCTCACAAGCGCCAACCACCTGAAATGGAAATGGGATGTTATTAATGATTTAATCGAAGGACCACTGCTCAATCCCAAGCGACTTGATGAATCAATAAAAGGAGGCAAATTTATGAAGAGGTTGCTGGGCTTCTACCGACCATTCAAATACAAGTTTTCCGATTGCATCAATACCAAGCCCAACCAGCGGTACGTACGGACTGGGTGTGCGCTTTTCAAGACACTACTGCAAAATCAAGAGGGCATTGTGTACCTATCAGAAAGCAAGCTCTTAAGGCAGTTAGCTGAATGTTTAGCGCAACTGGATAGACGGAGCGGGCTGACATCCACCGCTCCGCTTTTCTCGCGAGAACGAGTACAGCAGACCTTAACCGGAGGGTACTTTGCCCTCCTTGGGGCTTTGAGCAGTGATCCTCAAGGTCTCCAGATGCTAGAACGTTGGCGTATGATCAACATGTTCTACCATATAATGGAGCTAGATGGTCGGGAGGATCTCATCAAAATTCTACTTAGCAACATGGACTTTACCCTGGATAGCCATCTCCGAGTCATGCTTTCGAAAGCGCTCACCGCTTGTCCAAAGAGCATCCGCGTCTATTCGACAAGGTTTCTTCGCAAATATGCCACCTCAAATACTCGGGGCCGCGACTGCGAATGGGCTATCCGTCTTCTGGTTACACAATTATATGACCCTGAGGTGCAAGTTTCCGAGATCGCTGTACAGATACTTGAAGAAGTGTGCAATCGGAAAGAGCAACTCGAGTATGTCGTGAAGTGCAGGCCCGCTCTGGACCATCTTGGTGCAATTGGTGCGCCGTTGCTTCTCCGATTTCTGTCTACTTCTTTAGGATATCAATACCTAGATGGGCTTGACTACATCACTCAAGAAATGGACGATTGGTTCCTCGGTCGAAATGATAGCTATGTTACTTTGGTTGAGGCTTCGCTTTCCCGAGCACTCATGGTGTTTCCAGAACGCCCCAAGTCCAGTAACGACGACCACATGAAACGGGTTGAATACGGGACGGTACCACCACATTTCTACAGAGAATTGACAAGGACTGTCGAGGGATGCCGGCTTCTAGGGAACTCAGGACACTTCGATGCTTTTGTCACAAGGATCAAAGAGTCCTGGGATGAGCATGAAGACTCGGAAAGGATGCTTAAGCTTAAGGGATCACTCTGGGCTGTTGGTAATGTGGGCTCCATGGAACTTGGAGCTCCGTTTCTAGAAGAAACAGACGTCGTCCAATGGATTGTCAAAATTGCAACGACTTCAGAGGTCATGACGCTGAGAGGCACTGCCTTCTTTGTACTGGGGCTTATTTCTCGAAGCCTGCATGGCATGGAGATCCTTACAGAACATGGGTGGAGTGCCGCAACTGACCATCTGGGACGGTCACTGGGATATTGCTTACCCCCATCACTTGATGAGCTTCTTTCGGTATGTTTCAATGATCCACGTGTATCCCAATTGCTCATGTTTTTTTGCAGATGGAGTCTCGCAAGACGTTGAGGCCTCCAGAGCGAATGCCACCACCAATAAAAAGGGAGCCTTCTGTGGCTGATGAGGACCCTACCAACGCTCGTATCCTCGCTCTCGTCTGCGATTTGGGTAATACAGTGCTTACTAAGCGAGCAGCAAGTGATCTTGTTAAGTAAGTCAGTATCCTGCATTTCGTGGTTTTCGGCTAACCTTTACGTAAAGTATCAAAAGTAAAGTGCCAGCACCCTTTAACTCAGTGGCACTCTTCCGTAAAGTTATGCTACTTCTCGAGAAGCATAACTTCCGGTTACCAGTGCGCAGATTCGTCATCGATCTGTTTGATAAAGGCGTCATGAGACGCATAGTACTTGATGACGACTCTTGCAACGAATCTGAAAACTCTCCGAATGACACAAGGCGGCCCTCGGCTGCCTAAGCATAGAAGGCTTGCTGGGAATATTTTGTGGAGGGTTTCCGTATGGAAGGATCTGGAGGGACAGGGAGTTTGTTATGGCATAGCGTCGGTGTTGATGGATTTGGTTGAATATACCCATGGCTTCATGTTGTACGTTTGACGGTATGTCGCAGCAATCATTGCCTACAAGCAAAAGGGGTTGGAATAGCATATAAGCGGGCAGTTTGCCAGATGAATGACTGCAACGTGGTATATACGAAGAAAGTTGTGTTCGTCTGGACCGGTCTTCAGCACGTCGCCCTGGCTTCATGCGTAGGTTATGAGCCATGTGCCATTTTTTCAATTCGTACTCGCAATTGAAGGGTTCTCTTGGAGGAAAGAGAGCAATCTAGAATTGATAGGACCAGAGAAGATAGTAGGAGAAGCTTTGCAGGTTTGAGCCTAAAGCAGGTACCATGGGTTAACATACTCATGGAGATAGATGGTCTTACAGCCGGAGGCTATTTTTCCAACAGCAATGTTACCTAAGGTTTGGCATTGAGTAGTGTGGTCCTACTTCCGTACACATATTGTTTTTTATGCGTTCATGCGCATGGCAAGAAGTAGACGAGTGTGAGCCGGACTTCGCTCCGAACCAATCACGGTGGAGATGTAAGCCTCAAGTCGGATGTGGCTGGTGTGGCTGCCTCGTCATTGTAAAATGATCTATGACGATAAGAATATTCTCGATCACGCGAAAAATGACCGATGATTCGGTGGCCTCGCTGCCCAACGAACCGACTGGCAGCGCAGCCATGTCACGCCTTTTCAGCTTATGATCCCTTTACAGAAGAGAAGAGAGAGAAGATAGCCGGATCAATTACAACCACTCGGTCTGGTCGTGTGTGAAGTCTGCAAAAGTCACACAACGTTTGGAACAGCCCTTTAAAGCCCGCGATCCGCGAGGCACAATGTCGTCGTTGACTACCTACTAAACCTCCACAACAAGCCATTATCATACCACGCTCGTCCCTTTCAACCCTTCAACACACTCGCCTCCTCCTCCTTTCCTTAATTACTGTATACGACGCACTGCCTGTGTACCATTCTACCTGCATACCTCTATATCTATCCATTGGCCATCTAACATCGACCGAAGTTACCCCACTATCTCTTCCTGCACCTTCAACCTCTGCATACACCTTGACCGACATTTACAAAACCCTCACCAATCAACGCCCTGCTACCCTCCTCACCTCGCGACCGTATAACTTCAATCACCGGCATCACCGTACGAGCCTTACACCGTTGGTAGTGCACAGCGCAAGATCTCTACTGCTTCCCATGGAGCAGCCACAACGGTATAGATGAGCCTCTTCGACAGGCAAACCTCAGGTGCTGTCGATAATACACACGCTCAATCCATTGCGACGGGACATCTCGCCGCCAGTGCTTTAATGGGTGATGCACTCAAGCAGAGCGAAAAGCCGCCAGCCTCAGGCGCCGTGGATCCTCATCGAGAAGCTCGTGCCATAGTCCGACTGATCCAATGCTCTCAATGCTCCCTACCACTACGAAATCCTCTTACACTCCCTTGCGGCAATTCATTGTGTCGGACCTGCTTGCCAGAAACCCATATAAGAACCGATGTCACATATACCGTGGCCCCAAGCAGAAAAGAATGCTTCGAATGTCCCTTCGGGTGTGAGAAACCACATTCGCTCGACGATTGCAGTCAGGATGTGACTTTAGCTAAAGTCATGGACCGAGTGAGCATCGAGGTCGCTCGATGCAGGCCTTTGGCGCCGGATACACCTACACTCCTGGATGAACGACCACGTTGGAAGAACATTGTCGATAGTTCAAAAGTCGAAAGGTTCCCCTCATCCAGGATACTTAACGGTGGACGCTTGGTAGCAACATACACGTTTGCTGAACTTGGCGAGCTCAAATACGATTCGGAAGTTGCGTATCAGACAATGTCGCCCACAGGAGACAGCTACGAGCATCTTGACGTGGCGGTTTTGGAACATCTCAAAGAAGCTACAAAGAATGAATTGGATTGCCAACTCTGTTATGCTCTTATGCTGGATCCACTGACTACTCCATGTGGACATACTTTCTGCCGGAAATGTGTCGCTAGGGTGTTGGATCACTCAACTCTTTGCCCGGTCTGTCGAAGAAAGATCCAAATGCCACCAGATGTTCGAGAAGTGCCAAGTAACCAGAGGCTTTCGAAACTCCTGCTTGGGTTATGTCCAGAACTAGTCGCTGCGAGAGCGGAGCTTGCTGCGCAAGAGGAGGTAGAAACGCTCGGAGAGATGAATGTTCCTCTTTTCATCTGCACGCTTGGATATCCTTCTATGCCTACTTTCCTGCATATTTTTGAACCTCGATATCGCCTCATGATTAGACGTGCCATGGAGAGCGGAGATCGCAAGTTTGGGATGCTGATGTATAACATGCGGGGCTTGCCACAAGGGGACTTGGGACCTACTCAATTCATGCTATATGGGACCCTGCTTCACATTGACGACATGCGATTGTTGCCCGATGGTCGGAGCCTCATCGAGACGCGCGGGGTTTCAAGGTTTCGGGTCAAAGATTGGCGTCTTTTTGACGGATATATTGTTGGCAATGTCGAGCGTGTCGACGACATCTCCATTGCAGAAGAGGAGCAAATTGAAGCAAACGAAAGGAGTGGTCCTCCTCCTGCATCCAATGATATTCTCGGCCAGATCAACCATACCTCGACACTGGATCTGTTGAAAATCTGCCACGAGTTCATTGAAAGAATGCAGGCGGCTTCTGCTCCTTGGCTACATCAGACTTATCTACGAGCCTACGGTCCACCGCCTGATGATGCTGCCATATTCCCATACTGGTTTGCCAGCATCTTACCGATCAACGACGAGGAGAAATACAAACTACTACCTACAACCAGTGTGAGGGAAAGACTAAAGATCACCGTACGGTGGGTGCGACGTATAGAAGCTCAGCGATGGTAAGCCTCTCCGTTCTCCTTTACCCACCGACCCTGTCGCTCGTGTTCGACTTGGGTTTACTCGTTGTCTGACCGAGTCTTTTGATAAAGGGCCGTTCCAGAGTCGTCTGACTCTGAGCATGGTGACGATGATGAAATGACCACTTCGGATGATCAAGACGTTTCCATGCAGTCACAACCCAGTTCCCAGGAATAAGTATACTGATTCTTGCTGTCTCACCAAATAGGTCTTCAAGTGCGTCCTGTACTGTCTTATGACTATTTCCGAGCATTGCCTTGGCACTACTAGCATTTTATATCGCACTATTCCGGCAACAGAAACAACAGCAGCAATGAACATGCAATACAACCGTACACACGTATACACAGAAATTGAAAGTGAACCCATAGGCGGCTTCTTCCCTTCTATGGAATCAATTGGCGTTTGTGGAAGTGGGACATATACTCAGCATCATAGCGGGGGGACATCAGGGGGGAAATTGCGTGCATGCCCTGAGCAACTCGATAGGGCAACCGGCGTCTACATATTACCGACTTATACCCAACAACTGACGGCATCATTCTTGGCAATGACAGTTGCACAGCAGAGAATGGACTATCGGATTGGGTGGATTGGGTGACTTTGATTGAGTATATATATCTCGGGCCACCAGAAGAAGACTCATTCATATCTACAGTATATCTATTTCGTAAGACGCTCGAAAAAGTTTACATAATTGGTTTGAAATCTGACATCTACTTATTGCCCCAGGTCACTGCTACAAGCCTGGATAGCAGAGTATAAGGTTTGATGGCATTCCTAACACTGAGCGCACTGCGTTCTCCCTCCAGTACAGTCCCGTTTTCCAGCAGGCAGTCCCGTATCCGCAAAGAATGGTGGGGCAAAAGTCGTGCATATGAATACCTGATACCGGCCCACTCGGCTGCTCGAACAAAGTGCAAAACCTATTTTAGAGTCATTAATCCATCAATTCACGCCTTTTGCTGTCACACCTATTTACACTTGCAACAATCCTATTCAAGATCGCTTACCAACCAATCAAGCATATCTACCATGCATATCCTCTCTTTCAAAAATCCGCCAAAACCCCACCCTTCAATTTCCAACGCTGCAGCCCCTCCTTGTACATGCACGACTGAACTTGACCTTCCCTTTCCATGCTCTCTCACCCGCTCACCACCACAGCGAAACCTACGAAACTACCTACCTACACCTTCCTCGGTTTTCCATCTCTTCTCTTCCCCTCTCCTTTGAAGAAACTCAATAAAGATTTAATGACCAAAAGAAGAAAAGCAAATGCAATCAACTAACTATCCCCACCGCTTAATAAACTCTCTCTCTCTCCACAGCGCCCTAACAGCCATTGAACTAATTATTCTCTGTCCTTGTTCCTCACCTTCCCTTCGCTCCATTTCCTACACTCTCTCCTCCCCTCACTCACTCCCCTTCATTTCCCCTCTCCTTACCGCGACTCAATCAACCAACCAACCCACTCTCCCCTCCGCCCTCATAATCACGCTCTCACTTACTCAATTCTCCCAGATTTCGACCAACAAATATCACGTATACCTACCCCCTTTCTCCTCTACACATATATAAGGTAGTAAATACAAGGATTCTATACCCCACCTCCCTCCTCCTCTTCCCTTCCTTCACTTTTTTTCTTTCCTCCCCCTCTTTTCTTTCCTTCAATCCTCTTCCTTTCCTCCTCTCTCCTTTCATCCCCTTCTTTTCCTCCTCTCTCCCCCCTTTCCTTCCCCCCTTGCCATTTATTCCCTAAATAGCCACGAAAAGGGTGGGGTTGAGAATCTATGGAAGAGGAAGAGGGATGGGGGAGGGAAAAAGGAGAGGAGGAGGGGGGAGAGGGGGATATTGGGTTGCTGGGTTGCTGGAGGGGGGGAGGGGGAGGAAGGG
>KI911113.1:322625-342895 GCA_000482085.2 Cladonia metacorallifera KoLRI002260
TCAAGCCTCCCTCCCCTATCTACGCCATCTCAACCGCCTCCCCACCCCTCCCTTTCCTCCTCTGTTCCCACCCTTTATACATCTTATACGCATACCACGCGCCTGCTATAGTGCCGATAGCGCCCACTATACTCAACGTGATTTCGAGGATGGTGCTGGTGTCGAATTGATTGCCGCCGTTGGAACCGTTGGAGGTGGTGCTGGGTGTTGGGGTGGTTGACGTGGGCGTTGAGGCGGAGGGGTTTTTACCTGTGAGGTAGGTGAGAAGATTGGTGTGTTGATAAGTGCTTGGAGTGGGTATCTAACTGGTAGATTCTGGGACAGTTGATTGTGTTTGTGTGGGTGTTGGTGTTGGTGTTGGTGTGGATGTGGTTGGAGAGGCGATGACAGGGAGAATGGACGTACTGAGGAAGCTTGCGGTTTGGATAGGCGTGGTGGTGGCTAGTGACGCTGCTGGAGATGCGAGTAATACATTGACAGCTATATCCTTCATGTAAGACTCCTTGTCGTATTAATGAAGGACAGCATGGATTGGCCTCACTCGTTGATGGTAAACTAGCTATACAGCATTCCATCAGCAAATGAACCAGTTCAATATCTATCATGGGCCGTCACACACCTACCTTGTTCTGTCGTAGCCGCAATGACAACGCCATTAGCATCACAAAGGTTGGAAAACACGACCGAAGCCGACGCCGCGTCCGTAGGTTGGCAACCCATCTCCGATGCCGCATCCGACATGCCAGCTAACCAGTTAGTCGCGCTATCAGCGCAGATAGTAGAGACGCATTGCGAAGCCGGCACATCACAGAGGATCCCAAGATATCCAAACTCATAACCATAGGCGTTAGCGGCACAGGCGCCAAGCTTGTTGTATCCACTGGCTTGTATGAAGGGGTTGAGAGCCATTTATATAACTTGTTTGAGTTGGTAGATGATTGAAGAAAGAGAATGCGGGAGATCTTAAACTGTGGGTGGAGGAGAAAACCCGCAACATTCTTCTTCTGCTCGCGCTTCAGCCTTGTGAAGCTTGGGCTGGGCATACTTGAAGGATACGAGGTGCAACAGCTGTGAAACATGCGCTAAGTGCAGCGATAGCGCGCGACCGGACGCTATCAACGCCATCGCTTAGACATACAGCCTATGTCAGCACCAAAAGGCTCATAAAAAAGGGCGCGGAGCCTTTTAGGAACCAGCAATAGCGTAGAGAAAGGTCTAGTTTGGCGGCGTGGCTGAGTACCTAGGGGCGGGGCAAGTGACAGCGCATTGCAGCCTTATGAGCAGGCCTGGATTTCGCTTTTCTTTGCGTTTTCTCTCTCCTTTTGGAGAAGCTTGTAAATAAAACATGTTAAGGACGAACAGGATGTCGAATGCTGAGTTCCCAGCCTTGTAAGTAGGGGTTAGCGCTTTGGGAGGGCTCCGGGCCATTCAGCTCGACTATTTCCCAAAACGGTTCTCACCTCGAGGTCTCAGCCTTCTCAATAAGCCCATTTATTACTTCATCCGGCATTTCCCACGCCCTCTTCACATGAAAGCTTTCCTCGAAAGTGGGTTGTAGAGAGTGAAGGGGTCTTAACAGCTGACGAAATCACTCTACCACTCCTCCTGCTCGGATCTTAACCCACTCTCGCCCTTCCTAGCAATAGCCCTCTTAACCCTCTCCCTCCTCTCCTCTTTCTTCTCCCTTCTATGTTGCGCCCTCCACTCATCCCCCCGGCCCGGCAGCGTATAAGCCCTCGAATCGATCCTCCTATCCTCCCCAACCTCCACATCCCCCTCTTCATCCCCTCCCTCCTCATCAAAGCTTCCCACCCTCTCCCTCTGTTCATCTTTCTTCCTCCTCTCCCTCGCCTTCTCCAAATTCATGTTCTTAGTAACATAAGCCGCAAGGATATGTCTCTGCTCCTTACACCTCATGCTCTCTTTCTGGTCCATCTCTTCTCTCCCCAAATCCAGCACCATATCATACGCCCCGATCAACTTCTTCACTAAAACCATCACATCCTCGGTCTTCTGCTTCTCCTGCGCTTTAATGTCATAAGCCAACAACGACCGCAGATTCCGTACGCCTAATTCTGTCCCACGGATCACGCCCATGAGGGCCCGCCAATTACCGCGTTGTGTCGCCGTGGCGAGTTCGAGGTACATGGAGAGGGCCTTGGCGTCCGGGTGAGGGAGGGTATCTGTCATCATTCTGACGAGCTTGGCGGCATTTGCCAGGGCGTTTGGGTTTTTCATGTCGCGGACGCAGGCGCTTAATGCGATGCGGAATGTTTTCGTTTGTAGGGTGACCTTCGTATCTAACCGATTCCCTCTCATTTCTTCGAGTAGCTCGACAGCTAGGCGACTAGCTCGTTGAACGCGGAGGAGGCGGAGGTACATGTGGTAGTTTTCGCTGTCGGGGGTGATCTTGTATTTACCGGAGGGGTTGGTGACGATGCCCCAGTAGTTTTGGGCAGGGCGGACAAGTTGGAGGCGGATACAAGCGTCAATGAGCAAAGAGAGGGTATTGCGGCCTGGACGAACAGCTGCTTGGGATGCAGGAGGACCGCCTGGAAGGAGAGCGAAGGCCGAAGTGCTTGGGACAGAAAGCTCACCTTCGGAAGGATCCCGAGGTGGGAGTAAGGTCTGAAGGTCGACATTGCCTTCGATCTCCTCTTTCGTGGACTCCAAAGGTTCCATTTGCCGTAACGTACGATCTCGAGCTGGATCGCCCAATCTCGGCGCTTGACGTCTAATTCCCATCGTCTGCTCAATCAAAGAAAGTATATCATCCCAATCCTGTGCTTCTTTACTAAGCAACAGGATCCTACCCATAGCGCAAACCAGCTCTTCATCGATATATAGATCCCCGCTAGCCCAGCGATCCCTGATCTCCTCCCACAGCCTTCTTCCCTGCATGACCGCTTGACTTGCTCGTTCCGTCTTAGCTGGAGATTCTGCCTGTGTCTTGGTGTCGTTCCAGGATGCCATACGTATAGCATTCAGGATGGTAGTGTAGGTAAGATTATTAGGGGCACCAATGCCGCGAGACGGTAGCATTGCAGCAACACCGAGTAGCCCGTCTATGTCTCCGGCTAGGGCGCATACTTTCAGGACGGCATTGGTGTGAATTACGTTGGGCTTGATGGGGCAATTCTCATTATACATGGAATGGTATATGGAAAGGGCGCGAGGGGCAGACAATGGCAGTTTTGCATGCCAAGCGAAGCCACGGAAGAGAGTGGTGAAAGTATGGGCATCGGGCTGCTGGGCACGCTTCTTCATCTATGACAAGCATCAATGCCATGTCCACTTAGTCGATGATTTGAGGGGATATATACCTCATTGTAGACCTTCGAAGCATTTGTGACCCTCCCCTTGCTCATTTCATAATCCACCAAATGATTCCAGCTCACTGTACATTGTATGTCTTTACTCGCCAGTCTGACCAGTTCCAGCGCTTTTTGAAACTCATCCCGGCGCAGCAGGGTAATAACATTCTCTGCAAGCTTCAAGGGATCCTTCAACCATCGCAACTCTTCTTGAAGGCTCTTCTTCTTGTAGGGTGTTTCTTGCTTGGTAGGACGGTTCGAGCGGCCGACATATGGTGTGGGAAGAGGTGGAGTATGGGCAGGGCGATTTTCGAGTGAAGTGGCTTCTACAGCGTAGCCTCGTCGTATCCATGCTGACCGGCTAGGATGTTGAGGCAGTAGGTGTTGGCGGGAATGTTGTAAGGGTCTATGAGAGTCGAAGACGTCCGTGAAGATGGTACGTATACATCTGCGTATACAAGCGCTGCATTCCAGCATCGAGCCCGATATGAAACTATATGTACAAAAAGTGAATGAAGCAGTGAAATCGGATCAGAACGAAGCTATGTAACGTAGTAACGCCTCTAGTCCAACAAGGATGGTGTGGATGGCCAAAAAAATTCTTCAGCCTTTTCGGCATGGGCCTACGGCGCCAGCATGGTTGCGCCCCAGCAGCCCCAAAACAGCCGCGGTGGTGTCCGCGAGACACCTTAGAATCGGCCCCTAATGTAGGCTCCATTTAGCGTCCACAAGCCCCGGAGAGGCAGCTCCGGCGCACATGGCACCTAAGACCTAAGCGATTCCTTCGCGGCCGCAGCTAGATATCTGTGCTAAAAGCATCTGTCTCGTTACCAGTCCCGTGGGCTCCCCTGAGTGCCGAAGTGGATGCTAGGGATGCAGTAGCCCTCGTGCGACTCTGACCATCACTATTGAAGTATAGTATGCTCGCAGTTGGTGGGTGCAGGGCATTCTTTTTCTAGCTGCATAATCTCATACAAGCCAAGCGCTGATGTTTTTTGAACCTCTTCCAAACATTTCTTCAACACCCCTCCTCTGGCTATATGAACGTCAGAACACCCTTGCAAAAGATGAGTGATAGGTGGAATCATGAGCTATTCAATTCAATCTTGTGACTACTGCTCCATTCTAGGTACGGCTGGATGAAGCAGACGCTGCATTGGGGGTTGGAAACAAGTTGCATTCAGCTGTCTCCTTCAAGGACATCAAATTACTCCTCGTCGCACAACATGATGTCCGTCGGGTCTGGTACCGTCGCTGCTAATGAAGTAAATAAAAGATTGACTCGCGAAAAGGACAGAAGCCTCCCTTCTTCATATGCTTGCGGAAAAACAACCTGGAGATCATTGTGAATCTGACTGCCATGCTCTGGTTCCCTCAACCGCGAGAGCTTGCTTCGCCACTCATATATCATGCACGCATATATGCTGCAGCTATAGAAAAAAGAAAAACGAGGTGCTCCAATTTCATTGCAAGTAGTAAGGAAAAGAAAATCGTCTCTCGTGCTGACCGACTCAACAACACCATTTCAACCACCGATCCCAATGCATGATGAGACTCCTCGTGCTATGTGTAGCAGACAGCCGCCACCTATTACCTATTTCCTCCACTCCCACCAAATATGCTTTTCTACCAGACGTTTCGGGTATCGTACGCGCGGACCATCGAGGAAAAGGAACCTTGTGCAAGCGTGTCTATGGCGGAGCATAGGCGTTCGGGTAATTAATTTCTATGGTAATGGATTAGTATATACAATTGGGATCAAACAGATGTAAGTCCTAGGGTAGGTACACTTACATTTGCTGGCCTTGGCCATATGGAGAGTGAGGGTATCCTGGATAGACCTGACCATTACCCTGAGCTTGATACATCTGGTCTACTCCACTTGGGTAGCTAACAGGAGCACCCTGATTTCCGGCTGGCGCATATCCAATCGGAGGCAGCTGAGGACGGCCTGGCCCAGGTGGGTAGTTCGACCCGCCAGCCTGGTTGGGGTCGGTCGAAGGTTCACTACCTCCGTTGGCGGCGCGCTGCCGATCTTCTTCAGCCTTTCGCTGCTGCTCTTCTTCCTTTTTACGTTGTTTCCACTCTTTTCGAATCTCCTTGAACTCTGCACGAACACGTTAGTCGGCGCTAGTTTCATGCTAGGTGCTAAGCGGGCCCAAGAGATTTTGAGTATGGCGAGCGTAAGGCTATATGCAACATAGTGCCGCCGCCAACAATAAAGCTCCTTTTGGTGTGACAGGGCTAGTAGCTGCAAAATAACCAAAGGAGGAATATGCACAAGCTAACCCAAAAAGCGCGTTTGCGACAAACATCTGGATTTTCAGGAACTGACCTTCTGGAGTTCGCTTCTGCCCGTGCGACTGCATGGTTACGTGAGCATTGAGATGGTTCAATGTACCGTATGCCTTTTCACATCCTTGCCACCCACACTTGTACATTCGCTCGATCTCCTCGTAACGGCGACGCGGACGCTTGTGTTGCTGGGCGCCGGGAATTGGCACGAATGAATAGACCTGGGATAGCGGGTGAGGCTGCTGGCCAAACTGAATAAGTAAGGTGAGTGGGGTAGAAGGAATTGTGCATCTACATACCTGACTGGATCGAGGTCCTGCACTGGCTGGCGTTCCTTGGGCCGAGCCTCCTGTTCCAGGCGAACTGTAGGGGCCTCCGGGCATTCCATGAGGATGGCCAGCATATTGTTGTGGCCAATGTTGGGGATACCCCGGAGGAGGCGCGTGACCCTGGTAATGGCTCATATCGTGGCCCGCGTAGGGGGAGTACGGTGGGTACGTGGGGCTTGATGCGGCAATATTTGGATCTACAGGAACATCGGCGTTAGACTTAATATGAGTAGGATGATGATGGTCATTCTGGTGTCCATCTTGCAAGGACATTGACGGACTTTGCGGTTGTTGAGCCATACTTCCTGTATGGCCGTGACTATGCTGCTGTTGAGCGTAGTGTCGGCGCGATTTGTTCTTGCGTTTAAGACTGTTGAACGCGCTGAAGACGGATTTTCACCGTATTCAAGAGGCGATAAAGAGCTGTAGCTACGCACTTCTTGCTCAGGTGTCGAACTGCGCTGTTGGCGCTCGCTCCGATGCAAAGTCTTAGGACTCGACTGCTCGGTGGATGCACCTTTGTCCGTCAATCGCGACTGTCGCAATACACCCATCAGCTCAATGCTCCATCGAAACCAAACAGTGGCAATCGCCGCTGTTGTGGACTGGGTTTCACTTACAGGTTCGCGACAGTGGATTGTTTGTGAGCTTGAAGCGAATAGGCTCCAGCTAGGAATAGTCGATATGTCAAAGCTGACAAGGACAGACTAGAGACCACGCGACGAGACGGTGCGGTACTGAAGTAGTAGTACGCTCAGAGGACAAGTCGCCAGGAACCGCTGAGCGCACAAGTTTCCGCTCGAACGCCCGGTCCTACGGCAGAGGCAACACGGTCTTCTTGTTGCAACTTTAAATGGCGTAAACAACAGAAAGCGTGCTTGGAGTAGCTTCAGGGCTAGAGACCTTGGCTCGCAAGGCGGCGGTTATGGATAGCGCTGAGCCCAAGGACGGGAAATTTTATTAGAGCCCCAGATTTCGTCAAGCGTCAACGGTGTGTGGTGTGGTGTATGATAGTGCGAAACTTGGGATACAATATGTTGGGGTAGTACTTTTGGTAGTGTTGAGTGATGGTGTTTAGGTGTATTTCAAAAGTGACAAACGATTTGGCTGGCTGGCTGACCGAGCGCTGCACGCCTGGGAGTTACGGGACGGAGCAGGAGTCAGGAGTCGCGGATTGGCGACACACTTTTTCTTGCTTATGACTATGCCTATGTTTGTGCAAGTGAGAGTGGCAAGTGCTATGGCTTGCCACGCCAGCGATGAAGCTAGAGGTATTATTCGTGGGGCAAGTCTATAAGGTAAGGGATGCCAGGATGGCCAGTATTGGGGGGGGGACTGGGCGTTCCTGCTCAGGGGGGGTTTGGGGTTTTGAGTTTGGTTCAAGATGATATGAAGCGTGGTGATTGAAGGTGTGATTTCTCTGGATGCTCGCTAGACGCTTCGAGTCTGGAGTGCCTGAGGGTCGGCCGATCGACACGATCGTCACCTTTGGGGGGAACCGACCAGTTCGAGGGTAAGGCGCACTGATGGTTGCCGGTAGTGATGTGGTAGTCGTAGTGTTAGTCGTAGACTGATTCTTACAACCAGTCTCGACAATTGCCGGCTGCTCCGCTGGCGACCTGTCCTAGGCTCCTTTTTCCTTTTCCCTTTCTTTTGCTGCGCGATACCGGAAGGATCCTCTGAGATGAGCTGTTCAGGTTAAGCCCGCTTTCCCCGCAAATGAGGATTGGAGAATGAGTTGCTATTCAATCTTCGATGACTGCTAGACCGTGCCCCGGTTGATTTGATTTGATTTGGATGACTTGCTGGAAAGACGAAGACTCAGAGACGCGCGCTCAAATGATGCCAATAACAACCGTGGAGACTTTCTTTTCCTCGGCCCCTTTGTAGGCCTATGATGCTATACCGGTCAGATACAGAGATGGGGGCGGGAGATAAGGTCTGGGTTCTGATGGCGACTTTTTTTCGGTCTTACGTACTGGATGATCGACGGGGTTTCAATCGTAGAGTTGTATCTGTGTTTCGGATTGCTGCAGATGCTACTACTGTGGCACTGTGGCAAGTGTAGAGATTGACGTTTGCGCTCTCCTTACTTTCCTTGTGTTTGTGGAGAGAGACGCGACTTCTCCTTCGCCGTGCCTCGTGGGGACAGCGGTATGGCGGGGGGTGATTTTTGTGTCGCGAATTTTTGACACTTGTTTTTAATGGTAAACAAGGGCCTTGTCAACCAGTCTCGATCTGTCGGATGGCTCTTTTGGGTATAGGCAGCCTTGGATTAGTTAGTGATGCAGGCTGAACGGCGCTACTGTTAAAGCTATCGCAACTAGCGTGACTGGGTGATGGTCAACTGTTGGTGTTGGATTTTAGAGGCAGGAAAAACTGACGGGGGGTCGGGGGGTTGGAATTTTGTGAGGGACACCGTCTTGGCACACCCCTTGGCTACACTCAATCCCCCTGGTCACGCCCCCCCTTCTTCCTGTGCACCCCCGCCACCCCGCCACAGGCTTACTCACCCAGAAGGAACAATCTACAACCTACCACGATACGAGGGACCGACCTCGCAGGCTACAATGTCCAGGGAGCAGGGGTTGCCCGTCAATCTGGTCTAGCGCCCCTGCCTAGCCGGATCTCAATTTCAACGTTTGGAATTTTCGCGGAGATCCCTGGGAACTTTTGACCCTTTCGGTTGGATTCCGATGAGCTTGACATTGTAGTGGCCCCAGTAGTCCATACAACCGAGACCCCTAAGTACCACGCCCCCTACCATACCCGCAGCATGGAGTAATGAGGCTGAACACAAACTATGCTTGTTCTACGGTACATGCAGCTAGACTGCTGTACGGGAATATGCAACGGCCTGCATGGGCCATCGACATGTACAAGGACATGGATATCGACATGCACCCGGACACTGCAATACCCGACCCATGGCTACAGTACGTTACTCATGGGTTTTGAATGTATTGGAGGATCAAGGGGACATGGCAAGGCTTGATTCCTCATCTACAGATCATGAGTCCAAGTAAAAACCCCCTCAGAGTTTTCTTGTGGAACTAAGATCTACGGGATTCAGAAGAATCCTCCATACGAGCATAAACGAGCATAGACGAAGAGTATGATGATGTCCGACGTTGATCTGATCATTTGACTAAGACCATGTGGGACTGGTGTGGAGAATGTCTTCGAAGGAATGAGCAGCAGCGAATGGACGCAAGGGTGGCGTAATCTATTTCGTTGATTGCTGGCTAATGGGGTGACAGCGCATGAACCACCTTCTTATTAAGGCCTACCCTTCCGAGCCATCAGAACTATATTCGCACAAAGGAAATGAAAAAGCAAAGGGGGCAAAAGACAAAATAAGCCAGTTGTGAAAAGGCGGTGGAGGACAGACAGTGTTAGGAGGGACTCACCTGCATCATCAATCATCATGACCTGGTCATTGCGACAGGGGGGAAGGCGTGTAGATGTATTTTGGGAAGGATAATTGTGGAAAGGGAAGGGTTCTAAGGAGCAAAAAGAGGGGCGCGAGTCAATAGAGAATTCGTATTGGCAGAGAGCGGGGCTAGATTGCTCAGGATTCCACCTTCTCGGCTCTCAGTGCCGTTTAGAAAAGCGCTTGGATGAATTAAAGGCAAAGGCGAACTGGCCAACTGGCCTGTGCTTCGCCTGGACCAGCCACTCTGGACGTGGTTCAATAGGCTCACATGATTGCCAGATATGAAGTAAATTTCGCCTTATTGTGCCAGAGATGCAGATACTCATGCGGTCCATGATAGAGCTATCACAGAAGCCCACCATTCACGCCACAGGGCTCCCACGTTTCCTATCGGTCCATGGAACACTCCTAAAGACCATACGTAATGAAGCATGTAGATAATAAGATTAGCTGTCGCCAGCCGAGTCCAGGCATCTTGGAGTACAATAGTATTCGGTATTGATTGCTTCCAATGCAGAAAGTGCAGGGTTGTGCCCTTTCGAAAACGAGGGGAAATAAGCTCAGCACTGGTCAAGTCATCTGCATGCTGCACTGTAACATCATCATTCGCTCCTTTGCTCGGTTCGCTGCTTGCTGCATGAAAGGAGGCTTTTGGCGAGGATAGGCAGGTCCTGGCAGTGTCCATTGGAGCCATTCAGATAGTTGAGGGAACCATTCAGATAGTTGAGGGAATATCTCCGGGGGGAAGAGGTCATCTGTCCGAGACATGGGACGACGAAGGGCCATCAGCGCATGCGACTGGTGGGTCAGTGGGATCGGGAACAATCGTATCTAGAGTCACCATACGCTCGGCAGTACAACGAGCATGCGAAGCGAGCAGTTGCGGCCATGTAGAATCGAGGAATTTGTAGAGTTGAAAGAAAGGAAGATGAGTTGTAGTGCGATTTGGATTTTATATCAAGGTGTTCGCATCGTCACGAGAAACGGCAGCTACAATTGCTAGTGGGCCCAGCGCAGTGTCTCCCCTAGGCCTTTAGGGCACGCATGAGCCACCCAAATCCTTGAACAGTAAGGCTTGAGGCTATATGCTGGGCGCTACCTTGTTTCCTCTGCGCTTTTCCTGTCGTCAAATCCAACATCATAAAAGTCGACAAGATCAGATATTTCGCAACAACATTTGCGATGACGCATGTGGTCTGCGAGGAGGAAGGGTGATGGCGAAACAGAAGGCGCGTTACGTAAATGATAAGGGGGGAGATACACCGGCACGCTGAATGCCGGAGGCCATGGCAACTGTTGGCGACCCCCCTCCTGCCCTCCCGTGACATTTCAATCAAGGATAAGGTAGAGCGCGGTAGGAAAAATAAACATTCTGCCACGGTCCTTGATGGGGTCCCTGCAGCGAAGAGACCTCCAAGCGAGAGACCTCCAAGCGACACAGTAGAAGTACTTCTAATCTAATGAAATTGAAACGACCTTCGGCACAGGCGTTGGGGGCCAGGGGCTTTCGTCTGCACAAGGGACACGACGCGAGCCGACGTGCCATTATGGATATCACGGCCCGGTGATATACAGAATCTGGAAGTGTGTGTCCGAGTTGGGTTGGAAGGAACATGGGGGTCACCTTCGGAGAGCATGAGCAATTTGGGCATGTGCTCCATAACTAGGACCCCTGGGTGGAGCCGCTGAATAACAGTCCGCAGTGTCAGACACGTGAGCACAAGGTTTGGGAAATTTTCGCTCAAGTCAGGACATGCTTCAAGTCACATAGTTATGTCTCTAGAATACGATATCTCTATAGCAATCTATCAAGTTACCTCCGTCAGCCCGCCACCAGTGACCTGTATAACCCCAGCACCCCCGAAAATCCAGCTTCACTTATTGTGTCTTACCGAAATCATCGCTGGGTTCCGCCCGTCAAATCTATGAATGTCGCAAATGAAAGGACATAATGGTGAAGTCTAATGGTGAATGCAGTGCCCGAAAGCTAGTCAAAGCGACCAGCATAGAGAACGCCGGAATGCTGTTTCGTTCCACAATGAGGCGGCCAGGCAAGAGTGTTTGAAACAAGGAAACAATTGGCATAACGAACAGTCCCATTGAACCGTAGCATCGTGTCGAATCGTCCGAGGAACGCTGATAGTGCGCAAATGGTTACCAACGGCGGCCGCCACCCATGGGCGCTGCATTAGAGCTTGTAAATCCTCCACGGCCTCCTCCCCGGCCTCCACCACGTCCATAACGACCTCCTCCACCTCCTCCACCATAACGAGCCATTTCATGGAGACGAGGGTCAATCTGCTGCTTTGACTCGGTGAGGACGGCTACAAGATCGCGAGCCTAATGTATGTTAGTAGGGTTCATTGGATGATGACGGTAGGAAAGGCACGCACCTGCTTAGAGTCTAAATGAAATAGTGTTAGCAAGCACTTCTAGCGGAGGTTAGGGTGGAGTAGACGTACTTTCAGTAGTGAATAGCGTAATTGCAGTCCCCTTCGATCCAGCACGGCCAGTACGCCCAATACGGTGGACGTAGTCTTCTGAATTATTCGGGTAGTCATAGTTGAAGACATGAGTAATGTTTTTAACATCTTCAAGCGGATTAGCATTCAACCACGTGACAATTGTACAACGATCCCAATCACAGTCGTGAGGCAACATGTATCTGTAAGACTCTTGCGAGGCTCTCTGCATGGAGATGAAACTCATAACATCCTGGTCCAAAGCACGGAAACTCAACATGGTCCTGGATAATCCTGGGAATGCAGCTTGAACAAGTCAAGAGAAATCCAATCCGCCTCGGTACCCTTATGGTACATAATGAGACGGAATGAAAATGTAGCAAGCCACACTGCAACGGATATCCAAGAACTTTTGGCTAAGAAGCCAAAAGAGATCATGAGGAGCCTGGACCAGATAGTAGCAGCTGCAGAGCAAACATCTGCAGAGAACAGAGCTTCACACACCAGAGCCACACGACGTCAATTGAGGGGGGAAAAGGGGAAGTGCAAATCGGTGGTTAATCATACCAATACCACGTGAAGCCACATCAGTAGCAACCATGATGGGGCTCTTCCCGGTCTTGAACTCGTTCAAGACCCAATCACGCTCATTCTGCTGCTTGTCGCCGTGGATTGCTAGACAGGGTTTAGACACGTCTATGTAGACATTTGAGCTGGGAAAACTTACACAATGCTGGCCAACCATCTTGTCGGAGGAACCTAGTTATTTCGTCCGCTACACGCTTAGTACCTGTAAAGAGTAGAACCTTGGCTTCGCGGTCTTCCATGATACGCTCCAAGTGCTTGGTCATCTTCTCACGCTTGTCAAACTCAGAGACTATCTCAACAACCTGGGTGATACGATGGTTAGCGGAGAGGTCCATGGATCCAATATTAACCTGAATGTAGTCATTGAGATAATCCGAGGCCAATTGACGAACATCCTTCGGCCATGTTGCTGACCACATGCAGGTTTGACGATCTGGACGGATTTGCCCAATGATCTTCCGTATCTGGGGTTCGAACCCCATGTCCAGCATACGATCTGCTTCATCCAGAACCAGATAGGTAACACGACGGAGATTAGTCTTGCCAGACTCTAGCATATCAATAAGACGACCGGGAGTTGCTATGCAAACTTCAACGCCTTTGGCAAGGTCACGAATCTGGCCACCTTTCGGAACGCCACCATAGACACACGTATTGCGGATGCGAGAGGATTTGCCAAATTTGGTCATTTCTTGTTGGATCTGAACAGCAAGTTCACGAGTTGGTGCCAGAACTAGCACGATCGGTCCGTCGCCGGGAGCAAGAAGAGGTTGAGCATTGATGTGAACTATTCCAGGTAAGCAGTATGTGAGGGTCTTTCCCGAGCCAGTCTCGGCAATCCCAACTACGTCACGCCCGGAGAGCGCCATAGGCCAACCTTGAGATTGGATAGCAGTAGGTGCTGAAAAGCCTTGGGCTTTTACCTCATCCATAACATACTTGGGAAATCCAGCCTCATCGAACGTTTGGACTGGACGTGGCACATTATTCCCCTGGACTGTGATCTCTTTGAGCCTACGGAATTCAGCAACTTCGCGTTCATCTCGAGCCGAGACAGCGGGATCCTCTTTGTAGAAAGACTTTTCGAACTTAGGCATCGTCGCAAGATCTAAGGCTCTATTAGAACAGGAACAGGCGAGGCAGGCAGTTAACATACCAAAGTGCTGAACTTTCAAACCAGCTCCTAGGTTAGACATTTTGTCACCTCCTGCACCACCGAAACTTCCTCCTCCTCCATAACCGCCACCACCTGAGTAGCCATTTGTAGATGCACCGTAGCCGTTACCGTTCGAGAAGCCGTTGGAATAGCCATTACTGGCACCTCCAGAGTAGCCGTTGCTGCCACTATATTTTATATGAGTCAGTTAATGCCAACATTGAAGCAAAGAGGTGTGAGTCTTGGGAGACGAGAGTTGTCAAAGGATAAAAGACGAGATTGAGGTGATGTCAAAGTATGGGAATCATGTGGGCACAGCTTAGACTGCAACTTCTAAACCTTGGATATTCATACCCGTTGGAATAGGTTGAAGAATAATCTCGACCTCCAGAATGTCCACCAGAGAAGCGGTTGGAATAGTCATCGTACCCATTTGCGTATCCACCACCACCACGAGCACCGTAGCCACCCCCGTACGACATCTTAACGCCTGATCGTGTGTCTGGTTCAGAGAGTTCTGATCTGTAGGTATGTAAGGGAGAGAAGATGGTAATCAAGGAGAAGTGTGTTGAGTGGGAGGAAGTTGATGATGAGAGGAAGTGTGATCGTCGCAAAACGTAAGTTGTGTCAGGAACGACTCAAAAATTTCCTTAGCGTGCTCAGGTAGGGCTGAGTGCCAAGAGATTAAATCTTGTCGGCTATGCATGGAGCAAAAATAGATACCTTCACTAGTCTTTTCCAGAAGTTTACCAGATTTTGACGATTCATAAACAGCAGATATAACTATACAGATATGAAAGTTCTTGCAAAAGCAGCTCCTAAGAAGCTGTGTATCTACTGGACTACGACGGAGCGTTCAATTGTTTCGCGTTGATAGAATGACACCTCAATGCCATAGCTGAGTATGGCAAAGCATCGTCTTCCCGGAGCTGGGTGCCTGATGCTTCAATCGGATTTACCTCCTACTGAAGAGTTGAAACCGATCCGAGGTATGACACCGACAAACTATCCCAGCTCCAGCAGAGCTCGCACATCTATTAAGCATTTTAGCTGTGAGTGTTTCATCAGGTAATGGTGTCCGCGATAGGTAGAAACGGATATACGGATCCAAGGTGTCTCCAGGCCGTCGTTGCTATCTCTCTGCATAAATACAATTAGCACGTATGACAGGCGAGCGGTCTGATTGACCAAAATTATATATTCAATCTTGCCTCACGGCTTTATATCGAAACTCGTCCCGCAGCCACAACTGCTTGTGGCTGCTGGATTCCCCGCGATCTTAAATTGACTTCCAATCAACTCCATCGTGAAGTCAACCTTGCTCCCCTTCAGCAGCTCTAGACTTGGTTCATCCATGACCACCTTTGCGCCGGAACCATCACCCGCCTCAAATACGGTATCCTCTTCGGGAGATATTGCGGACGTGCTTGTAAGAGACATCAGGTATTGAAAGCCATGACAGCCTCCAGATTCTACAGTCACTCGTAGAGCTAGGTTAGGATTATCGTCTTTGGCCATTATCTCTTTAAGTCGCTGAATCATTTGTCAGCGAGGCCCAACGGAGATATACAAGGGTCAACAAGCCACATACATTCGCAGCACGGCTCGTGATATCAATGAGCATCTCATTACCGTCTGCATCTTTCCGGGGATTGGCCGTTACAACCACCGCTTTAGTGGCCGGGGAAGTTGAGAGACTCCGGCGGTGCTCAACATGACCAAGTCTTGTGGGTCCGTGTCGTTGGAAAGCCGGGTGAATAGGAGGTAATGGTTGAACTGCTGGGTTCTCCCTCGAGAAAGCCGGTAGCAGAAAATCTGGTATGGAGGTATGAGTACTATAGTAGCTGGCTGAGAAGAATTTGCTGGTGTTGACTAGCGTTTTCTTCGCCGCGCTGGCGCATGTGCACTGGTGTTTCGCTACATGAGCGAGGCGCTGAAGCACAATGTCAGCTACCATTACTGCAGCTCAATGTCTTGTCCTATCATGAAGTGGTTTGTGATGGAATGATGGAAACAACAATTATCAATGCATGGCCTTGGGCGCCACAACGGAACGCTTCCGTCAAAAGCTTCCGTCAAAGTTGACGAAATTCCGAGCTTTGGACCATTACATAATTGTCTCTGTATGGATTCAGTAAAATTGCAACCCAATGACATGATCATACACCTCCTGAGGAATGGCAATGTCGATATCTCAGAGTATCCACCACTATTCTCGTGGATATGCAACGCAATTGGATGACGAAGACCCCCTCAAGCAACTGAGGAAAGAGTTCATCATCCCTACTAAAGCAGACCTCAAGAGCAAGAAATTGACCAGTCCTGGTAAGATGTGCATATGTCGATCGCATATCAGCTCATTATGCTCATTAGCAGCTTCGAATAGTGAGAATGAAGACCAGAATTGCATATACTTCTGTGGAAATTCGCTAGGTCTTCAACCGCGGCGGACCTCAGAGCGCATTACCTCCCATCTAACATCATGGGCAAAGAAAGGTGTCTACGGTCACTTCAAAGAACATGAGGACTCACCCCTCCCTCCATACCTGCATGTTGACGATGTAGCAGCAGAGCTCATGACTCCCCTCGTGGGGGCATTGCCAGAAGAGGTTGCCGTAATGCAGACATTGACGGCTAATCTACACTTGATGATGGCAAGCTTCTATCGACCTACTGGAAGTAAATACAAGATTATCTTGGAAGGAAAAGCTTTTCCAAGTGACCATGTATATATCTCTTTTGACGTTTATGGTACGAAGTTCTGACGGTTCTCTTACAGTATGTAGTGGAATCTCAGATTCGCCATCATGGGATCGATCCCCAAGACGCTATGGTTCTCATCGAACCAGAAATACCAGGATCGGCAACGATATCTACGTCTCACATTCTATCAACCATTACGAAAAATGCGTCCTCTACCGCTCTGATTATCCTACCCGGAGTCCAATATTATACGGGTCAATATCTAGATATAGAAAGGATCACTGCTCATGCACACTCCCTGGATTTAATCATAGGATGGGACCTTGCTCATGCTGTTGGAAATGTTCCCGTCCAGCTTCATGCATGGCAAGTGGACTTCGCAGCTTGGTGCAATTACAAATACGTTAACTCCGGTCCCGGTGCTATTGGGGGCCTTTTCGTCCATTCTAAACATGGTCAAGTGGATACATCTGCAGCGACAGACGGCAAGGTAGGTTTCAGACCCAGGCTGAGCGGTTGGTGGGGAGGCGACAAAGCTATCAGATTCGAAATGGGCAATAGTAGGTCAATCCTCGTATTGCTGAACATGTTCTCGTGCCAATTTGAAATATTCGTCGAACGCCCGAATTGACCATGCTTCAGAATTCGTGCCTATCCCAGGCGCCGCAGGCTTCCAGCTCAGCAATCCTTCGGCACTTGATACTACCGCCGTCATTGCATCTCTCGAAATTTTCAAGCTTACCACTATGGGAGAGCTGCGTGAGAAGTCAGTCGCATTGACAAAGTACCTAGAGGATCTCCTGCTGCACATGCCCTCTGCTGAAAACCGGAAGGAAGACAGGCTGCCTTATCGGATCATAACTCCATCAAACACAGCCGAGCGGGGAGCGCAGCTAAGCCTCCTTCTGAAACCTGGACTGCTTGAGAGTGTCATGCAGATTCTGGAGGAGGCAGGGGTTGTTGTGGACGAAAGACGACCTGATGTCATTCGGGTGGCCCCAGCACCTCTTTACAACACCTTTGCAGAAGTTTGGGACTTTGTTCACATCTTCATTGATGCATGCTTCAAGGTCCAAAGCGGCCAAGGCAAAGGTGATCAGGAGGTCATAGCACTCCAGGGCCAAGATGCTCAAGGCTGGGGTCAGATTAAATGATGCAAGTACTCATGTGTGCTGATGCTCGTTTACCAAAGATCAAACAGCTCCGGGTAGGCGGATCGTTCACATCAGATGGTGGCGTTCAGATACTCGCGTAGATAGATTGTATAGAGCAATGCTACAAAACATTACTACCTTATGTGACACATGCTCGCTTGGACAAGCTGATGATCCAAGCTTGCAAGAGCGGTGCAGTAGTTTTATGCGTTGTCCAGACATTTGTTCTTTCACCTTTTCACCTTTTCACCTTTCATACTCCAAGCGCCGAGGATTGGATTGAGATGTGTGTGACCAATCGGTAAGCAGGTGGCAGGTGTGGAAGCGCCAATTCTGCGACGCGATCTCTCTTGCACCCAGTCACATCTGATGACGCCCTTCCATCCCCCAGCCTAAAACGATCCCGTCTGCAGGCACTTTAGAGCGTGCAGGAGGTACCTTGCTAGTTCTTCAGAAATGGTAGTCTGCGAAATCACTCTCTTACGCGCTGGGTCGAGGCTCTGGCCCTGATTCATTGCATTCGACATTGCACATTGGACATTGCAAAAAGTCCCCCAATTTCTCATATTTCTTATCGTCATTCGCTTTCCCAATCTTTCCATTGATTCTCTTATTGCATCTTTTATTGCTGCGGTCATTGCCGGAGCCGCTTGTACGAGTACCAGCTGCAGGAACACAGCTTTTCGTCCAGTGTACCGCGTTTCAAGTCTGCCACCCCCATCTCCGTGTACAGCCCATTGCACCACGAACACGAGATTGCTCGCTTCATGTGTTTCGTACATCCATCCCTACCCCATCGGTGCCACGTATTTCCTCCCGAACCAACGGATTTTCCCCATCAAACAAGCTGCATAAGAATCTAACAATACTCCGCCAAGTCTTTCCCCCGGCGCCCAATGCCCACAGGAGCTTAAACTGGCAGCCATGTCCTTGAAGCAGGTGAGATCCGTCACTCCTCCACGTCGCCATGGATGCTAAGATCATCACCCAACAGGAAATCGAAACCTGGGTGCAAGCCCTTGCCCTCTATGACAACCATGAGTACGAAGAGGCGCTGAAGGTCTTTGATAATATATCCGATACTTCTAAGATACTATTCAATTGTGGAGTCATTCACGCGACCTTAGGCGAACATGACAAAGCCGTGCGTGCTGTTCTAAACCCTACCTCTATCGCAGCGCTGACCAAGGCAGGTTGAATGCTACCAACGAGCGATCAAGCGCGACAACTATCTTGCCGTAGCGTACTTCCAGCAGGGAGTCTCGAACTTTCTGATCGGAGACTTCGAAGAGGCTCTGGCAAATTTCAATGACACGCTACTATTCTTAAGAGGAAACAGATGGATCAATTATGAACAATTGGGCCTGAACTTCAAGTTATACTCCTGCGAGGTCCTGTTCAACCGAGGACTATGCTACATCTACCTACAACAGAAGTTGGCAGGATTAGGTGACTTGAAGTATGCGGCTCAGGAGACAGAAGACCCCGCTAGGCACGAAGTCATTGACGAAGCAATCAAAGAGGAGGCCGATGTCAGTCTATACATACTCAACTTGAATATTGGTCTTCGCTCATCGATTATAGGGATACACTGTCTTCTGCATACCGGCTGGAACCGTCTACAGGCCAAATAGCGCCAAAGTGAAGAATCTCCCAAGCAAAGATTACCTGGGCAAAGCGAGGTTGGTAGCTACAGCTGACCAAACGGCTGCTTATGCTGGGTCCGCAAGTTCTGAGGCCAAAGCATTTAAGGCGGGTCACAATAGAGGCATGGATGATCGTCCTCCCGACTCAATATCATATGCTGCGAGCCACCTCGTCAAAGTCGGTCTATATAGCAGGTCAAGACAGCAATCCGAACCTCCAGGAAACCGTAACGTCTTCCCTCCCACGCCGCCTCCCGACCATGACCCAGTCCGTCCAACATTCACCCAAGCTTCTACCTCACCACCCACCAACCCTCCAATCCTAGCCAATCACCCCAGCAGTCCCCCCAAACCCTCCCGGCCCGAACCTCTCAACCTCGACTCGATAACACAAGACCCCAACAAACCCCGCATAGGCACCACCCGCACCGCCTCCGAACCTCGCGGTCCCTCAAACGCATACCGCAACTACTCCTCCCGCGACCAAACCGGACCAGCCCCACGTCGCCTCTTCATGGAAACCACTGGCCTTCGTCCGCACTCCAACGGCGCCGAAGCAGACATAGACGAGTACCCCGAAGAACTCCACGCCTCCTACCCTCGCCCCAAAACCCGCTCCCAATCCTCCAACCAAAGCTCCGGTGCCACCACCCTCATCGGCTCCACCACCTCCCCCACACAAAAACACCACCACGGCCGCAAAACCTCCAACACCCGCCAACGCTCCCGCTCCCGCGCCCGCACCCGCCACCACTACTCCATCGACGAAGAACCCGTGGGCACAGACCAAGATCCCAATACAACATCCTCCCCACACTCCTCCCTCTCCGAATTCGAAATCCTCCACAACGCAGGCGGCACCCTCTCCCGCCCCCCACCAGCACCAGCACCGCGCGCCTGCTCCTCCTCCCGCCGCGCCCACCCCCCTCGCCCCGCCGTCATTGCATACGAATTCCACCTCAAATCCATCCGCATAAAAGTCCACTGCGGCGACGACACGCGCTACATGATGCTCACCCCAGACATCCCTTTCTCAGATTTCGTGGAACGTGTGAGGGAGAAATTTAATTTAGAGAGAGGAGGGGGGTGGAAGGTGAAGGTTCGGGATGAGGGGGATTTGATTACGGTGGGGGATAGGGATGATTGGGAGATGGCTGTGGGGGGGGTGAAGAGGGAGGCGAGGGGGG
>KI911113.1:343247-461945 GCA_000482085.2 Cladonia metacorallifera KoLRI002260
GCGTTTCGTGAAGTGCGTTGAGGGAGGGAGTGCATCGCTGGGGTAGCTAGCTACCCTTCTCTTATATACGATTGGATTTAGGGAGGTATGGATATATCTATATGAGGGATAATGAATAGTTAATGAGTGTATGACTACCTAGCTTTTAACGGCGCACGGATGGATGGTGAAAAGGGAAACGCGTGTTTCTATCTCCTTTATTCGCTTCTCAACCTTCACGGGGTGTATATATATAAAAGTTTGGAGGCACGGATATTAGTTAGCTTCAGTTTATTTTACTTTAGGCGAGGCATAGCATACATACATCATATCACATCACATTCATATCATCTAGCTAGCAAGCATATCTATTGCTCGATACACAAACCGAAATCGAATAACAAGGAAAACTTCATTCTACGAAATTCTCTTGAACTGTGCAGAGCAGTCCAGCTCGCGTATACTTTCACTAATAGAGTAGTTGTAACTTGGTATGAATTTCCAGCTACCTAGCCAGCCAGCAGAAGAAAGGAAGCCAGGTCTGTCTGTCATATCCCCAATCTTCGGCATCATCTTCTCATTTCTGGAACGCACATAGACATAGACGCACTCGCTGATATGAGTTCTCCCCTCCCGCCATTCCTTCCGCCCCCTCCCGTCAATCGCCCCCACCCCCGACCCTCAAACCGATTTATGCAGACCCAACTCGCTCAGCCACCGCTTCCCTAAATTCCTCTTATAGAACCTCCATCTCAGACTCGAGCCCTCCTCCGCTTTTGCGTGCGATTCAACCGTCACGGAATGAAAATGATTGATAGGGCCATTCCCCTTGCCGAGGGAGGTGCTCGTTCGGATACCGGCTTCGATGTAGCGGATGGCTGGTTCGACGGCTACGTGGATGTTGTTGGTGGAATAGGTGTGTTTAGGGGGGTTGAAATTGCAAGCTATTGCTGCTGTTGGGGGAAAGGGAAGGAATTTAGCTGGGGTTTGTGTGAGGAATGAGGAGAGTGGGTGGGAGGATGTGTGGGAAGTGGGAAGTGGGAAGTGGAAGGAGTTATGGGAGCTTGTGTAAGCTCGTGCTCTGTTGGTAAGGCCGGCGTGGAGAATGGGCGCAGAAAGGGATTGTGTTCCGGGGGACCGTAAGGGGAGGGCGATAGGACTATGCCAGGATATGAAGGCAGTGACAAGACAAAGCAGTACTTACAGGCTAGGGAACACCCTGTACCGTGGGTGTTCTTACTGGGAAGGTAATCTGTTTCGTAGATGATCGTGTTGAGGACATCCTCGTGCTCGTAGAGGACATCGACAACGGTATGGTGGTCCGCTTCTTGTGTTGAGATATGGCCGTCCTTGGTGAGTGGTAAATGACCTCCTTTGACAAGGACGTATTGCGGTCCAAGGCTGCAAAGTCTCTTAGCGATGTCTACTATATCATCAACAGTCTTTATTTCTGGAACTTCCAGTCCACCGTTCTCTAATAGTAGCTTTGCTTCCGGGATATTGGGTGTGAGAATAGTGGTTAAAGGAAGCATCTGAGTACGAAGGTTGACTATGGCGTCGTTCGGCAAGAGCTGAGCCCCACTAGTCGAGACCATGACAGGGTCCAGAACTACGGTGGGGCTACCGTGCCTTCGTAACGCAGATGCAACGGCATCAACAGTCTTTGCTGAGGCTAGCATGCCGATTTTTACAACGTCGACCCCGATGTCATTGATACAAGCATCGATTTGCTTCTCCACAAAGTCTGATGGCACATGGTGGATTGCGGACACTCCCTGAGTGTTTTGAGCAGTCAGAGCTGTTGTTGCTGTCATAGCATAACATCCATAGGCAGCGATGACTTTTTGATCGCCTTCTAGTCCACTACAATAAGTATTAGCTCAGGATAATTTCGTGAAGCATCTGATTTACTGACGCTCCTCCGGAGCTGTCGGATCCTGCGATCACCAGTATTCGTTTCTTTGCCATCTGCAACAGAAATTTCTTGGGAAAGGCTTTCGTGGTGGTGGAGTGTTTGAAATGACCGTTGAGTAGCGCGTCGCGATGAAGTTGCACCAGTTTCACAAAAAGTGCAAAAAGTACGTCATTGGCTGGGGCTGAATGCTTAGGGCAAGGGCAAATCATTCCAAAGATCAAGATGATTCCTACAATTCAGTCCGAATCCTCTTCATCCGAATAACACTCTCCTGGATCTAGCAGTTGTGTCAGCGTGGAGATGCCCTATGGCTAGTGGGAGCCAGCGTAATATACCTCGAATGAGCGTGAAGTCGAATCGGCCGTTCAATTCTTCGGCGATGGATTCCCTGATTAAATGCTGCTCCCATTCGGTCAGATCGTAATCAGGATCGCCCATCATGATGCTGAGGACGAAACCATGGTTTCCTAAACCAAGACTCGAGATAAAATCCATGATCCCATTCGCGGTAAACCGGGTTACAGCAGAGAGCTCAAGCCATCTCAGAACACGCAAAGAAGCCATATCAGTCCATATGGCATCGGTGATGCCCCATCCACTCGTCCACCACGTCTCGAGTCGTGGGAGACTTTTCGCAAGTTGGCACAAATGTTTGTCGAGGAAGGCGTCAGAGATGTCCCGCAGGCGTAAGTCTGTAAGGTTCTCCAGTTTGCTCAATGATTCCACTAAGATGTCGACGTCTGGGCCATTTTGGCCTACCTCGTTGGACTCCCCTTTCAGCCATAGGCTTTGGAGACTGGTTTGATGAGACAATGCTTGATGGAAGTCTCGGCTATCCCACATTTGATATCCCTCCAACTCCAGTCTCGTTAATTTGATATTGTTCTCCAACAAGACGGGCGTCAAGAGACCTGGTGCGTTGAACATCTTATCCATCGAGATTGACTTTAAGCCCTTGCATTCGCACAACCACGCTATAATCTCGAGGAAGATGTCGTGGTGTCTCTTCTCTAGGTCCTGGGTCGCCACCCCATTCTCCGCAAGGAAGAGTGAGGTCAGCTTCGTGCATCCTTTCAGCATAGAGAGCGCGGACATTGCCTCTGCTTTGATGCCAATAAGCTTCAATTCAGTAAGCGATTCGCTATGACAATTTAGGGCTAGGAAACTCTCAGCTCCTATTTGCGAGGTGCTAAAGATTTCAAACGACTCCAGCGACTGAGGACGAAGATCGTTGAGAAATTTCGCAAAGTGTTGATCTGCATCGGCGGTTTGCCTGGGCTGTTCTTAGTGCATGACTCCGTGGAATTTGCGGCAGTACAACTTACCAGCCATAGAATTTTACCGACTTGAACAGAGGGCAGTGTACGCGAAAGATATTTCCAGTGCCTTCGAGAGCTTCGCCTTTGAATACATTTAGATGCCGTAAATTGGGCATTTTGGGTATGCTGTTCGATAGTACATCATGCCAAACTGCTCGAACGTCATTCTTACGTCCGTTGTCTTGTGCAAGAAAGACAAAACTTACTATTGCCAGACAGCTCTTCCAGCATCGGGGTTTGCCTAATGATGACTAAGAATAGTGTCAGGTTCTATTCTATACAAAAGTGTTGTGTCCGGTACCTTCTGTGATACGATTGGCTGTTGCTTCTATATCCAAGCGTAGATGGTTTCTTTTCTGGATAGCGACGGTCCTCACCACCTCAAACTTCGCCAAATCGCCCGTGAAGAAAGTCCTGAGGTTGTCAGTAGTGCTTTGACGTCACAGTAATTCAGGTCAAACGCACCTCCCAATCTTGTCCCTGAAACTTGAATCCTGGGGCTCGAGTAGGTCCTCGAGGTCCTGGACTCTAAGTGTGCGTATATATTTCGAGTAGGGAAACAATGTCTTGCCCATGCTAGAGAGTATTATAGTCTTCCACATGCTGACCCTTTTCTCAAAGACCTGCGCTCGACGCCTCGTCGAAGTCTTCTCATCTGCTGATATCTCAATCTCGTCGTTGCGGGCACTGGTGATGGGAGCAACATCATGCATCCTGCAAAAGGTCAGCACTGGATATGCGGGACAATTGAACCCCTGGATAGAGAGTCCGACTTACCGATAAATGCTGGCCAGAGCAGGGATGGCCAGCTGCTTGCCTGTGAGAGCGCAGTGATAGAGTGTATCGAAATCTCGCTGCTCCCATAGTTGACCACACACCATGTGCAGAAGGTCGTCTGGGAGCGCAGCAGCCATGGCCACAGGTGATATTAAAAGTATCCTAATAGCATAGAAATAAACAATGGATTGTAAAAGACCAAGATGTATGCGAGGGAAGGCGGCGAGCCCAACGTCACCAGGAAAGTCAAGCGCGGTCTAGACGCGATGTTCAGCGCGTCCTGCAGCCTGCCCCAGGTCTGATTCACAATTCCCCTTTGATGCTTATATATGCCATACCAGAAATTTCTCCGTATCTCCCCGACATTCTGGAAAAGTTGTGCGAAGAAATGAGATGCGAGAATTATATAGCTAGTTTTGCTCGGGCTGTTCTGCCTTCTCTCAATCCAAGGGCTGCTCGGAACTAAACATGCATACTTTGAGCTTCACGTTAACGCTTGAAGGCGTAGTACGTGTTCATGATGCCGTTTTGTGTCTCGCAAAATTCAGCGAAGTCGTGTCGTTGGAGGCTCGTAAGGACAAAGTGCGAGATGTTTTCGTGCCTCACGGATTGTAAACCATGCAACTAACGAAACCCTTCAGTTGGTCCTCACCGCCCTGAATTCCTCCAAATCTGCTTATGCTTCCTTCTCTCTTGATAGAAATGTTTTTTTTGAAAAGTACAATTTCAGTCCGATTCTCACCAAAGGCAAAAACGCTACTGATGATACCGAATCTCGCTTTACATGCCAATTATATAATAAAGTAATTAGCAACATCCCAACTTTTTTGGTCTTAACTATTGTTGACAATGACCAGGCTCTATTGTCTGTCTTTAAAGGCCGTTTGGGTGATGTACGAGACAAAGATACTGCTGTGGAACGGTGCGAATGCTACATTCAAGATCAGCCCGACAAGACTGAGTGCCGTCTCATTGTGAAGATGGTCTGCAGGCATGGTTTGTGTGCTATCTCCTTTGGTTGTAAGGATAGATCTGACTTGGTACAAGGCGTCATTAAGACCTACAAACTCACCTACGAGTCTGTCGAGGTCATGCATGCCTTGTTCAATAGGAACGCTGCGAAAAACACCTGGAGAATTGGTGCTGGTACCTTGAGGTCATTCATTGATTACTTCGGAGCCAATACTGAACAATTAGACATCTCGTCGGAGAATGGACGTGCAACTTTCACAAGCTATACGGAGAAAATTACTAATGGAAGAGGTTTGAGCCAACTTTTGCCTTCTAGCATATCGTCATATTGACAGAAGACAGATGTTTTGAAAATGCCATTACAGACTTCAATCACCATAGACAACCTCGACTTCGAGGATTTTACCGTCCAAGATCAGCTTCACATCGGTATAAGCGTCAAAGATTTCAAAGCCATTGTTACACATGCCGAAACATTGCAAACAAGCATCACAGCGTTATACAATTTCCCGTCGCGTCCTATGCAACTGAGCTACAATGAACACGGTATGCAATGCGAATTTACACTGATGACAATTGGGGACTATCGTGGGGCCTCTGAGACGCCAGCTCCTGCCGTTGTCAGGCACGCGTCGCCCGCGTCTGCTGCACATCAACCATCCCGCCAGTCTCCTGCACAAATTACCAGCATACAGAAGCCTACCAGCATGCCACCACCAACCGAGCCAGCCTCCCGCAGTTTTACAAGGGAACCTCAGAGTCAAAGGACCCAGAGGCCTTCTCCCCCACCGCCGAAAGCAAGCCTAGACCCGGATAGCTTGTTCCTGCCGCTGGAGGAAGACGAGGATCGAGTATGGGGAGAGAGAAATTACGAGGATGACGAGGATACGCTCGGATGGAATGCTAGTGCCAAAAACGTCCGTTGTGCTTCAATGCTCTTGAATTCATTTGTTGACCACAAAATCCAGGTCTCGGAGTTGAATGACATGCAGAAAGCTTCTGCAAGTTCCTCAAGATTGGAACCTTATCCTGCGTGGCCAGAAGATCCCAATAGTCGTATTGCTCCAACCCAGCGGATCTCAGACGTGTGTCTTTTGAACTCCAATGGTTTTGCGGAGGTGCTAATGCCCAACCAGATTACGACATTATTTGGTGACTGATGTTCTCCTGCTCTTGCCTTTCGCAAATGTGGTACGCGCCACCTTTTATATCAGGGGTACAATTCCGTTTTCTGGAATGTCTGGTCAGTAAAATACATCTTCAAGATGTTCGAGAGACTAACTTTCCCAATAGAAGTAATCTCGGCTTCTGATTGCTACATTGTACCTTTGAAATTCGCAGGTCCTGACCAGTGAAGCCTGCGCCACGTCAGTCCGGCAAGCTGTCCACGTTTAAGTCTTTTCAATGTCAGAGGCCTTGGTCCAAAAGAAGCTGGTAGCGCAACCAGCTGCTATGCCCAGTACTTTTCGATGGCATTCAGCTTGATCGGTACAAATCTCGTTCCAATTACCCTTGACATCTCCATCCGCGTCAGTATTGCTCCCACAGTTGCCATGTTCACCCCAGCCCCAACTTATGACTTTATTCTCCTTCGTCAACGCTACTACGTGCTCGGATCCTGCAGCGATTTGTTGAATTTCTGTTGCTCCAGGCGGGGTAAGCTGACCGTGGTCATTCCGGCCCCAAGACTCAATCCTGCCAGAACTCTTCAGCACAAAGAGACTCCCCCAGCTCGCGCTTATGTCTGCCCATTCGCGAATGGCGGATGGGGTTTGTGATTTGATAGCATGCTTATTGGAGCCAAGAATTGTACATCGATCACCATGTCCTATTAATAGGGTGAACTCCCGTCCGCATACAGCACGAATTATGGGGAATTCAAGGTCGCAGAACCGGCGTGGTACCCAGACAAATTCTTCAGGTTGAGCAAGTTGGCCTTTGCGGCCATTGCCCCAGCCCCAAACATCGCCATCAGCTAAGACAACCACCGTATGATCAACGCCGCTGGCTACATCAACGATTTTGGACCAGTCTTGAAAGCGGTTGGGTGGAAAGTTTTCTAATATTCGCAATCCCAGTGAAGCTGAGATGCCTCCAATACCACGTTCACCTTTTGAGCCTAAACCAGCGGTTAAAACTTCATTTTCGGCGTTTACGAATACTGAGCCCTCCCAGAAAGCTGAACAGTTCACTACCTTGTCACCAAGTCTTGAAATGTACGCCTCTTGAAAAGTCGAAGTTGAGAGCAGAGGGGACCCTGGGTTCACTTGACCATCTCTTGGCGAGCCAGCATAATAGACGGTCCCATTGTCCAGAAGTAATAAGGTATGGTTACCACCAGCTACGATCTTCAAAGGTCGGCCAGGCAGCTCGGTATCGTCTGGAAATAAGCAGAGTTGTGGTGTAGATACATCTGTAGTGTTTCCAATACCCAGTTGTCCTGATCCATTGGATCCAAAAGCGTAGACTTGCATTGATGAAAAGAACTTTCATTATCCCTATGCTATCTAAATTGTACCATGATGAAGCTGCATCTTGCCTCAGCCCTACGTACCGGCTAAGCGAAATACTAGCGCGTCCCACAGACGCTAGGAAAATGCTACACTTCGATCTTTATCAGCGACGACCTGTTACCACAATATCAATCGCAAATATGGCCACAACGCAGAGTGTGCAGTGCTTCGGCAAGAAGAAGACTGGTACGAGCATCTCTTGTTCCACCATCACCCTATATAGCTAATCTAATTTCACAGCAACCGCTGTCGCACATTGCAAGGTACACCTCCGCCTCACCACTACCTCTCCACTACATCTAACCTAACACCTCATCCCTTTAGGCCGGCAAAGGTCTCGTAAAAGTGAATGGCAAACCGCTCTCGCTCACCCAGCCCGAGATCCTCCGCTTCAAGGTACACTCCAACCCCCATTTCCAATCCCGGCACCCAAAACAAACCCCCTCTGACCACTCACTCCCAGGTCTACGAACCCCTCCTCATAGTCGGCCTCGATAAATTCGCAAACGTCGATATCCGCGTCCGTGTCACAGGTGGCGGTCACACTTCACAAATTTACGCCATCCGTCAAGCCATTGCCAAATCAATTGTCGCCTACTACCAGAAATATGTGGACGAGTATGCGAAGAATCAGCTGAAACAGGCGCTCGTACAATATGATCGGACTTTACTGGTGGCGGATAATAGGCGGTGTGAGCCAAAGAAGTTCGGTGGTATGTATTATATATGGGGCTGGCTCGAGGATAAGGGCTCGGAAAGGGCTAATGTGGGGAATAGGTCCTGGAGCGAGAGCGAGATACCAGAAGTCGTATCGTTAGGTTTGTTGTGGGAATGGGGATGTGGGGGGGTGGTGTGGAGCTTTGCTTCTTAGCTGGATAGAGATCAAAAATATTATATTGTGAATGAGATATGTGTGCCTGCGCTGTTAGAAGAGAACCCTCTCTACATTTTCTCCTCCTCCGCTTACGCCTGGATATTACACCTATTTTGGTTGTCGCCATGATGGATACGCTGGAGAGATAGGTGCAGAGACAAAGGCTCGATTGTGTCTCTCCTTTGCGAACAGAGTGCAATTCCCGTCATGCTAAGAAAACAATTCTTTCCCCTACGCATCGCCTGTTATGTTCACTCTTAAAAAATTGAATTGAAAATTTCCGTTTTTACTTCACATATTTCCTACGATGCTGATGGATCCACAGCCTTCTCACACGCCTACACAGTCTTCAACCCTGACTTCGCCACAACAAATGCCGCCTCCTGATTAACATTCAAACAATAATCCAAATGCGGCGGCAAAATCAAATCCCCATGCAAACAAATATCATCCCCCAAATGACAATCCGTACTAACCCTACTCGGACTCACCTTCCCAAACGCCTCCCCATCATCCGGATCCCCAAACAATACCACACTATTAATAAACGCCGTCTCGCTCGCACTAATCATATCCGCCGCATTATGCGCCACCTGTGCTCCCTGGCTATACCCACTAACACACAGCTTCGTATGCGGACACTTCTGCTGCGCCATCGCAATCGACTGCGCCATATTCTGACTACCACTCGGCGATCCGCCTTCTTCGAACCCAGCGATGTCAGCGGCATAGTTGTTCACGCCTTGGACGGCTACTTGTGCGGAACCGAGCATGGAGTTTAGGGCGGCGACGAAAGGGGGGCCGACTATGTTGCCTATGTTGCCGGATTCGGTGGTGCCGCGGGCGAAGATTAGGGTGAGGTTTTTGCAGGGGAGGTTGAGGAGGTCGTTGCGGGTTGCGCCGAGGGGGGCGAGGTTGGCGCAGGAGAGGGGGTAGTCGGTGGGGGGGACGCCGGTGAAGCCGCTTTTGGGGAGGTTAGTTTGGATGAGGGTTTTTGGGGGGCGTGCAAGCTGGATTGAGGAAATTACCTGGTGAGGGTGTAGGTTGGCGTGGCTCTGATTTGGATGCGAGCAGGCGCTGGGGAGGCGAGAGTGCCCAGTGCGAGAGAGGAGAAGAGGAAGAGATTGTGGAATTTCATTTTCTATGTATATAGCTACGAGTGTCTATGGAGACGAGAGAAATTGTAGAAGGCTTTGCAGTGGAGTTCTTCGTACAATGGGTAGCGAGGGTTTGATATACACCTTCCAGGACGAAGACCTTGTCCTTCGGCTTTGAAAAGCCATCTGATACCTCGGCTTTGATTAACGTCACCCATAGTTCAAAGGAACGAGTTCCGGCTTCGTGGAGGAAAATGCATACAGACCAAACACCGCAGATCCCTGTGCAATATGGTTACTGTTGATAAGAGGCTCATGTCCAGTATTCTAGGACGCCGGCAGAGATTCCTAGGCATGCACTAAATAATGCGGAGAACCTTGACCGCCGTAGATGATATGCATCAGCCTTACCTAGGACCAGGCTTTGAAATAGAAGTCATAGCGAGTAGGCGTAAGTAGCGGTCGAAAGGCGTTGCTTGAGGTCATCGGTGCCTTTAGCCTCACCCGTTTCAGGAAAATAAGATGGCACCAAAACTAACAAGACCTTGGATCTACCGGCATTTCATGCACCATCGAGGCTGCATCCGCAACGCCGTTGGGCGTAAGACCTTGAAGATGGATGTTTTGGGTTTGGCTTCACAACCCCACATTTGGGACAGAGGCTAAGCTTCGAATGCCGAGGTTAAGAGGAGACACTGTCGACGACTCGCTCCAGCATGAATAGCACGGCCGAACGATGTATTGATGTTTGATGAGAAGTTTGCATCTGTAAAGAAAAGGTAGCAAGTGGCCCGAAGTGCAAGTCAAATCAACAAAGCCAGGGTTATCAGATGTTTTTTTATTTCTCCTTTCTCAACTTTACTCAGTCTGATTCAATGCAACAGCGGCCTAAAAATTACAAAAGGCGTTCTTTGACAGAAGTCGCAGACATAGCCGTCAACCGAACGCCCTCGCCACGTGACTCGTCAGTCAATGAACATGCCGCTGTGCTGTGCGATGCCTGTCGCTCAAACCCGGGGAAACAGAATGGACCCAAAATGTGCCAACAGTTCGTACGCCATTCGCAGGGCATCTTCCAAATTGACCCAGATCTCCGAAAATAAATTTAGTCCCTTGTAAAAACCGCCCATTCCTGAAGGTGAGTGGACCTTTGGCAGAGCGCATTGAATGGACGTCTCCAAGGCTTCTCTGCATAGGTCTGGTGGCTAGCTCGTGCCTACCTGTCCGGTCCGGGGATGAATGAGAGACTTCTCTGAGCGGCGCATAGGTTCAAATTGTACTGTGGTCTTATGGCTGCCATGAACTTGCCATGGGCCAATCTGAAGTCATAGTTCCCCAATACTGGGATAGAAGTCGTAGATGATACAACATGCTGTGTGCTTTTTGCCTTTTCAATGCCATTGCGATTGGTTGACAAACCCCTCTTCCATCGTCCTATCTTCCAAAGTCTGTATGAAATTCCTATTTCGGCCACTCGTAGCCCTGCTACCCCTTCTCCTCGCATTTGCCGCCGCGTTGGGGTCGACATATCCGTCAGGTGGAGGAGGATAATATGCAGGACTGGGTTGCAATCTGATTGGTGCGTTCGGATCAAGATGACTCGCAACTCTCTGGATTGACTGAGGGATACCTCCCCCTGACTGATCCATAGTTGATGCTCGTTGCCGGCCTGCTCTTGTTGTAGCTTGCGCGTATAGGTTCTGCTGCTGCGTATATTGTGCTGGGGCCATCTGGCCAGGGACCTGTTGTATCATGCCCATCTGGTGACTGTAACCAGCCGGTTGCGAAGGATAAGGCGGCGGCGCACCCTGTTGATGGGGAGTGTACATATTGTTGTAAACTGGCGGAGCTTGGCCGAGAGGACTTTGACCATATTGGCTCATGTGCAAGTTTTGTGCATAGGCATTCTGCGCGGCTGACTGAGCTTGGGCCTGCGCCTGGGCTTGTGCTTGGGCCTGTGCTTGGGCTTGGGCTTGGGCTTGGGCTTGGGCTGCCTGGGCTCGTTGCTTGCTAACGGCTTCGGCTTGTTGTTGTTGCTGCACGCCAGGAGCGGGCGACTTAGTCAGAGATGATGACTTGAGATTTACTGGCGGTACGAAGGCTCCCGTAAACTTCTGCTGGGTGATGAATGGGTGTAGTTTGGCCTGCTGAGGGGACCAGCGCTCTAGTGGGTTAATGTTGAGCAGACCTCGGACAAAATCGATAAAAGCATGACGATTGGTCATTTCTACAAAGTATTAGTGTTGCAACATGACGATCAGGAGCTGGCTGCCTACCCCGGTCTATCTCAGCCTGCTTCATGTTTTTCCTGGGCATTGCATAGTTCCTGATAATTTCGGGGAGCGTCGTTGCTTGAAAGTATTTCTTACTAGGCTGCTCTTTTGAGCCGTGCTCTCGTGAGTATTGCTCCATAGATTTAAGCCGGTAGGTACGCCTGCCGTATTCGTCATGGGTTTTCTCAAAGAACTCGCCGGACTGCTTGCCCATTTCCAGCATCCATGTAGGCGGCAACCCTAACATTTCAGTTATACGAGAAACCTGGTTATATTCAGAGGACCCTGGAAAGAGAGGCAGGCCTAGGAAAAGCTCAACCACAATGCAGCCCAAGGACCACATGTCGATCGCTGATGAGTATCTAGTGAATGTAAGCACGAGAAAAGTATTACTTTGAACTCTCGACTCACGGTAGTCCTAAAAGCACTTCAGGTGATCGATAGAACCTTGATTGTATGTAGGTATACACGGTCTGCCTCTCATCACAGGCAGAACCGAAGTCGATGATCTTAATAACAGGGCTCTCAAGGCTGATCGGACTGATCAGTGTCTGTCAATAGATAGGGTGGATGTCACGTACTTCTTGAGGAGAATATTCTCCGGTTTAAGGTCACAATGTATAAGCCTTGCCTTATTGAGCAAACTCAAACCGTTGAGCAGTTGCTGTGCAAATACCCGTACCAATGTGGTACTCAATCCCCGAAACTGATTCTGTTTGATCAATTCGTAAAGGTTGACACTTAGTAGCTCGAACACTAGACACAGATGTTGCCGGTGAATGAACGTGTCCTTAAGCCGTAGGAGATGATGGTCATCGTTCTTATCCAGTTTTTGGTTAAGGAGGTCGAGTACCGAAACTTCCATCATACTCTGATTGAAGTACGCGGTCCGATTCTTGACAACCTTGACTGCAACAACTTCTTGTGTCTTCAAGTTCTGGCATTTGACCACTTGACCGAACGTGCCCTGGCCAAGGACATCTAATATGAGATACCTGTTTTTGTGACCATTTTCTTCATTACCAAGTATGTCGTTGACAAACAAGATATAGTCACTATCCTCATTATCATATCCATCATTCTTGACTCCTTTGCTTGGCTTGGTGAGTACTCGTCGAGGGTTTCGTGAGGACTCATATTTGAAAGCAGGATTGCATATACGATAAGTGGAAGGGAGATGAGTTGTTAAGGCTTGCAATGGCTATAGAGTTCATGTCAGTCGAGCTCCACAATTCTCCCAAGTACTGGGCTTACACTTATGAAGCCCCCTTCCGGATTCGCCCGTCGGAAAGCTGGTTGGGGATTGATCCTGGGCAGGAGATCTTGCACAGAGTCCAATTTCTTGAATCTAGGTACTGGGCCGCGAGGCATGTCTGCCGTGCCAGCGGCATGAAGGGGTCGAGTATTGCGGGGAGATTTCGCCTCACGACCGAAAACGGCGTTGAGGTGCGCTGTTGCAGAGTTGGGGTAGTATTGCTCATAGTTGGAGTCCCCAGGTTGGATAGGGGGAAGATGGGGTGGCTGCCTTGAGGTCGCTACAATAGTATCAATACGTGCGAAAAGAATTCCGGCGAAATGCAATGACAGAAGAGCGGTAAGCCTTACTTGGTGTGGTGAAACTAGACTGAGAAGGTGTCGAGTAATGAGATGAACGTGTTGGCGATTGTCGGGCAGAAGTACTCTGGGGCGGGTATTGTCCATACGGGCTCTGGGCGGGCTGCTGAGAGCTTGAAGCGTACGGCGACGAGGGCGTAGTCTTCATGGGCGAGTATCTTCGCGCCGCTGAAGAGTCTTCTTGACCCAGGTATTGTCCAGGTGGCCGATGCTGGTGGCTGGGTCTCGCGGGATATTTCATGCGATTGTAGGGATCGGCGTCTTCCATTGCAACATCTCCATCCCCAGAATTATATGCACGCGAATGCGGGGTCCCAATAGGCGACACTGCCATGGATTGCGGCTGAGAAGGTGCTGAAGGGCTTTGGTAAGCTTCATAGCTGTAGCTGGACTGCGACTGATGTTGTTGTGTGGAGCCATTGGGCTGTTGCTGCTGCTGTTGCTGCTGGGCTGCAGGGAATCGTGCCTGGCGATTCCCTGCCACCTCCGAGTAGAACTGCTGATCCATCAAGGCGCGTCGTTGTAGTGTGTACAGAGTCACTCGTGTGCAGACGGTTCCGAAGACTGCTACTCTCGTGTATGATTGTTTCCTTCTCGGTCCCACCTAGTCGCAAGCTGGCATGTATTCAAATTCCTGGCAGGCCGAAAAGAGACGTTTACAGCGTTCGGGTAAGCACCAAAACCCTGAACGGTGTTCAGGAGCAGCAAGTTGCTGCGTGTCTTGCGTTCCGAGACTGAAGCATGAGCGCCTTAGAGCGACGTCCAGCTGCCCGATCGTTAATAGTGGCTTTGGCCTAGGCGGCTAATGCACTCAAAGCTTATTCCGGCGATCAAACAGTCTGGCACAGGTGGCCTCTGCTCCCTTGACATCCATAGGCGGTCAAAGAAGAAGCAGGGTCGAGTAGACCTAGCGTTATAGGAGTGGAAGAAGTGTACGAGACTGCCAAACAATGGGATAATGAGGTGAGACGGGTTCAAACACCCTGCGCAGGGACCTCGCTTAGGGCGGAGCGCCCTAAGTTCCCGCGCCTACAAGGATCTTTTGGTTGTCCTACGTAACCAGGCATACGATAGTAGTCATGGATGACAAGTCGAAAATCTACATGGCAGGCACCGTCCATATCTGTTGATAGGGCAGCACATCAGCCCAGGGCTTCATGTAAGCCTCCATGTATTCTATGACAGAGGCTTGTGGGCTTCATCTGGCGAGTGATTGTGAGGTTGCATGACCCTCGTCGTTCTTTGAAAAAGTCCATGGATCAATCAACCCACGAACGCCAAATCGGGGGGAACAGTAAAGTCGATATAGAAGACACACAGAACCCTCGATCTAGCCCTATACGCGCGGTTGCTGTGGGTGAAGCTGAAGCTATTCGGCTCAAAGGACTTGCCACCGAGGTCAGGGATCAAGATGATCTCGAGCGGGATATTGGTCGTCAAGTAAGGAGTCTCAGATTGCCACCTTAGTTCCTCGTCCAGGGGCTGATAAGCTTTCCAAGGCCGACCAACTATTAACGGAGCAAGCCGACGAGCGCGATCGAAAACGTTTAGAGAAGACCCAAGCAGAAAGGGAGTAGGTGAACGATAAGGCATCTACGCAAGTGTGTTAAGCGCAATCAGCTAAATGCAGCATGTTTAGGAGACTTCGGGGCCAAGTCCAAAAACTTCGTGAACGCTTAAGCCGCTCTGCAGGGTCTGCCACGGCTACCCGGCTGAACAATGAAATATTGCATCTTGAAGCCAGCATGACAACTTTAAACACGGATCTTGAGCAGATACAAGAACGCATCGATCAACGCCATGAAGGGGAAGAGCATAATGAACAAAATGTAGAGGAAGATATCGGAAATCGAAGGATGCCAAATGAAAGCCAACGAGATTTCCTCATTCGGACTGGCAAGATTACCCCATTCTCCAAGTTGCCAGGCCGGACTCTCAGCCGATCCGATTCTACCCTGCAGGGAATGCTATTGGAAGCCGAAGAAGAGGAGTCTGAAGAGGCGCTTGTTACCGATGAGGTGCCAGCCACAGAGAAATTGTCCCATCGTCACCTGCTGCAACCTGGCTTTGTGGACGAAACGGACAGTGATCCTAGTCTTGAGATACTAGATGAGTCGGATAGGCCGAAGAAGCGTCGACGTCTACAAAAGAGGAAACCGTTAGCACAGGACAGGGTCAATCCAGGGAAGCAGCCGGCCACAAGCTCGTATGGGGGTGCTGAGGAAACTTCTTCTGAGGACCAGGACGACTACGTACCAGATCTGGACGAGCGCGGTATTGCAGCTCTAGGCGAATCCGACGATGACTCCTCTGAGGAGTCGGGAGATACTTTCGTCATGGACACGACTCCGCCACGTCGTACTGGCAACAAGCGTGGCAAGAACCGCAACCTCGAACGGCACAAGGAAGACTTAAGTGGTCTTGACGATGGAAATGAAAAGCTATATCAGAATCGTTTACGTAGTTGGGTTGAGAGGCGAAGGGCTGCACGAGCTAGGGCGACAAGCAGAAACGAATCAATGACCGGAGGCGGCGATAGCGATGCACAAAGAATGGACCAAATGTCACAGAACGACGCGTTTGGCCAAGCAGAAAATGGGCTGGAAGATGAGCATGAATGGCACTTGCCGCATCCCCTTAGGCCCGATTCTGTTTTCGAAGGCGGTTATCGGATTCCTGGAGACGTGTACCCTTCATTATTTGATTATCAGAAGAATGGAGTAAAATGGCTCTGGGAACTGTACTCGCGAAAGGTTGGTGGAATATTAGGTGATGAGATGGGTCTGGGGAAAACAATACAAATCATAGCCTTTCTCGCAGGTCTTCACTACAGCAAAAAGCTCACAAAGCCTATCATAGTTGTCGCACCAGCCACCGTTATGAAGCAATGGGTCAATGAATTCCACACATGGTGGCCTCCCCTTCGAGTTTCCATATTACATACTTCCGGCAGCGGCATGATCGATATTGGTAGAGAATCTCGGGAAGAAGAGCAGCTAACGTCGGCAACTCCACGGTCCAATGATCAAAAGCCATTGACTAAAGCACAAAAGTCCGCAAAGAAAATTGTGGATCGAGTTGTTCAGGAAGGTCACATTCTTGTTACTACTTACTCGGGCCTGCAAACTTATGCCAAACTCTTAATACCTATGCATTGGGAATATGCGGTCCTTGACGAAGGACATAAGATACGAAACCCGAATGCCACCATTACCTTGTATTGCAAAAATTTGTTGACTGCAAATCGAATCATATTATCAGGAACGCCGATGCAGAACAATCTCGAAGAGCTGTGGTCGCTTTTCGACTTTGTCTTTCCTTCGCGACTTGGCACCTTAGTCAACTTTCGACAGCAATTCGAGATTCCTATACGGCAAGGTGGATATGCAAATGCGTCTAATCTTCAAGTTCAGACCGCAGGAAAGTGCGCTGAGATACTGAAGGACACCATTTCTGAATACCTACTGCAAAGGTTCAAAGCTGATGTTGCCTCTGACTTACCTAAAAAGAGCGAACAGGTTCTATTTTGCAAGCTCACTAAATTTCAGCGTGACGCATACGAAGCTTTCCTTAGTTCAGACGAGCTGAAGGCCATCATGAATGGCAAGCGCCAGATCTTGTACGGCGTTGATATCTTACGAAAGATCTGCAATCATCCCGATCTTCAAGAGCACAGGAGTCTCTCTATTAAAATTGGATATGACTACGGCAATGGAGCCAAATCCGGAAAGATGCAAGTGGTTAAAGCATTGCTGGGATTATGGAAAGTACAAGGACACAAGACTTTGCTATTCGCCCAGCATAGGATCATGCTGGATATTCTTGAAAAGTTCATTCGGTCCATGGGAGGCTTCAATTGCCGCCGCATGGATGGTACTACACCGATCCAGGCTCGGCAAGGTTTGGTTGATGAATTCAATAACAATCCTGATGCTCATGTCTTTCTTCTAACCACGAAAGTGGGCGGCCTTGGGGTCAATCTTACCGGAGCTGATCGGGTGATCATTTATGATCCAGATTGGAATCCATCTACCGATGTTCAGGCCAGAGAACGGGCATGGCGTTTAGGTCAGAAGCGGGAGGTCAAAATTTATCGACTGATGACCGCTGGAACTATTGAAGAGAAAATTTACCATCGGCAGCTCTTCAAGCAATTCCTTATAAACAAGATCCTCAGGGACCCAAAGCAACGTCATGCATTTCAGATGAAGGATCTGCACGATCTATTTACTTTGGGAGGTGCTGACGCGCCTGCTACTGAGACTAGCGAACTATTCAAAGGTACAGAAGTGCGGTTCAATAATGATGAGGTCCCTTCGACATCAACGGGGTCCATGAATGGCATAGCCAATGAGAAATCGGCTAACGGAGTCGACCTTGATGATAGTGTCCGTAATTTAACTGGCGTAGCGTCAATGGAGCGTTACTATGGCGAAGAAGAAGAGGAACGCAAAGCTGCCGCTGGAAACGCTGCGAACTCGGAAGCTCGTGTCATGGAGGGCATATTTGCCCGGTCTGGAGTGCACGCCGCTCTTGAGCATGACCAGATTGTTAACGGCAAGAAAGTTATAACAGCTGATCCAAAAATTCTTGAGGCAGAAGCGAGAAGAGTTGCAGCTGAGGCAGCAAAGGAGCTGAGGAAAGCAGGCGAAACAGCCAAAGATGTCCCCATGGGCACACCGACGTGGACAGGACAATTTGGAATAGCTGGAAGACCAGAACAACAGCCCCGGGGTTTTGGCAGAGGAAGAGGTGGGCCAGCTTCGTCAAGTATTTTAGCTGGTCTGCAGAATCGACAAGCTGCAAGTGCTGCCGCTGTCGATTCGAGAGCCAGTACTCCCGGGCTCAATACTTCCACCCCCAGGGGTACAGACTTCATGAGGATGATAAGAGATTATCTATTGACTCATGGTGGATTCGTTCACACCCAGATGCTGATAGATCACTTCAACCGCTATTGTAATACGGACGCGAAAAGGCAAGAGTTCACAGCTATGCTTAAACAGCTAGCAATACTGGAGAAGTCCAGTCGGGGAAGAGGAAGGTGGGTGCTTAAGGAAGAATATCGATGAGATGCATCATGATCTGGCGTTTCATCAGCGAGAAATGATACCCATCAGCCTAGATTAAGGTAGCTTCGGGACGCATCTGCAGCTGCACCAGCGATGTTGCAAAGTATTGCGCACTATTCTCGTGTAAACATACTCGATATTTACCGTAGATTCGAAAGCTATCTAGCACTGACGCGCACATGGAGATGTCGTTACGGTTGTTGGTGATTCCTCGTATCGTGTCCCCTTTGGAGGGTCGTGTCTGGTGGCGACGACCAAAAATAGAACTAGCAATGCTTAGCCTACCTAGCCATGCCTTCAAAACATTAAATTCACAACCTCTTTACAACCACCACCAAGAGACTGCAATAGTCACCAAACTACGCCCAGGCACACACTCGTTTCTTGCCTTTACATTCGCTTGATCAGTCTTCTCTTTCTTCCATATCAATACGGTGTCCTGAGAATATTTTGGGAGTTGCTAGGGGCAAACGATCAGGGATCATCAACACTACCTTACCACCGGCAACGACGCTGCTTCCAGATTAATTTACGATTTCATTTTCAAGAGGAGGGTCCCGATACAACTAGACCTGTAGAGAGGAACGGGAAGTCTTCCAGCAATTGCCGTTTCATTGACTCTACGACAAGCCCATCATGATCCAAAACCTCCAGTTCAGCCGCATCATACTCGTCCTCTTCCTCATAAGCTCTGTTACTTCAGCGTGGCCATGGCCGCCATCATTGAAAGATTTAGGTATAGAAGGCTTACTAGTCAGACGGCAGAACGATAATAATAATGGTAAGGGTTTTCCAATGGGAGATATATGGCTCTACCATCAGGAGTTTTGGGGTTCTCAAGGGTTGATAATAATTACAGGTACATCTTCATCCCTACCGGCCACCGGGAAAGCAACCTCTTTACCCTCGAAGACGGCAACACAGGCCACCAAGACAGGCAAAAACAGCAAGTCAGCAGCAGCTACAACTGGAGCAGCAGCCAGTGCCTCAGGGACACAAACAGGTGCCGCAGCGACTAGTGGCCAAGCTGCAGCCTCGAGTATCAGCGTAAATCCTGTGCTACCACCAGGTGGCGTCAACATGATCACACCTTCCGCCCTCGCGCAGACGACATATTACAAAATTGGGGATTATGTATCTTTCGCCTGGAATTACACCTCTCTCTCGGTTACACCTTCGAAAGTCGATGTCGTTGTAACCTGTTCCGAGAACAGTGCAACGTATGCATTACAGACAAATGCAACCTTCAAAGCTACTGATAGTGTGGTGTGGGACACCGGAGCTGATGCGACAGGCACAGCCCCTTTGCCGATGGGAAGTTACACATTGATAATCTACGACGCTGGAGCAGGTCCTACGGCAGCTGCTGCGGCCGGTCGTTTAGGAACAACAGACAACTTTGAATTTGGCATGTACATTCCACAGAAGTACACGCCGCGAGCTGGTAAGCGTCGGACTCCGGGTCTGCCCGTTTCCCTTCAATCCTTACTGATCTCCGCGAAATAGAATGGACATGTGCAGTATGCAGTGCTGCTATCTCGGATACGGAACGGCAAGCAATAAAATTCATGTTGGGCATGTGCTTGGTAACCATTCTTTCATTTACCTGGTTCGTCAGTGGGCTCTTCTAGACATGGCAGCCGCCAAATCGGTCATCATGCAGGTTATTCGTGCTTTAGCGATGGTTCTGCATCCAACGAACTGAGAAGTTTAATCAGCATGGCGGTGAAAAGGACTACGGGGTGGCGTTCTGGCATTTTTGGCTTCAGGACTGCATCGGATGGCGGCGGGCGACATTAAGATGTTTGGTAATGTTAGTGATGAAAGAAACACTTACGTTCGCACGAACGAAAAGGCTGGCTAATTATAAGTGTCGATTGCTTGAGAGTTTCGTGTACCTGCATCTGTTTCTGGCTATCTAGCATGCCGGGCTGTTTGCCGACGGCTTCTGGCTTTCCTCGCGTTTGATCTGTCTTTCCTTTGCCACGAGGTTATCAAACTAGCCAGTGCTGCACTCGGCCAGCAAACGTCAATGCATAATGCCTTTTAAAACATGAAAATCTAAAAAACCTAAAAGAACTTATCTTCATCTTTTGTCACTTACGCGCGCAGAGCCATGACCGCCAGCATGGAGGGACTATAAAGAATCTGGTCTTCACTGCGAGGCTCTCAATTGGAATCAGTACCTCGCTTCACTTGAAAAAGCAAGACCATCGACCCTGTCACTCTTGTCCCCATTGTGTTCCACTTATCATAAAATTCACACCTCCAGATCTCGGCATCAAGCGGTACCGGCCTTCATCACTTCGCCCCCAAATTCACTCGATCTTTTCGAGCGAGAACGGCCGATTTTTCCAATCCAAACAGAACTTTCACCCTCAAAGCTCGCCCCAGTTCTTACAGACTCACCGTCTCCCCCCGACGACACAGACAACAAAGACCCCATATCTCAAAACAGCCTCTCAACCATCCCCCACACCCAGCAACCCCGCACTCCCCACACCCCACTCCTCCAGTCACTCTACTTAAACAAAACGGTCGATCTCCAAAATTTACTCAAACGAAACATTCAATCTCTCAACTCATCCAACCCCAAAAATGCCAGCACCAACCCCCTTCCCCACCCGCTCCAGCACCCCCTCCTCCTCCAACCCCAACAACAACCCTAACCCCTCCCTCAAACCCCCCGGCTGGACAGCCCCCATGACGCAATTCGTCCGGCAATGTCTCCAGAGGGGCGAGGACCCTGGCTCTACGTTGCTTCTATTGGAAACGGAGTTCCCGCAGTTAAAGAAAAAGGGGGTGAGCAAGGAGTGGATTGTTGAGGTGGGGAAGGTGGGTGTTTGGGGGGTGGAGGATGTTTGAATGGGCGGGTTTTGTGGGAGGGAGGGAGGAGGGGGAGGGGGAGAACAGGGGGAAGGGCAGGAGATGGAGGAGGGAGGAGGGCTGGGGAGTTGGTTTGGGTGCTCTAGACTTCATAGATGGGATGGGAAGGGAAAAGTTGGGTTGGGCTGGAGGGTTTTTGTATTTGGTATGCGTGGAGGTTCCTTTCGTGGAGTTGTTGTAAGATGGTGGAGGATTACAGGGGCGTTGTGAGTTGCGGTGATTGTACTCGTACCTTTATCTTACATTGATAAAAGCTTTTCTCATCCCAAAGCCTGAAGACTTCGGAATTGATTTGGAGGAGTGGCTCTCTCTGCATTGATATTTCATCACATCTCTAATCAACTATCCAAACAATGCATGAACGCCTTATTTTCATGTTCCCAACAACAAATTCTAGATTCTAACATCTCCCCTCCTCACCCGTCCCCCACTCCATCGCCCCTACAAGCATACATGCTGATACTTCAAGAGCTATTGAAGTACTAAACCCGAGCAGGGACGCTAGGAAGCAGTGCAATGGGAAGCCTAAAAGGCCATAATTGGAGGGGTGGGAGTCCTAGATTAGATATGTGAGTATGTTGTTGTTGGGGTGGTGAAGAATGGATAGAGGAAAGGTAGAAGGAAGGCAATGTCCATGCTGAGAGAAAGAAGCAGGAGGATGATGGGATGAAAGGTGAGCGTACGAGATTCACAAAGTACAGCGCCCATTGACGCGGGGCTGGTGGGGTTTTTGTGGGAATGGTTGCCTGGGCTGGGTTTTCGGGCTGGTTCTCTGCTTCTCCTTCTGCATCCGCTTCGCTGAGCCCACTTGGACGACGGTTATGCCAGGCTGTTATGGCTCTGGATGAATCGGTTTCATTGTTTTCGATTTCAGCTTCTGGGTCTGTTCCTGCGACTTGATCATGACGACGCCGGTTGGGTGTTTTGGCTCGCGGTACGGAGGCTGAGGCTGAGGCTTCGTTGTCAGCTACTGGATCTGATTCTGCTTTGGCAGCCTTGCTCGGGCGATGGCGGGAGGGTGTATTAGTTCTTGGGGGTTCCATTGGAGGGTTGTGCGGGATGAGACGGGTCTGATGGGGTAGGCTTGTGAGAGCTGGAATCGAGTGTTAGAGTAGTATTCAAGGCAGGGAACTGCTTCATTTGTCTTCGTGTCGTAGCGGAATCACCTGTTGTCTGTGTATCAAGGCAACATGGATGGTAATGTGAAACGTTGGCAGAGCGATGTCTCACATTCCTCGCTTCCAAATTTTTTCTTTGTTTGCTATACATGCAAGCTGCCGTACTGTCACTCCTTCTAAGTAACGCCATGCAGCTGTAGAAACGCTTTTCATGCTTGTCCCCTAATACGTCCTGGCGAGATTCCTCAAATACCAATCTACTAGCCTTCTCCCCACCTTCGCTTCACTGATATGGATTAGGTCTCCCTGCATCGCGTAGTCGAGGTCGCTTCCATTGACTATTTCTCCATCCAATAGCGCACCTTCGCTCCATCGGACCTGTCTACTCCGCTGCTTGTTAACTAGCAGCCATCCTCTTAGCTTCTCAGGCTCGACTTCTAAGAAGCCCGCCAGTTTCTTTAGGTCCATAGTCGTATAGAGCTTGAGGTATGATTTGACGGTGGGTGACCACATTGTGTTCTTGACTTCTTCCATAAAGATCCTGCAGTGGTGGTCCACAGGGTCAACGTTTATTTCAGGCACATCAAAATCCGGAGGCGTAGGTGAAATGAATTTCGGACACGCTGAACGGAACAATTCTTCAAACAAAGGCAGTGCCTCTGGACCACCCCTCTGCAACCTCACAAGCTGGTCGCCATACTTTTCTCTTAATGCTGTGTGGATAGTATCATCGAGCTTCGTGGGGTTGAAAGCGACACATATAGCAATGAGCGCATACATTTGATCATTCTTCTTCGAAACGGAGTCGTATTGTGCGTTCTTTTGGAAGTTCTTCGTCCGAGAAACATAGACCAGGATATGCGAGAACATGCGGATGGCATCGGCGTAGCGCCGCATCATCATATAGCTAAAACCGACGTAGTAGTATGTTGTAAAATGTGCAGCCATTACTCGGGCGAACATGGCCTTTTTGTTTAGTTCAATATCATCGAGCGTCTTTAGTGCCAACGAGAAGTCTCCCAGCAGGCAATGTACCCTGAGTAGTCCAATGATTGAAAAGTAGCCCAGCATGCGGTAGAGCGGTCTTGTACCATATTCGCCTGCGACTTGGTTGGGATCTTCGTTCCGCTTCATGGCTTCGAGTTGCTCGTTGATTTGCGAGCGTTGAATGAGGGAGTAGAGGACGTTGAGGACGGAGTAGCAGCCCCATGTATTGGGGTTTTCTCGGAGGAGTTGAGCATCTTCGGAGGTGGGATCGGTGCGGGCGACACGGTTACGGTAACGGCAGAAGGACTCGAACTGGTAGATAAACTCGTCTATTACATCCCAGGCCCAGTAGTACTAGATAAGTTATTGTTAATTTTATCTATCTCATTGATAGAAATAGGAAGATCCTAAATGCTTACAGTAGGCACCTCCAATTCCACCGGCCCTTCTGAGTTGAGTATATAGTGGAAGAGGTTACAGTAACTATCGTAGCTAGCAAACTTTGTATCCAAAGCCGCTCCATACTCCAGTGGCGTAGCAGCAGCGGCAAGCTGGGCTTGCATATCCTGTGGACCGCCACTTGGTCCAAAAGATGCTGTGCGATCCAATTCGTCCATGCCCATGCTGTCGTCGAAATGGACTTGCTCCTTGTAGTCCTCCACAAGTGCATCTTCTTCCTGATCCGACTCATTGTCCGCTAGCTTCTGGCGGTCTGCCGTCGTGAATGGCTCTCGTTGGTAGAGTGCCATAATGGCAAAATATGAAAAGTCGTGTGGTATGTTACAAGGCGCGTTGACTTGTTCTCGAAGAATTGGCGTTGAGGCTTTTCGCTTATTTCCGTCCTCCCACTATCAACTTTGATCGACGCAGGGGTGCTATCGCTATCAGCGGCGGAGTTTAGCCCCGCAATAAAGCAATGCTCCCCCCAGCTCTCCAGCTACTCCGACCCATAACATCAGAGACACCAATCGCGAGGCCTTATCATCATGGCGCCTCATTATAAGATCGCCCTCATTCAGCTCTACCCTGAGGTCTGTCACTCACTCTCCTCCACCTGCGACATCCGCCCTGATATCCACCCCGTCAGTAGCCTCTCCAACCCGATCTCAACTATGCCAAAGCCGCCAACTACATCGAGAGCGCTGCCATGGGCGGCGCCAAACTCGCCGTCCTTCCAGAATACCATCTCACAAATTGGGCGCCCGAAGACCCTAAGTTCAGAGAAATCTGCACGCAATGGGAAAAATACTTGAACAAGTATAAAGAATTGGCCAAAAAGTTGAAGATATGCATCGTACCTGGCACAATCGTGCAAACGTATCAGCATGAAGAAGGGGCGGAGGAGCAGTTGCATAATATAGCGTATTTTATTGGTCCTGACGGAGAGATATTGGGACGGTATCAGAAGAAGAATATCTGGTACGTTGCGCCCCACCCCTCTACCTCTCACTTCCTATGCCTGGTGCCAAATTGACCCTCCGCTTTTCCCTCCACAGGCATCCCGAACGCCCCCACCTAACCTCCTCCTCCTCGCACCCCCACCTAACATTCTCCACACCTCTCGGCCCCGTAGGCCTTCTCATCTGCTGGGATCTCGCCTTCCCCGAAGCATTCCGCGAACTCATAGCCTCCGGTGCCAAAATAATAATAATCCCCACCTTCTGGACGCTAACAGACTGCTCCCCCGCCGCCCTCGCCCTAAACCCACTCTCCGAATCGCTTTTCCTCCAAACCACCGTCGTTGCCCGTGCCTTCGAAAACACCGCCGCCATCGTGTTTGTGAACGCTGGCGCAGCGCCTCAAGCCTCTCCGGGCTATGAAGAAGATAGTCATTATGCTGGTTTAAGTCAGGTAGCACTTCCGTTTGTGGGAGGGTTGGGGGATGAGACGAAGGCTACGAGTAGGGAGGGCATGAGTATTGTGGAGGTGGATATGGCGGTTGTGGAGGAGGCGGAGAAGAATTATAAGGTTAGAGCTGATATTAACGGGGAGGCGTGGCATTATACGTATCGGCATCAAAGTTTTGGCCAGGAAGAAATGAAACAGGAGCAATAAATATAGTGTAGTGTGGTGTCGAATTTTGAGAAGATCTGCGTTTAGTGATTAGTATATAAATTCGTTAGCAACGTATATAGCCATATCTTAATGAAGGTCACGAAGTTCGATTGGCAAGTCCCATATTCATTGCTGTGTACTATCTGCCATCTATCCCTCATTATCAACCCTACCGCCAAAATATTGAAGCACACTGCGAGCTGGGGTATCTCTTCGAAAGCATGCGGGAAGCGAATATGAACGATAACACAGCAACGAAGTAGTATGTAACCCGCACCATATGCTTACGCAGTAGTACACCTTTTCGCCAGGTTCCAGTATTTCCATGTACATCAACGCCTGCCAATAGGATTTTGTCTAAGAGAAAAGGTATAACCATATTAAATAAGGATGTTCGTGAAACGAAGCTCCGAAGCCCGGAGCGGAATGTGTACGAGGCCCACGCGCAATCGCGATTTGAACCGAATGCATGAGTTTTGGTTGTAACAGGAATCAAGCTGCAACCGGGCCGGGGTTCCATGGTGAGCGATGGTTGATGTTCAGAGATGAGAGCTCAGATAAGAGCTCACCTTCTTCGGAACCTTCTTCAGTATCGTTGTCGTCCATATTGAGCATTTGGAAGCGGTTCACCATTGCGTTGGCCTTCTTTGCTGTTGGCGGGGCCAGGTTCTCCTTTTTCGAGATATGTTGTATCTTCGGTAAAGGCTGGGCACATTCATCGGGGTACCACTCAATCCTCATTCCCTTATAGGCAGCGCGAGACATCATACAGGTTCTGGCAAACAAAGAGTTGTGGATCGAGTTGAGGGACAGGTGGCAATCGGCGTTAATGGAGTAGATATCAATAATGACCAGATTATGGATGTGATCAAGGTCCTCGCGCAAACGTTCTTCTGTAATATTCGTGTGACAATTACGGATCACCAGATTTCGAGTCGCGCCAATTCCGATCTTGTTCGCCACGTGACCAGGTAGGACAAACTGGCGATCGTTCCATGAGAATTCCAGCTGTCGTCGAATGTTAGTGGTACTCCACCTCCGCCATTGGAAGATGATCATACTCTCTTGCCATGGATATAGACGTCGTTGCGCTTGACGTGGTTCATGAACTCCTGAGCAGCAGAACCCTCTACAAAGGAGATACTAGCGCTACGCTCGTTCGAGCGTAAATAGATATCTAGAACAAGTCCTCCGCGTACGAAGTCAACGATGTCTTTATGTGTTGTCCGATCTGAGAGGTTCTTCGCAACAATCGTCCGCTGTTCGTCCCTAGCATAACGCTTCTTCTCTATGCGTGGTACGGTAAGACCTTGATCATCTTTATCAATCTCCGGATCCCATGAAATATCGTCCTCTTGTGCAGAGCTGTTGTGGCGGCTGAATGATGGCGTCTTTCCTTTGGTATACCCTTGGTTGTAATGCCCATTCCCAGTAGATTTTGAGGGCCAATTAGATGTCGAATCTGCCCAAGAATCATCGGATGGTCGAGACATTGTGACTTGAGTCTTTTGAGGGCGCGAAAAGAGGCTTACGCCTCCATCTCCTGGATGTTCTTGGTCGCCATATTGGTTCGTAGGGCCTATCGATCCACCCCGAATGAGGATCTTGAATACGTTAGTATGCAGACTATATCCCCTCAGATGGTCTATTGATACCTCCAAAGTTTCTGGTTCGATGCCCCCATTGAATAGTGCGTGCTTGAGGCTTGCTAAGTAAAGTTAGCGAGACATGCTCGAGGTTGCCCGAATGCTCAAGATGCAGTTTGGATATGTGCCGGAAGTCTTGACTCAGACGTACCATATTCTTGTGCCATTCGAAGCTAAAAAGAGAGCCATATGAGCCGCTATAAAAGCTTCCATGAAGGTAGACCTTACTAAATTGTCATGATCCACTTTAGGTATGCTGACGACAGGGATATTCAGAGGGGTGGTCAGATCCCTGCCTGATGTATGCTACACAGTCCATAAGCCTCGTCTGAGTCTACCATTCATCGTCATGGGTGTGACAGACAAATTCAGCGCTATCAAGAATTAGCCCGCTGCAGATAAGAGAGTTGTGAGTTGCACGTACCGCCGAAGCAGAGTCTCAAAGTATGACTTATCTATTGTGACCGTAGCTGCCATTATGCCTCCCAATGTCGAACCTAATCGACATATATATAGGGGTGGAGGGTGTCAGGTGAGGGACGGTGGGATCTCCCTCCACTGGTTTACAGGGCGAGCTATTGAGCGCCAGGGATCACGCTTGCCTCGTCGGAGTTTAGATCGGAGTTATGGACTAGCGCGCTACTCAATATGGTAGTTACCCCAGCTGCTATGGCCTGTTACACAAGATAATTAATTCTGGAACTGTCTAGATAGATTCAATGATATCTGTGTTTGGTATATATTATTAGACTCAGCGGAGTCGTGGAATTTCACACTCATATCATATACACATGAGCTAAAATCCAATATGTCCGTAACGCCTAACAGTGCCCATTGCTTCTGTATTCCTTGGACATCATGCAGTCGTGTCTTTGCCCCATAACGCCTAAGTGGCGATCATTGCCTCTCTGTTCCTGTCTGTGCCGTTTTCTGAAGTAGCTACACTGCTTCCCAACCCCTTCTCGCCTGTCTCGTCGACAGTACCTCTCGTACTGATCGCACTCCATGTCGAAACAGCAACCCAAATGCACCAAATCACACCAGCAATAACACCGTACGCGATCTCGCCTTTTACTGTATTCCCACTGAGCATCAGACCCAAGCCACCGTTGATGATGCCAGCGGTGATAAAGAGTCGGCCCAACCAAACGTGGGTCGGAGCCCAGAATGTCTTCTTGTTTTGATGTGCGTATTTGTAATGATGGATCAAACCACCGATGGGTTGGAAGAGCAGGGCACCGATGACGATTATTCCAATGATAGGATGGCCATTACTGGCAAGGAGCTGGAAGACAAATAGTGTCAGCACCATATCCGTTCCTTAAAGCTATCACTGATACCAGATCTTCATACCTGCGACTGGGGTTTGATAGCAATGTAGACACCAAGACCAAGTCCTGTTAGGGCCAAAATATATGCGAACATTTGGATTCCGGCATGTACCCAAGGCAATTTTCGGAATGAAGCAGTTCGAATTACAATGGCACCAACAGGAAACAAAAAGGCGAAGGCGAAGCCCATGATTGTCCCATGAGCGATGACTGCGTTATGCCGAGTAACCTCGTCTCCACCTCCTTCTTGAGCAAAGGCCAAAGTCGCTAAGACATTTGTCAACGAGTGTCCTGAAAGGAGATATTTACGGGAAGCTCACCAAGCCCCAGGCTTACAAACAAAGAGGTAGTCTTCATTTTGAATAATAGTGGACTCGAAAGCCAGTGCCCAAAGATAATGAAGTGTAGCAATGAAAGGAGGAGACTGCTGTAACGGGAGTCGATTTTAAGTGGACAATGACAGCTGGTGGAATATAATAGCAATTGCCCCAAGCGGCGCGTGGCAGTTGATGAGGAAGGCACTTAACAACAGAACAATGCGTGCGACAGCCACAGATATCATAGCTCTAGAGCATGAGAGACGCAAGCGCGAATACGGCAGAACGACAGTGCATGACATGTCCATTTACTTAGTAAGGATCTGCTTCCAAGGTTGACTTGGCATACATTAAAGCCAATTGGGCCACAAGTTTGGCTACTGCTGAAAGTAAGGTAGCTAGCTGCAAGCAGTGCGACGCGTTGGCCAAGATTGGAATGTGTATCGAACTACTCCAACGGTACATGATGGGGCGGTTGGGATGATCCGCACCAGATACTGATGTCATCCAATTTAGGATGGTGTTTTGGGACTTTTTTCGGGCGAAAGCCCTAGATTTAGCTGATACTGCGTGCTTGCATATGAGAGGAAAACCTATGATGTTTATCATATTCCCCAGCTACCTGGCTTCTTCTTTCAGAGTCTCGGCAGCAAAGCAGAAGAGTACTCGACGGATCTTGGCATTGAGTGAGGATGGATTCTGCCGTCTTCAGAGATCCGCGTCAGATCTGAGGATCTCTGCACTAGCCAAAAGCAGAGAGCACATCGACGCCACCCGCGAAATATGATAGATTGCCCAATAGGATTCAATGTTACCAAGTGCAAATTTACCAGAAGAGATCGAATTTTGAAATTTGCTGTGACGATCCTGTTCCAAGCCGGTAGCTTGATGGGTCGCCGGCGGGCCGAGTCTTGGTCTTGGGCCGAGCCGAGGCAGAACACCACATACCGTATTGAACGCCAAGGCCGATAAGAGGTATGTATCCTGTGGCATACTTGACAATGGCACGGTCTTTGCATGCTGCGCTCCCTATCAGCAGGCTTTCTCGGGACCTAGCCGAGCCTCGAGACTTGACTCGCTCTAAATGATGCCGAAATCTGCTCTCGCTCATCCCAATGTTTGAAGGACATTGCAATATCATAGGTGCCAACGGCACGAGCTTTGCATAATGCACGCCCCACGACATCGCATGACGCCGGAGCAAGTTCATCCACATAGGAAGGTGAAGATACGTGCGCTTATAACTCGAGATAGGACCGCAATCAGGTCTTGGCTAAGATGACCCTGATCATCTCGTTGCCCAGTCGTGTTGCTTCGGGAAAGCGAGGTTCAAAATATTTCTGTATGTTCTCAAAGCGGTCCCGGTAAGAAGCGAAGTCACCGAAAGAGACGCACTCTGACCACGCCTAGAATAACAACTAAGAATTATTTTCCGCCGGAAAGACAGGAGCAAAGTAGGATTGGAAGGTGGACATACACGAGCTGCAAAGGTGAACTCTAGATCATCTGAACGAAAGGTATTGTCCTCGATGGCAGTATCGATAATTTCGTCGAGAAGATTGGCATTACGAAACAGGTATTCGGTAACACCGAGCCAAAGTCGGAAAGGCTGAGATGAGAAGGTCAGACTTTAGATGGCCAGAATGGCACTGGGGAGACTTGCAGGTGTGGAACAGATCATGTGATCATAAGGCACGATCTTTAGCTTCCACCAACAGTCAACCATAGCGAGAAGGCTCAGATGATTGTTTCGTGCCCTCTTTTTGGGCACGTTTCCCAAAGAGTACCGGTCTAGCACATCATCCCTCAAGAGTAATTCCCTATGCGAATCGCCCTCTCTGCCAAAAACAGCCTCTCCGGCTGTCTTGATTCTTTTCTCGAGTTCTTCTCGGTGTCCACCAAGCATTAGCTTATAAAGCTCAGTGACTGATTCGGCATACTGCCGTATCTGAAGCTTGGCCCATGAATTCATAATTGCTAAGCCGGCATAGACATGCCATTTATTGGAATAAATGCGTAACATAATATTGCACTTAACGTTCTCGATACCACCGACGTAACGATTCATCTCCCAGGGAAATTGGTTGTTTGCATGCCATGCAGAGCCCATGCTTAAGAATGCAGCATGTGTCACCGCCTGCGTGTCTGCTGTGATCCGGTCATGCTCTTGGGCGGTGAGATAAACATGCTTAGAGCCGAAGCAGGAGAGAATTTCTTCCACAAGTGCAAAGCTTTTATCAGTAGCGCGTTCTCGAATCAAGACAAGAGGTTGACCTTTGGGATCAATCATAGGTCCATGGAGAGAATGGCATGATACAATCTCGACGTCTTCGGGAAGATGTTTCCTGAAAGCGGCAACCTCGATCTCTTTGCAGGAGGTCTGTCCCCCAACAATAGCACCTTGCTTGGTTGCTGCGTTACATAAGTACAGTTTGGCACAGGCGTCATGAAACATCGGGCCGTACAAGGTCCATATAAGCTCACGACATGTTCAAGACCCTCTGCCTCCACACTATAGAAGATAACGTCGCTCGCTCTGGAAACAAGACGGCCGTCGGCGTATATCTGTATATTGCTCTGGGTATAGCTTAGCCTACCGACCGCACTCACAGTCCAAGAATAGTATTACATCGTCACCAAACTCCTCTTTCAACGCATCGAATCTATTAGGCTTGTCGCAAGCATTGACTCTGTGCGGACAATAGTGTCAGTCCCTGGACGGGAAGCAAAGGAAATACAAATGCTATACACGTTCTCTGGTCAGCCTATGCTTGAAAACATATCTCGGACTAAACAGGTTTTGTGGCATGTGCTTCAGACAAAAAAAATTAGGTAGCTGAGATTTTACATCAGTGACAACCTGCCAGCTGACCAGGACACCAGAATGGTGCCCTAGCTGGCTAACAAGCCATACTCGAGCCAAATGCACTCAAGTCATCATTGCAGTGTGATTCTCCATGGGTAAAGATAAACTCACAAAGTAGCATGGAAGCAACGCTTCTCAATGCTGATTGAATAATCAATCCTCACCTCCAACCGGCAGCGCTAATCCTCCTCGCATACATCTTCCCCATATCTCCCATACCGATGATGCCGACGGTAGCCTTAGGCATATTGTCCATGCTGTGAAGGTAAGGTACCACCCCACCGCTTTGGACAAAGGGAGAGGTAGGCCAATTCGAGCGACTTCAATTATAGCGTGAAACCCCAACCGAATCAGCACAAAGCTTGCAAAAGCACTCCACGCCCTAGCTTTGCTCTGGCAATGGAGTCTTAACCCAAGCAAGAAATACATGACATGGTGTTGAGACAAGACCCACGCCGAAGAATTTGCTTCCGAGTAGTCCCAAGGCTGACCTCGCTAAAGCGGCTAGGGCGGCACAAAGCGCCTGGAATTGCGGACATGGAAACATTTCTCTCCCAAGCACATTATCTACGGCCCAATTCCTAACGATTCTCAAAAGAAGGCCATACAAAGCTCTTCATCATGCCTCCCAAGAAGAAGGTCGAGCGCGCTGCTACAGAGAACATCTCTCTGGGTCCTCAGGTCCGAGAAGGTCAGCGAGCCCCTCTCCAACCATTTTCAAGAAAATAGCTGACAATCTTCCTAACAGGTGAATTGGTCTTCGGCGTCGCTCGCATATTTGCATCATTCAATGATACCTTCGTCCACGTCACCGATCTCAGGTTCGTCTCAACTACATAAGTAAAGCAATGCGGTGTTGGGTTCAGAGGCTTACATTCTGGGTGATTCCAGTGGCCGCGAAACCATCAGCCGTGTGACAGGAGGGATGAAAGTCAAGGCAGATCGTGATGAGTCCTCGCCATACGCTGCTATGTTGGCTGCTCAGGACGTCGCTGCGAGATGCAAGGAACTAGGTATCAATGCGTTGCACATCAAGATCAGGGCTACTGGAGGTACGTCTGAATAGTCCCTATAGACCTATTATCCAAATGCTGAAACAATATTCATAGGCAACGGTACCAAGACTCCCGGCCCAGGTGCCCAGTCCGCTCTCCGTGCGCTTGCTCGATCTGGAATGAAGATTGGGAGAATCGAGGACGTTACACCCACACCATCAGACTCCACACGTCGCAAGGGTGGTCGCAGAGGTCGTCGTCTATGAGGTGGATTTCCTGGTGGTATTGGTGGCCTACATGGGAATGAGATAACAAAAATAAACGAGAAGAACGGCTTCGGCCTGGTCTTCCAGCAATTCAGCTTGCAAATTTCACAGATCAGTCCTTGCCATGGAACGAAAGTCTTAATCACGTATCATCCAAATCTACCACTACAGGCGCATACTCGCCCCTCTCATCCTCCCCCTCCATCTCCTCCATCTCCATCTCCACCATCTCCCCATCATCTAACTGCAACATCCCCCTCCTCAAAAACTCATCCCCCAATTCCCAGCCATACTCCCTCCTCAAAAACCCCTCCAGCGCCTCCATCTCCCCCTTCAAATCCTCTCCCTCCCCCTCCTCAAACACCTGCCCCACCGTCCTCTTAAATCCCTTCAACAACCCCTTCAAAAACGCGCCCCCCTCATCACTCATATCAAACAACCCCCCCTCCACATCCTCACACCTCTCCAACTGCGCCCTCAAAACCCCCATAAACCCCGCAAACCATCCCTCCCTCTCCCTCACCGCCCGCTTACACGTCAGAACTAACCCCAATATCCGCTTCCACTCCTCCAAACACGACCAATTCCCCACCGTCAGCACCATCAAAAAACATACCTCCATCTGCCCTAACAAAAAACTCCCCCACTCCCCTTCCCCTTCCCCCTCCCCCTCCCATCTTCCCACAACCTCCCCCAACGCCCACGTTCTATCCAGTCTCCCCTCCGTCCTCTCCCTCCCCACCGCCCCCTCCCTCCACGTCCTCACCAAATTAATCCCCAACACCCCCAACTCCCCTTCCTCCTCCCCTTTCACCTCCTGCATGCTCAACCCCGGTATCTCATCCCTATCCACGAGCGCAGAACTAGCGGATGTGATGCGCCATTCCGCGTTCTGCGTCAAATGCGTTAATACCCTCGCGCTGACATGTCTCGTTAAACCCGCCCAATGATCCACTTCCTCCACCGGTTCTTGAGAGGAATGGGCGATGGTTTGGCGGTAGGGCATCAGCCCCCGCTCCCATACCTCGCTCACATATCGCTTATACCTCTCCATCTCCTCCCCCTCCTCCTCATCACCCACACCCACCAACCCTCCCCTCTCCCCCTCCCATTTCCTCACCCTCAACACCGGCCTAATGGGTGGGCTCGTGGGTGGGATATTAAACCAGAACCCGTCGCGGATAGAATGCGAGCTCGTTTCTGACGTGAAAATGAAGTGGTAGCCTGGGGGGAGGTTTTTTATGCCCTGGAAGGTGGAAGTGGGGGGGGTGGTGAAGGAGAGGAGGTTGATGGAGCAGAGGATGGAGGGGGGGAGGGAGAGGAGGAGGAGGGTTGGTGTGGGTGGGGTAGGCATGGTTTAGTAAAAGGGAGAAGGGCGGTTTAGGTGTGGAATGTTGGGTGGTTATGGGTGAGGGTGGAGGTGGGAGGTTGTGGTGGGTGTTGTGGTGGTGGGGGATCGAGAGTGTGGAGGGAGGGTTTGGCAGTAAGATAGGTAGGGTGGATTGTAAGTGGCATGGTGGCAAGATGGCTGTTTTTGATTCATATTGCTAATTCGTCTTTGATTTTATATGGGTTGAAGGGATGGGATAAAATTAAAATAGTCGGATGGTGTCTCTGTAGTTCATACGAAGTAGTATTCACAAGTCTAGCTTTAAACTATTTGAATTTGTACCATATAAGATGCAGCACTCTTTTGTATCCTCTTTTCTGCTCCCTACACACATATGTACTCCCCAGAACCTTCTCAATGCCAACTTCATGCTGGTCCCTTAGTGTGCTGAGCATGTTCATTGTGAGCAGGAAACCCAGACATGCTCGTAGAATTCAACAGCATTCGGACAGTTCCCTTACGTAATTTGACATTGAGAATATACAGTAAAACGTAAGAGAATAGAGCATAAGTTAAGCATATAAGGTGAGCACCCGCCAATATCTGCTCAAAAACGTCCCCCGACAAGCCCTTTCAGAGGTTTAGAACTCCTTTACAGGGTGGTTCGGCGTTGAACAACAGCTTGAAAAGACATCTTGCTGGCCAGAACCTTTTGAGTATTGCACATCTTTTATCTGATTGACCCCTGTATATGCCGCGTACTCTTCAGTGTTTATAATCCAATTGACTCTGCAAAGAATTCGCGAACGCAGTGCCGGCAAGTGCATTGATCCCAATGAAACCGCAAGTAAATAGACAATACAAGTGTCACGATGGGGACCCAAACTGACATAGCTCGAAAGAAGGAGTGATGCGCGTGTTGCTTTGTCTCTTCTGTCAGAAGACTCACTATTGACCACTCAATCAATCAGTGACATTGTTCTCCAATTCTTCGCTCGGAAGGATCGTGGAGTCATCAGATCTCGACAATGAAAAGAAGAACGCATGTATGAGCCGTTGTCTGTTCGCATGTGGCCTTCGGCTTTGGACATTCGTCGTCAAAATTCCATCGAGCATGTGATGGCAGAAACCGTTCCTATTGATCCGAGCACGCGCGAAACACCTACCTACCCCATTCTAAGAGACGCTATACCAGCGCTACTTAGAGTACATATCCAGCCTCGTCCCGCTTATGGGCCAGCGTCATCTTGGGTTAAATGCTTCAGTAATTACTGAAAGAGCTCGGGCACCTTTTCTTCGTGGTACCTGAATACCGGCACAGACGACCGAATCTGTCCCACCTATCAATTACCAATATGAGAACAAGATATCAGGTTGTACACTCGAACATCAGAGGACATAGGTCGGAGCATACGCCGCTTGGTCTAGAAAGCTATCGAGAGCGCCTTCTTCGGCTTGATCTGGGGCCAATGCTCCAAATATGCAAAATGCTGGGTTATCCAACCGTTGGTGACAAATGTCTGTGGGGTAACTCGTCCCTCATTTCTCGGGCAATCCGGAAGTGTTTGCGCGGTAGCGAGTAGTGAACCTGGTATCAGCTCCGAGGAAAAACGGATAGCCCGTACTGTGAGCCGCAAGTAGCGATTGTGAGGCTGATTGGGTACCCGTGTATCATGCCTGCTGCACAACGAAAAGTCTTGCATAATTTGCCTCTCGCCTTTGGAATAACAGCTCGGTCGAAGTCCAAGCGATCCCTCGTCACCCAAAGATCCGCAAGGATATGAAGGCATCCAAGTTTTCAATACCTCGAACGAGCAGCCTGTAGTCTGTAAGAGGTGTCATGCCTCATGGGTCCTAATTTTCTTCGCTGACATGGCCCCATAGACTGGTCGCCAGATTCACGACGTTCGAGCTTCAGATCATGGGAAGCTACCGCTTGAAGCTGGAGTATTTGCACCTGAGTTGTAGCTTCGCCATGTCATCGGCTTTTAGGATCAAAGTAACAATACCGTATATCGAGGTTGCTATGTATCGACTACCTGACCCATTCCGATCACTTTGTGATACCGCTTTTAGGGTCCATCTACTCAAAATCAGAGCTTATCACGAGCACCTAAGGATGAGAGAGTTCACAGTCATGTTTGCCATGGGACTGCCGCGCATAAAGGCTGTGTGACATACTATCCTTGGAGGCCAGAATAATGAAGATAAATCGGATGGTACAATTTTCGTGCTGTCTGCCATTGTCTATCGGTCCATAAGTTCACAGCATACTGTTGTGTTCTATGCCTGGTCACACTGGTAGGTGTAGATGTGATCAGCCGGCTTTGGCTCTAGTCTCTGCTTTCCCACATTCTGACGGTTCCGGTGAGTAAATAATTGCGTATGCTGGTCTGGCACGGCATAAGACATTATCTTAGCGACGTCACAAATCACTCATTGTCCCTCTCAATGGCCTGTAGCCTCTCTATTTGGAATGAGAGATATTGTATCCAGAGAAAAGGTTTCGGCATGGCCGCCGAATACCCCACGAAGCCGTACCATATCGATGGTTGATCCCTAATCTAAGGGCCTCCAAACTACCAGTGATACTCTTGCTGTCGAGATCGAGGAGAATGTTCTTTGCCATCCATGGCTCTGCACAGTATTTTGGGTGAATGCTCGGGTCAGCGAAAGCCAATGTTGGATCTATTGGCATACCAGGACATCGACGAGTCTGCAAACTCTCATCAAAGTCTATAACTGTCTCACGTCAGTTTCAATAATAGAGAAGCAAAGGAAGTAGTAGGGCCAAAGATGATGAGGTCTGTAGCACGACTGAATCAAAAAGACATTGAAAAGAGTTGGGAGTTGATATCCTTTCAAAATGCGTATGAAGATACTCATTGGACCAATGGTTGTTTTGAGAGGTGATTCAGAGATAAGCTCAGGACATGCGAGGCAGGTTCCGCGAGAATGAAACACATGCATTCTCAAGTCAGCAGTGAGCAGGTCAAGCGAGAGCAACGGACAATGTAACCTGGAAGCAGTTACCTTTATTGTACTACTTCGGTGCTCACCTGCTGCGCCTCCGGGCAGGCATAAGCTGGAGTGGGATGGCTTGCAAGGAGTGAGCATTCCACGTGGCGAGAAGTGGGGAGGGTTGTGCTTGCCTAAGACGGCTAAGGTGATGCATAGGGCATAGGGCAAAAACGTGGCAAGGCTAAGCGAAGGGGTTAAGGCGGTGGAAGGATTCTAGAAGGCCCAGCATTGTGGATAACGTTTATGGGGCTGACTGTGTCGCACCTGAATGCTTAAGCTAAAAACGCCATGATTCACACCTGTCTGGTCTTTGTCTTGTCTTTCGGGGGGGAGACAAAGGAAAGTGTGCCAATGGTCGCCTAAGACTCAATTTGATTTCCAAGCGGAATGTCCTCTCCACTCCCAGAATGTTGACTCTGGATGCTAACAAAAGCGCGGGACAACTTCTTGTTGGTTTGTCTCGTAATCATTTCTGAAGCGGGCTTAGCGCAAGAATGAATTCCTCGCTTGTGTAAGCAGGCCTTCGATAACGGTTTACTCACAAGCGGGGCGTCCAAGCCATGAATTAGTCCAGACCTAGAACTAGTAATTATCTCGAAGCGCACCAAGGCTCAGAGGGCATAGGGATGAAAAGCCATCCTTCACAACCCAGCTGCACGAACCCCGCGTGCAGCGACAAAGACGATCAATGGTTATAATTATCCTAGACAGCTTGCTAAAACCGAACGGTTCAGCGGATTCTGTTCTCTTTGTGGCTTTGAGCTCGCTTGGCTGTTAGCCCCTTGTATTTGTCGCTGCAAAAGTTACCGAATGCGGCTCGTACTTCGTAGGGCGGGATCGCTTTCGTTCCCATTTCGCATTCGCACACCGTCTTCCTGCAGTGACCTATTGCTGTTGCCTTGCTGTGAACGCGTTGCTTATCTGCAGTCGACTACTTTACTTTCTAGGCTTCCGTTCAAGGCTCATTTTGGTCGGTGTCTCCGTTTGGTGCTCATGTCTGCCCATGTCCATTGCAAGACTCACGCAATGACTCTGTAGAATCGAGTAAACCAAATGACGAAATCGCTTGGTGGAATGGTACAATATTGATTACTTACACAATTGTAGCCGAGGTGAAGAGTAGTACCTTGGTATGGGTAGTAAAAGAGTCATACATATAGAAATTGATTTGAATTGCATTTGGATTTCCAATCCCGCTTGATAAATCCATCCCAAGCCATGGGTCATAGGCTAAGCGAGGTGACGGGGTAACTCATGGAGCGGAACAGCTCGCGATCCGTAATCAACAACATGACATATGACTGGGAAGCGATCAAAGCTTCACAAACCATTGGATGGAGATTTTACCTGTCCGTGGGCCGCAGTACTATGAAGCAAAATCCGTTGTTCGCAACACATTTGGCGCAGCCATGGGGCGTACTGCAATTTGCTCTGTCGCAGAAATGTAGATGCCTGGGCAACAGGATGCGGGCTCTGGAGGTTAGCGATAGCGGTCAAGCGTTGCATGCCTGTGCATTGCTGCCAAAACGCACTTGTAGTTGACTCAGCCCTGCTTTTAGGTCTGTTAGGTGCATGGCACCATGTGGTAGGGGTAGAATGAATGGAATGAGTGTCAGATTATCATAGGGCCAAATAGGCCAAAAGGCGCAAGGGCGAATGTGATTCGCGATGGGGGCTTCTGGGGGGTCGACGTCAAGCGGAGCGGTGTGTTCTTACCCCCGAGCACTCGCTCGAATTAAGTTTAACTGTACCCTAAATGGGCTAGGAACGGAGAGTCCGCTTACGAATGTCCCGAACTTTGCTTTGTCGCACCGTCACACCTCTGCCTTGGCTTGAACCGGGGGTTAGTAAAGCACAATATCCGACAGAAGTCCGAAAAGTCCACGAAAGGCATCAGGCATAAAGAAGCCATGCCACCCTCCTGTCAGCTCCCCTCCAATCTTAGGCATTCCACATTCAGACAGTCCAGAACAAAGAACATATATCTCTTAACAAACAACAAACTCATATCTCCACATCAGTCTGCTGTTGTATGCCACCCTGACATATATTGGTCAATCCAGTCTAATTCCGCCCTACTGCCTGCCTGACTCACAGAGTCAATTCAGCAAACCTTTAAACATGACTTCAAGCCTCCGAAAGCAGGTTCTCCTCAGCACTACATCAGTAACGCCAGTAACCAGAACATACATTGCATCACCACCACAAAAGAAACAGAAGATGTCTCTCACACAGACATACTACCTCGCCCACACCGCCCGTGGTAAGCTCTCCAAGGAGGCTGCCAAGGGCGACCATGACCTACGCCTCCTGGTTGGTCACGCCAACCTACTTGATGGTCTCATGCTCGACCTCGCCAACGCTGAGCAAGAACAAGAGAACTGGTTCAACCAGACCGTCAAGAGCAATACCAAGGCCTCCGAAGAGCCCAAACATATCCAATGGGCAGACACTATCCCAGAAGAAGTTGAGGAGGCAATTGAGGAGGAGTTCTATGCAGACAACTCAGACAGTGACTCAGACTCCGATGAGGACGAGGACGAGGAGGAGGAAATCGAATACACTCAACCTACATCGCGAAAGGCACCACAGGCATCTTACACTGTCTCCAGCATAGAGCTGGACGAGGATGAGGAGATGGCAGATGATGACTTCGAAGATAGCCTGGCTCTTACACGAACACCGTCAATACATCCACCAGAGCTACTCCACGGAGACTCAGATTCAGATTCAGACGATGACATGCCTCCCTCACCACCACAAACCGAAATACCTCTCGATGCCTTTTCCCAAAAACAACGACAAGCAATCGCAACAACCAGCTTCTACCAATCAGACAGATCAGATCATCCCGCCTCGTTACCGGAGTCGGAACAGTCGTCTTTCTTCGACGAAGGATTCTACCTTCCTCAAAGACAACCCACAGCAATTGCAGCCTTTTGACGAGGGACGATCTGAATGATTGGATTACAGCGGTTCAGCGAGATACCCAAGCGCATTGAGCGATTTCATTGTACACATTTTGCAGCGACGGATTTGGACAGACTCTACTCAGGGCTACGGCCATCACCACAAAAGAATGCACAGGTCTACATAGCTCTCCCTCCCTATTGAGGTTGAGGTTGAGATACTCAGATAATTACATATGCAAAAGTTCATAACCATCACCATGCTCTCCATCCATTTGTTTGCACATGCAATTGAACATTTTCCTTGAGTGATTCACCGCATCCGTCATGATGATTCATGCCATCTGCATGCATACTATGCACGCGACACTGCGCTTCCAACAAGGTCATAATGCAGTCATTGACACAACGCTCTCGTAGTCGTATCTTCACTTGCAGCACGTCCCTCCGCCTGTTTCCGCCTCGGATGATTCACAACCGCCTAAAGTACCTTATCTGATCTTCTGATTCACTACGCTAAGGTAGATCCCGCACGTGGTCCAAATGTACCTTAAGTTGAAGCCTGTTGGAGGGGTGGAGCTTTGTAAAGCCCGAAGCCGAAGAGAATGATTGGCAATTTCTAGCGACCGCGGTCGGCGCGATAATCGTTCCGGCTCATTGAGCAATTAAGACCACCAAGTAATCATCGACATCAATTGTTGCTGAATGGCCGAGATGGTAACATGCTCATGGAAGGTCAATGACCCGGGTCAGTTGTGAAACGGCACTTTCACATCTCCTTCACACATCTTACTCATCACAAGAATTACCTAGCAGCGCAGAAGTTGCAATGGAAGTACTGTGGTGCCTTATTGGCCATAACCTTGGTGTCGCGTTATATCGCTAAGCAAACAACTTCACTCTACCCCACACTGTGACTCTTTCCTTGGTACAAGCGCTTCCAATCTCCACCGGAAAACTTCTTCTACGTCTCCCACACTGCACTCACTATTTGCCTGGTGTGCAGTATGCATCAAGTGACTTTCAAACGAACCAGGCCGGCCTCATCCGACCCCTCATCCGACCCCTTCTCCTAGCCTGTACCAGCCGTTTCTTTGCTCAGGTGGCTTAAGTCACACCATTCAACGACACTGACGTTCCCTGGTAAACCGCATCCGATAACAAGCTCCTATCCGAAGCCATCCTAAGCTACTAAAGATCGACCTCGCATCTCCTAGGCAATGCCTAGATCGCCCTCACCAAACGCCAGTCCCTCGCCGAAGTCCTCAGTCCCTAACCTGGAAGATGCGCCTATCTCATCGCAAACACTGTCCGAAGACACAGAGGCAAAGAGCACTGCGTTCAGACCGAAATTGGCGTTTGTTGGAATAGGAGATCCTGGAGCTTCGAAAGATGGACGACGTCCCTCCATACAGTTCGCTCCCAGTGTGGAGACACCTGTGCGTGAAGCGAGGCAGAGAGCGCCCTCTATGAAGTTGCAAAGAAGACTATCTTCTCCTCCACCGCCATCGTAAGTTGCGACTTCCATATTTGTACGGTTCTCATTTTGCGATGATGCCTGCCGAGAAGAGCCCAGTTCGCTCCTCCCTCTTCCTCAACTGCAAAGTCTCCTCCCAAGGACCGAGACTTTTGCTCGATCATCTCATCTATGACTGTTCTTTCTGGTTGCAATTTTCGCATGCGTCTCAGTTCAAACACAAGATGAGCCCTTCACCATGGAAAAAATTATCCGAGCTAGCTGGCAATTTGTCACCCTCTCGAGAGAAGGCACCAAAGGCAGACCGGCGTGTTGGTTCACCTACCAAAGATAATGGGCTATCTGGGTATGGAAATTCTATACGCCTGCCTAGCCGGCGTGTTGCTACACCTACCAACGATAATGGGCTATCTGGGTATGGGAATTCTCGACGCCTGCCTAGACGCGAGAGCAGTGACCAGTTCCCGCGAGATATGTGGCCTTATCATGAGATTGGGCGACATATATCTGACCCCACGGATGACGGAACAATGCCCCCGGTTATCTCTAATGCTACATTCTACATGACTAGTGATCCTGATGAGCCTAATGCCAATGTTTATTCTAGAACCTATCAACCCCGGGTTGGCTTTGATACCTCCGAGAATAAAAACGTAACAGATTTCTCCTTTACCATGTCTTCAAAGCACAAGAACTACAAATCCACAGCTCGATCCCGCACCTTCCTCTGCGGTACAGATGAGAACGACTACTCCGAATTCGCCTTAGAGTGGCTGCTGGAAGAATTGGTAAACGAGGACGACGAAATCGTTTGCCTTCGCGTCGTCAATCCGGACACCAAAACCGATGTCGATGCTAGCGTTCTACAAGAAACGTACAAGGATGAAGCTAAGAGACTCCTCGATCACTTTCAGAAGAAGAATGAGGATGGGATCGCCATCAGTTGGGTCGTGGAACTGGCAGTGGGCAAAGTTGAAGAAACAATCCAGGCCATGGTGAGCACATCGATCCAAGTCGCCTTTACAAAAGCCAATGATCTATGAAGCCTATTCAGGAAGCACGCTGATGCGATTCACAGATCAAATTGTACTCTCCAGCTAGCCTCATAGTTGGAACAAAAGGCAAATCCCTTGGCGGCTTTCAAGGCCTACGGAAAGGTTCTATTAGCAGATACTGTCTGCAAAACTCTCCGGTCCCTGTCATCGTCGTCCGACCTAAAGATAAGCGTATGAAGAAAAAGGCACGACGCAGCCAGAATCCTAAACGCCAAAACTACAAGTCCATCCTCGAACAGAGCAGCGCTAGCGGTATTGATGCCTTTGCCCAGGCGCAGCAATCTGAGAATTCGACTGGTGCTGAGACTGAAGCTAACGCTGTGGCAAAGGCGATCGGTTTAAATGATGGTGAGACGGGTCTCGGGGATCGAAAAGATCGGCCCGGTAGTGCAGAAGGGGGTCAGTCCTCAAGGCCACCAATGACCAGGACAATAAGTTCAAGGAGTGATACTGCGTATGAGACTGAGAGTCCAAGTCCAACGGGACCGCTGCTGGTTGTTGATGATGAGGGGGATGAGGTTCCGGAGATGCAGCTACCAGGCTCGCTGGATGAAGCTGCTGAGGGGGAGGAACAAGTTTTAGCAACGACGAAAGGAAAGGAGAATGAGGAAGCTCAGCAGGTTGTGGCGGAGGCGAGTGGAAAGAAGGTTGAGCAGCAAAAGGAAGATGAGGGATCTCATGAGACCGAAGGACCAGAAAAAGGGGAAGAGGATCAAGGGAAGTAGAAGTTTGAAGAGAGTCTGGAGAAAAGACCGAGCGTATACCAGAACATTGGAAATGCCCTCGGTCTCTGCCAACGAAACAGCTATACCCAACTAAGAGATCCATAAGGAAAAGCAGAAGCAAAGTTTAAGGTCGCCGACGATACACTCTTCACGATACTATATCATAACAGCAGCCCTAGCATAGGCCGATAGTAATAAAGAGTGAGGGCTTAAATTCAATCATTTGGCTGATAAATGAAGATTTTTTATAGCCTCACTTTGCCAGCTTCCACCCTGACCAGAAAAGCATATAGACCAGTTGGTTTCGGCACGGCAAACAACGCTGATACAGAATTTTTACAGGCAAGATACTTCTTCCATGTGCAAACTCCGTCTCTACTCTATATTCCGAGTTAGTACCACTCCCTAGCCTTAGCATATCGTTGGTAGTACTCTGGAAAGAGCGACACAATTCCATCAGGTCAAGCCGTCAATCGCACGTGAAATTCTCATTTCCAGGTCCAACCCTCTTAACTGTCTTTACTACATTACATCTAAACATCTTATCCTAGCATTCAGATCTTTGATCTCCAGCTCGCTCTCAACAGATCTATTAGCTAAACTACATAGAACAAGATGTCCGAACAATCACGTCAAATTCCCGGCTACCGCTCACTACCTCCTCCGGGAGTCCCAGCTCGCCACAACGCGACTTGACAGGCTCACCCAATAACAATAAGCGGAGAAGGTTCCTTGAATCGACTGATGACAATGAGGGGGGGATGGCCATCGAAGCATTCGTTTATCGCTCAGATGATGACTATCGCTCGAGCACCATGAGAGGAACACTACCTCTACCGCTATATCTAGAGAAGCCATAGAATTCTATTTTAGATTTATTAGATGATAACGGTGAGCTTCGGTAAGAGAATTTTGCGTAATTGCATCGACACTTGGTTTACCTGTACGTGGTGCGGTTCGTTTTACAGTCGAAATTTGGGTATCTAAGCCAAGGGGATCAGGAAGTCTTAGCACTTCATATACACATCGACATGCCCAATGACGCCAGCCGGCGAGAATGGTCACCAGCAAAACGCGCCGTCCAGTCTCTTTTGGAGGACTATGGACTAACAGATGCTGAAGTTGAGATCTGGGACCCCAAACGATGCTATGAGCCAATTTTGCTGCACATGCATCCACATGATCCATATATTGCATTTTATGAATCGATACGATGGGAGATTGTCCTGTATGTGAATAAGGAGTTAGGTTGGTTTTGAGACTCGATGTGTTTGTATAGAGGCAGAGCGGATAGGAAGGTATGTTTTATAATGGATGATGTTGTGATAATTGTAGACTCGCGAAGCTATTATGACTGGGCTGCACTTCGAATGGAGTATGAGGGAATTGTAAGATATATGTTGAGTGGGAATGGGTGGAGGTTGAGGTTTATTGTTTTTGCGTATGATGAATGAATTGCTGTCTGTATGGGTTGAGCTTGTATTTAAATAGTCAATTGAACGGGATAATTCCCCGAGTAGGGTGTATGTCGAGTGGAGATAGGTAGAGGCTGAGGTTTATTCTTTTTGAGTATGATGAATGAATTGCTGTCTGTACTGGTTGAGCTTGTGGTTGAATAGTCAATCGAACGGAATAATTCCCCGAGTAGAGTGGATGTTAGACTTAACGTAGTAAAAGTGAATGCTTGAGGGAATTCTTTTGCTTCTGACAAACTGCTTGTACACAGGCTTTTTAACGGAATGAATGGCTGTCTGTACGGACTGAGCTTGTGGTTGAATGGTTAATTGAACGGGATAATTCCCCCGAGTAGAGTGTATGTTAATCTTAACGCAGTGAGAGTGAACGCCTAAAGGAAAACCATTGTTTCCGACAAACTGCCTGTGCACAGGGTTTTTTTTACCGTGGTTTCAGGCTTCTGTGATGCCAAGTCGCCGACATCTTTCCTCTTCTTCCCTATCGATCCTTTCTTCCATCCAGTCGAGAATTGCTTCATTATGCCTGCGCACTTCGGCTGCCTCGTCTAGTCTTCCCCATTGTTCCAGCCAAAAATCGAGACGTGACATGTATTCGAGCACGAGGCCATTCTCCCAGCCATAACACTCGGCTCGAGTCTGTATGGCTCGGCGTAGATTCTGCTCCGCTAAAGTCGTCTCTAAAAGTTCATACTGAGCGAGCGAAAGCATATACATGGCGATGGCGTGGGTGGCCGGACGGAGACTTCCCGTTTGTGCAGCCAAATCGATAGTACTTTGGGCAATTTCAGCGGCCTCCGCGTATTCACCCACTTTGAGGTAATGATTCGCCAATTGATTGCGCACGTATAGAACCCGAGGGTCGGAAGCATCTAAGGCAAGTTCCATTGCCTGCAATAGTGTCAAGTACCCTTCCGTAATATGTGCGGCCCCCTCCATAGACTTCAAAGTCAGTGACGATAGCTGATTCTCTAATGCATCCCAGTTAAAGCGTCCGAATCTTCGAGCGAAGCCGTCTGAATGACTCTCTTTAGCCATGATAAGGGTGTACTTCAGACGGGACATATCAAGTCGAACGAGGCGAGCAAAGACCTGGTTGAACGGATGCTGCTTGGGAAAGATGACGGCACTCATGTCAGAGAATTGTTTTAGGAGAAGTAAGGCAACTTCTGACGAGTTCAGGGAAAGCATGGTTCTACTAAAGTGGAAGGCTAATATATCAAGGGTAGTTGGATGCTCTGCCGATACTATATGCTCTATGCTCGCCATCGCAATTTTCAAGATCCGCCATGCATAGCTGGTCTCGCCTTTTCGAAAATGGTTCACAAAATTGTGGAGGTTGTTGCTAAAGGCATACATCAAATCTTGTGACCCTTTCGTACTGACAGCGATTGCAGATTCTGAGATGATCCAGGTCCCAGAATCGAATGAGCCGTCGATGTAATCCTGGACCAATTTCGCTATTCGTTCCGGGATCTCGAGGACCTCTGGCGTAGCCAATGGAGAAGCCGGAGGTGTATGGCAAACAAGTCCTGGAGGCGTCTTTGCTCTAAGCATCAATGCTTGTTCTTCGGATATCAATTTCATAGCTTTCCGATATCGATTGACTTTGTGGTCAGGCACCTGCGAATTGCGAAGGTAGAATAATGACTTCTTGCCCGCTCGGGAGCGCTGTGCTTGCTTATGGATGATTGCCTTCATCTCGTGGCCTTTGATCTTCTTATCGATTTGCCATTTGCGGATTCGGTCCTTGTACATCTTGGTGCTGCCCGCAACAAGTCAATACCTCATGCGCGGAGGACAAGTGCATCCGGATGCATACCTGGCCTTGAAATCATGATCACGTTTCATGGTGGCCATGACCTCTTTCAGAGCCACCTTCCGATAGAGATCTATAATCTTCGGCTTGTGTTGCTCCCAGTCGTCTTCACTAGGATACTGCGTCCAGACCGTTTGCCTGGTCACATCTTCCTGAATGCGACCAGATTGCTCGTCAAGCATGTGAGAGTCCTCCAACGTTTCAGATCTTTGTTGTGTCAAAGCTTCTTGTAGCTCTAGAGGAGCATGCTGCGCTAAGCTCAAATTTGGAACAGAGCTTGCGCTTTGGTAAATATCAAGGGTCTGTCCCCCAGTCCCTAGCGGCGCTGATGGTTGCATGGCCATCAAGCTCCAATTCTGATTCCTCTCGAGGAATAAGTTTGGTGTCATGTCACGGTCACCAGACACGTGATGAGCAATTGTATAAGCGACGGAATCCACAAGTCAAACACTGAACAAGAGATTTTATCAAGAAGAAGACTTTGGATTGCTGAGAGGAAATGCACAGGAAAGCACCGCATATATGTCCGAAATAGCTCGTTGAGAGATAAGGCTAATACGCTTGCCAAAAGTACCTAAGGCTTACCGCTGAGGCATCTCCGATTGGCTGACAAAAAGTACCTTGCATCCATAGAGCAGGACTATACCTTAACACAGCCCCCCATCTTCTTCTGATTCGGTGCTGCTCCGGCTACTCCAACCCTGTCATAAATTCATAAGGTACCTGCCATGACCCATGCCCAGAACAGAAAGATGTTAGCGCCTTTGCAAAAGTTCCCTTGCATAGGTAGTTGTTCTATCTTGGTGCCTTGGCAACTAAAGCTCCAATCACACAGCGGCCTGGCCCTTGCAATACTGTTTCTGCAATACATTTGAGTGGCTGTTCTGCCTCATATGACGCGTCTGCAGGTGGTGGCTTGCTCGGCTGCGGCTGATGCAGCTTCAAAAGGACTATGCAGCAAGGCATCTAATAATATGATTGGACTTGTCTCCTCGCCATTCCACACATGAATTATGCGAAGACAAGCAGAGAATTCGAAGCGATATCTTGTGACCGGATGTGAGCTCGCAGCTTGCGTTTACTGAACTCCAAATACTCGAGACACGAAAACGCTTGTTAAGACCTGTCAAAACCCCTACCAAATGCACCACACAACGCCTTGAATCTAGTCTAATTAGTTGAGTCGTACCGCATCGCCATGTACAGCCTCTCATATTCGCTTCCCACCTTCCAAACCACCCCCGTCGTCGTATTCATCATCGTCTAAATCACTACTTCCCCCCACTTTCCGCCCCACCCATATGCCCAACGCTGTAACGACTACCCCACCCAGAAACCATCGCTCAAACCATCCATCTACCCAATTTGCTCCCTCTTTGCCGCCCAGGGCGCCTAAGCCTTCACCGACCACTCTTCCAGGCATCATCCCCCTCAGCATCAGTGCTGCGCTTATCACGTAGGTACCGCAGACTTGAGCGACTACAAGTGCAAGGTTCGCTTGTATTGTTCTCAACAAAGACGGAGTCCAGCGTGCGAAGAGGAAGAAGGTTTGCATGACGGAGGAGAAAGATGCGAAGAGGATGAGGCCAGAGAGCAGGAAGGAGATTTGTCGAGCCCAGGCAGCTTGATCCAGATGAGGGTCGTAGTGTTTGGCTAGAATGGCGAGGATGTTGTCAACAGGATCAGAGGTGGTGAAAGAGGCAGTTGGATTGGTGTGGGATGAGAGGGAGCGGCGAAGGAAAGTAAGGGTCGTTGTGGTGATGCGGTAGAGGCAGAAGAGAGAGAAGAGGTAGGAGGAGGTTATCAGGAGGCGACCTGTTGCGGTGCGGGAGCGGTTCTGCTGTTGCAGTCGGGCTTGAAAATTGGCGTGGGACGTCGAGAGAGAGACGGCCATTGTTTCGAGGCCGGAAATTTCCAATAGAAGTGTTTGACGCTCTGTAGCGTCCGCGTTGCCACGTATGGAGCCTATGGTGCGCTGGAAGAAGGATTCCGTGGGAGCGTCTGAGATCTTGCGCTCGAGAGCGCGAAGACGAGAGCGTTTGGCGGAGAGCATATCTTGGGTTGCTTCAAGGCCTGCGGCCTTACGGGCGATGGTGGCTTCCGTGACAGGTTTAGGGCGGGAGAAGAAGTTTTGCCAGGGAGACGAGACAGAGGCAAAGCCAGATAACAATGACATGACGGATATCCCAATGACGCCTATGCGTTCGAGAGCAGCTTCGCTGAAGCTTTGTGAGGTCTCAGAGGTTGGGCTTTGGCCTACAACATGTAGGAGCCATTGTCCACTCCACCAAAAGCCAAGAAGCCATGCTGTAAATCCAGCTACTTGTAATACCCATGCTACCCTGAGCCTGCCCTTGCCATTTCCTATAAATTCGTATCCTGCGGCCGATATGATCGAGTGGATCTCCAGTAACGGGATCGCGATGATTAGGAAGAATAACAGCAGCGAGACCGTGACCTTGAAGGCCAATCCCCTAGCAACAGGATTTATCGTATTCGATATCTCGCATAGAATGAGTTCCACAAGCACCGCTGCGAGTGCAATGGTTGAAGAGAAGGTCAACGCGGAGAGATGTTTGACGGTTGGTCGTATCTGGCCGCCATTGGAGAACGGGCGAGTGTATGCACTGGTCTTCAGTGATCGAGCGTCGCCGGAGAGGAATGGAAACAGCTTCTGTAGGACCAATGTTGATACGAAAAGGAAGGTAACAATGAATGGCAAAGAGGCGAAGACTATCGCCGATGAAGCCGGCATGCTTCTTGGCTTGCAGTCATCGCAATCAGCGTCTGCGGGGAGCATGAGCAGACAGTATTAGTTGAGCTCCTGAGCCATATGAGGTCTTGAATTGATAAAGTCAACCCATACAAATTGAAGAGGGTCGATCGAGAGTTAGATAGTCGACCTTGACGAGCATCTCGGTGATCTGCAGATATGGGCTTGGCGTCGGCACGGAACAACAGAATTTCCGGGACGCTATGGCGCTAACCCAAGCTTCAGACAGTTTCACGACGACTTGTACCTTAGTCCGCAATCTTGGCAATCCACGTGTCTATGAGAAGGGTTCAGATGGCTAACATTCAATGCTACGAGTCTAACCTTTTTGTGACGATAGACGTTGACGCTGGAACAATGACTTTCCCAGTTAGGCATAGTAATAATCTACCAACTCAACATTTTGAGGCAATGGTTCAGACATCCTACGTTCTGTCCGAAAGTCTCTACAGATTTCAAAAGAGTTCAATGTATCCTATACACTAGCACAGCCCGTCTACCCTACTGAGGGTATTACACACAGCAACAGATGCTGCGGTCTAATTGCTACGCCTTGACCGTTGTTACCTCAGCGCCTTGGCCTTTTGACAGGCCCCATAACGGCATCCTCCTCGATTTCAGAGAATGATTCATCAGGTACAGATCCATTTCGCCGGTCACCGCCGATCCGCATCCTCACGAGCCTGCTTGACTTCGAAAGGCCAGCATTGTTGTGCCAGGTCGTTTCCGTAAGGCGAATCCGGACTGCGGCACGATCTTGTGATATGAGCTAGCGAGAGAAAGAGCATTGATCATAATGATCACGGAAGGATGTCGCCCTGAGAGTACACCAGACCACCCTATGTGAAGTTCTAAGAGAGGCTGCCGTAACGAGAATACTGGCAAAAGTATGTTCCATTGGTGAAAAAACCGCGAGTGCGATTTCAGGATTTCGACTACCTTATGGAACAGTGAATGCCTCCATAAGGGATCCATGTGCCGCTTTACTGACTGGATGTGAGTTAGTACGGCTAATCTACCACCGCCCCGCCCCGCCCCGATGTCCAGATTTTTGTCAGTCTAGACGGACTGGAGCGAAGGTTGAGAGTAATCGTTTGTAGAATAAAGAGATTTGAAGCAATATATTTCCGATTTCGGACTATGAACGCGAGAGAAAGTTTCTAGACAGGAGGACAAGTGGGCAGATGGATACTGATATCTTGCATAAGCTTCCTTTATTCGTAAGCGATACGTTGTTGGCAGAGTCTGCTAGAACCATTATCCTTCCTCTGTTGACCTTTCTGGTCGCTCGGTGCCTCCCATGTTCGGCGTTTGAGCCGCTTGGAGTTGCCTGTGGAAATGTACAGGGATCTCCCCGAAGTCTCTGTTACTTTAGCCTGCCAGCCGGAGACTTGTTACCATGCATAAGGCCCAAATGTACCAAACGAGATGTTGATAACAGGAAATGATAACAGCTCGCAACGATCATGCGTGGCAATGACATCAAATGCCATGTTTAAAGCACGGTGTAGAAGCAATTGGCCATGTTTTACAACAACAGCCGACCCACACAGCCGACAGATAACCTTCAACGTCTGCCACGTGATTGGCCCGTCTGCCGACCCTGAGAACCCTCCAGATGAAGTCTTAGTGGGGTATTAGTGCGGGGATGCTTAGCAGCTCGACGAGAAATGTTAGTAAGATCCCCCGGACCTGGAATATTAATACAACGAAGTCCCTACCATGACCGCTTCATTCCTCTCACTTTGCGATTCGCCTTCCCTGGAGTACATGCGATACGCTTATCCTATACCTCCTACCTGCATACCTATACCTCAATAACAGATCATCACGCACTCAAAGCACAATGGTTGCAAACGATAAACCCGGCACCTTCAGGTATGAGGAGAAGCCCGTCTACACCACCTCCAACGGCTGTCCAGTACAAGACCCCGAATCCTCTCAACGCGTGGGACAGAATGGCCCGTTACTCCTTCAGGACTTCCACTTGATTGATCTCCTCGCACATTTCGACCGCGAGCGAATCCCCGAACGTGTCGTCCACGCAAAGGGCGCTGGAGCGTATGGAGAATTCGAGGTTACACATGACATTAGTGATTTGGTAGGCTCAGCTGTCATTGCGCTATTCTCTGGTCCTTACTAATATGCTTTGGACTTCAAGACTTCATTGGATATGCTCAATTGTGTGGGGAAGAAGACAAAATGCGTTGCTCGCTTCTCAACTGTGGGTGGAGAGAAAGGTAGCCCCGATTCGGCCAGAGATCCTCGAGGCTTCTCTGTCAAGTTCTATACCGAGGAAGGCAATTGGGACTGGGTTTTCAACAACACTCCAGTCTTCTTTCTCCGTGACCCTTCGAAGTTCCCTATTTTCATACACACTCAGAAGCGCAACCCACAAACCAACCTTAAGGATGCAACCATGTGAGGCATTAGGAAAGAGTCTATGAAGAGGTATATACTGACTGGCACTAGGTTCTGGGATTACCTTTCCAGTCACCAGGAATCGGCTCATCAGGTCATGCATCTATTCTCTGACCGCGGCACTCCTTACTCTTACCGCCACATGAACGGCTACTCAGGCCACACATATAAGCTGACCAAACCCGATGGAACCTTCAACTATGTTCAAATCCACTGCAAAACCGATCAAGGTAGCAAGACCTTCACCAACGAGGAAGCTGGCAAGATGGCCTCAGAAAACCCAGATTGGCACACTCAAGATTTATTCAACTCCATTCAGGATGGCGAATATCCTAGCTGGACCTGCTACCTGCAAGTCCTCAGCCCCGAACAAGCAGAGAAATTCCGCTGGAACATCTTTGACCTAACCAAGGTCTGGCCACAAGGAGAGGTTCCATTGCGACCCTTTGGCAAATTTACCCTCAACAGAAACGCTGAGAACTACTTCGCCGAAATCGAACAGGTCGCTTTCTCCCCCAGTCACATGGTTCCCGGCGTTGAACCATCGGCTGATCCTGTCCTGCAATCACGTCTCTTTTCCTACCCAGATACCCATCGCCACCGCCTCGGTGTGAACTACCAGCAAATCCCCGTCAACCAACCCCTCCGCGCTTTCAACCCATACCAACGTGACGGCATAATGGCCGTCAACGGCAACTACGGCGCCAACCCCAATTACCCATCCACCTACCGAAATATGGCCTACAAGGCCGTCAAGCCCTCCCAGGAACACGAAAAGTGGGCCGGCGCGGCAGTAGCCCAGCAATTACCCGTCACAGAAGAAGATTTCGTCCAGCCGGCCAAGCTGTGGGAGGTATTGGGGAGACAACCTGGCCAACAGGAGAACTTCATCAGCAATGTTGCTGGCCACTTATGCGCCGCCAAGCCTGCCGTGAGGCAAAGGACTTATGAGATGTTCACTAAGATTAACAAGGACTTGGGCAAAATGATCGAGCAGGAGACTGAGAAGCAGGCTCCACATCCGCAGAGCCAGGCCGCTGGAAGTGCGCAGGCAAGATTGTAAATGATGGGCTTGTGATGTAAATGCCATAGTTTGGAGAAGATTGGACGAGTAGCATCTGCATGATTGATTGATTGGCTGATTGATTGCTTGAACGTTTTGGACATTTATGATACTCTTCTTGCATGGCGTGCTTTGGATTTTGGCGGTTGTATCTAGTTGTCTGATGAGGCACTCGTTGCAAATTCACTCTATGAAGAATGAGTATTGATCTATGACATACCCTTTTCTTCACGCTTGCTTCATGTCACTCGATGTAGAGGCATGGTGTGGGAAAACACACAATGACTGGGTAAATGAAATTACCTCGGACTCAATCTATTATTTGTCATAGCGCACGATGTAGATGGTTCCGCAGACAATTACCATGTCAACTGCAAGACGCATTGTGATATTCACTGTAGGACATTCTTTCCATTAGCCCCTGAACTCGTGCGACGCTCCCAGGAATCTGACACTGCAGTCCTAGAAATGTGGATTCTGTCAAGGAAAGGCCAGATGTAATGGAAAAAGGTAACGAGCTCTCCCCTTGATAGCTTGACATGACCTCTGAGATATTGAAAGCCAAAGGTGCGTGAAGGATTAATCATATGATTAGTAGTGTATTTTCTTATGCCTACTTCGTCGCCGACTATTCTCTGCACAAGTCCGGCTATGCAGTCTAGATCATGATTTTGCACCTACAAATACAACTATGTAGACGCCTTTTTTGCCTCCATTGGGAAAATTCCTTCCCATGGACCTTCCTTTCGTCCAATATACTCAACAAGACCCGTCAGAAAAGGACACTCGAGGGCACGTTGGCTTGGAAACTAATGCCCACTTCGTTGGTTGTATCTCGCCTTGCCGAAAGTGAAAGGGACGTAGCGGTATTTGATCATGTGCTGAATCTGTCTTCGCACTACACAATAGGTGGGTCAGTCCATCTCTCTCTTGAACTGTGCGACGCTGGTTATGGAACGGTACCACTTACTCGTCAAGCTAAAAAGTATAATGAAATATACCACCAACACCGGCCAGAACACTGGCACGTTGAATACCCCGAACCACGTGCAAACGAAGGCTATGGCGATCGCCCTCGTACTTGAGTGCCAGAATTTGAATTCTGGTAACCTCCTAATGAAGGGGCGGAACTCCTCGTCCTGCTTTGTAGGTAGTGTGGGCTGCGAGGAATCACCGTCTTCGAGGCCTTCGTCTTGAGAGAGTGATGGATCGAATTTGGGTTGCAGAAAGGCGAGGAAGAGGTTGAGGAGGTAGATACCAAGCGAGTAGCAGACTTTAATATAGGTCAGTCAGGGCGATTAAGTCCAAATACAGAGCATGTGGGCGCACCGATGTACCAGCCTTGGGCTACGAGGATGCGAACGAAGAAGAGGGAGAGGAGGACGCCTGTGCCGATCCATCGGTACGCTGTGTAGGGCGTGCATTTGTCGAGGTAGGATTGGTATATCTGACAGTATAAGTCAGCAATTTCGAATCTGAGCATCCTCGACCGGTCTCTATAGCAGTGGGGACCGTACTCTTCCTAATTTCGTCGTTTGCGCCGATACGGCTGCAAAGGGGGTTTGTTCTGGCTCGGCCGAGTCCATTTCAAGCTCTTTTAGGGCGCTGAGCGCCTGTCGCAAGTTCCGTAGTCACTCGAGAGATGAATACGATGGTTAATGGCGATAGGAAAGTGCGTTGCTTTCCAGGGAGACAAATGCGATTTTTCCGTAGGTGTGTTTGCTGGCTGTTGGCCAGAACGGGTTGGGATTCAGCCCATTCAATAAATCTTTTGATCGACGGCTAACCTTTTTGGGTTGGTGCCATTGAGGCTCTTCGCTGAATCAATGCAGCCCATGTGAATACTAAGGTCCGGTGCTTCACACTCTATGGCTTCCAGACTAATGATAAGGCCATTGGCCATTAAATACTCACCATTATATTTGCAAAGGTCTATTCGACTTTACTCGCAACCAGTCTCCAACCAGTATGAGAACATATTGGTCGACGAACCCAAGCCCGGCGTGGGCAAAAGTAAGTCTTTTCCTTTCTTTTTCCCCATTGAGCTTTGAGGCACGGATTGACGTGTCAGTGATCAATCAGTCACACTGAATCGCCCAAGAGCCTTGAATGCCCTCTCATCCGCTCTATTTCAGGAATTGAATGATGCCCTACAGAAGCTCGACAACGATGACAGTACTGGGGCTATTGTACTTACGGGCAGCGAGAAGGCTTTTGCCGGTACGGTATAGACATAACTACAAATGGAATATCTTTTCTAATAATCTCAACGTGCGACAGCCGGAGCCGATATCAAAGAAATGAAAGATCTCACATTCAGCAAAGCCTACAACACCAACTTTATTGCCTCCTGGTCCTCCACAATCCCCAATATCCGCAAGCCAATAATTGCCGCTGTTAACGGTCATGCTCTGGGGGGTGGGTGCGAACTAGCCTTAATGGCCGATATAATCTATTGCTCGTCATCCGCCACGTTCGGTCAACCGGAAATCAAACTGGGCATCATTCCCGGAGCTGGCGGCAGCCAGAGACTCATTGCAGCAATAGGAAAGAGTCGTGCTATGGAATTGATCTTGACGGGTAAGAACTTCAGTGGGACGGAAGCAGCGCAATGGGGCGTTGCGGCTAGAGTATTTGACAGTGCGGAAGAATGTGTGCAAGGGGCTGTGAACACGGCGGAGAAGATTGCAAGCATGTCAAAGTTGGCGATGAGGGCCGCAAAAGAGGTTGTTAATAAGAGTCAGGAGGTTGGGTTGAGGGATGGTTTGGATTACGAGAGGAAAGTCTTCCACGGTCTGTTTGGTAGCAAAGACCAAAAGATTGGAATGTCCGCTTTCGCGGAAAAGAAGAAGCCTGAATGGTCTAATGAATGAAAGGACACACAATTGAGCTTTCAACAGAGGTATATCGTACAGTGTCCTGCCAACTGCACCAGCTTCATGGGTGCTACCCTCCACCCTTGGGATGCAAAGCTCCACAGTCCAGGGAGGAAGGCTCCAACTTTACGATTATCTTGATGATAAGGACGAGCCATGCTTGCTGAACTATGCGTGTCCGTTCTTTCACTATGACATGACAATGCTCAAAGTGTCTTGCGACTTACGAGCTGTGACCGGGTTTAAGCACAATGACATCATCTTAACCCCGTCGCGGTCTCACACGCGACACCAAGATTGTCAACCAAGTTTTGGTCTTTCTTATAGCTGTTCTCTAACCCCAAATTCCAATGCGTTATCGAAGCTAGACATGACTTCCAAAGCGCCTAGGACTGTTGCAGGTATCAATGTGGAAAGGGATTTCGGCTATGGCATATCAACCAAGCCCTCGAAGCCTCCCAGTGGCGAGCCACAGCCTGGGCAATCCAAAGCTTCGAGAGCTTTGACTTTAGCCTCATACTTCGTTGGAGGATGCATGGCGTGAGTTCCTTTTCCAAGATCCTCCATCTCTGAGTAAAATGCTGTTCACGAAGTATGGAAAGCTAACACTCCTTCAGAATCAACGCCTCTCAGTTTCTTGGCGCCCCATTGTACCTCATCAATGAAGATTGGTACAATGCTTGGATAGCATTCACAAAACAATCATGGGGACTTCTCACCATGACGATGACCCAGTGGTGGGCGCCCACGACAGTTAGGATCAGTGGGGATAGTAGCGTTCGAGGTCAGCTACTGAAGACTACCGATGGATCTCTTTACTGCGATTTTCCCGAAAGAATGATCATGATTGCGAATCATCAAATATATACCGACTGGTTATATCTCTGGTGGATTGGTTATACAGCTGGAATGCACGGCCGTATATATGTCGTCCTCAAAGAGTCTCTCAAGCGAATACCTGTCATTGGTTGGGGGATGCAGTTCTCCCAGTTTATCTTTCTGAAGCGAAAGTGGGAACAGGACAAACCTCGAATGGCAGCACATCTACAAAAGTTTAACAACCGAAAAGATCCAATGTGGTTGATGATATTTCCGGAGGGGACAAATCTTGCTGACAGCACAAGAGAAGCCAGTAAGCAATGGGCAGAAAAGAACGGCATCAAAGATATGCAGCATACCCTCTTGCCGCGTAGTACGGGACTACAATTCATCCTCCAGGAGCTGAAGCAGACCGTCGACTACGTCTACGATTGTACCATTGCCTATGAGGGCGTCCCTCGGGGGGAATTCGCTCAAGATATTTTCACTGTCGGTGCCTCATACTTTGGAGGGCGGCCACCCAAATCAGTTAATATGTATTGGCGGCGATTTCTCATATCCTCCATACCGTTAGATGATCCAAAACAGTTTGATCTTTGGCTAAGACAACGTTGGACGGAGAAGGACGAATTCATCGAAGATTATTACCGTACAGGTCATTTGCCAGCGGATGAGGGTGTGAGTAAAGATGGCAAAGGACAGCTTATTCGAGGTGCTGGTCACATCGAAGCCCAGATCAGGCCCAAATACTGGTACGAATTCTTGCAAGTCTTCGCGCCGATTGGACTTTTCGCTCTGGTGCTGTACATGTTCTATGGTGCACTGCCAACGAAAGTCTTGAATCAGATAAAATCGATTGATCAACAAACTGTCTTGAAACAAATTGATGCCTACCAAAAAGGTCAGATCAAGGTTCCTGACCAAAAGCGCCTGAAAGCGGTAGCAAGAAAGGCCTTGCGAGATCGGCAGAAAGTTCCAGGTAGTAAGCTAAGAGACGCCGCTCTGTCTCATGGCGTGGTGACTCTGAATGGAGTTCCGCAAAAGGACTTCCCTACGAAGGGACTTGACGAGAAGTCGGTTGCGAAGGCATTTTCTACGAAGCCTCCAAAGCTAGGGCCTGCGTCGAAAGCTAACACTAGCAAAAAGCCTGTAACGATGAACGGCAAGCCACTTAAGGACTTCCCTGCTAAGGGATTAGACCAAGCTGCTACTAGCAAAGCACCAGTCACCCTGAATGGCAAGCCGTTGGAAGACTTTCCTGCCAAAGGACTTAACAAAGCACCAAGCACAACCGGGACGACAGCGCAAACGTCGAAGGCAAACCCCAGATCTGTTCCGAAGCTTTCCACCCGTACATCTCCTAGGCGTGCTGTACCACAAAAGCTGCCAACGAAGGCTGGATCTGGGGCAAGTAACAAGCCACAGCCGCAGCAGCACACCCCAAAGAAGACCACACAGACGAGCACCACCCCTCCTAAAGGTGCAGGCGATAAACCGGCGACCACAAAGGCTACTACCAAGAAAGCCGAAACAGATCTCAAGTCCAAGCCCAAATCGAATCTTGCCCCGAAGCAGCCAGATTCGAAGCCACAACTTCCATCGGCACCTCCAACGGTTGCAGGATCAGAAGCGTCAAACGACAAACACGTCGACAGTGCAGAGATCCGGCGGGCGAGGAAGAAGTTGGAGCTTCGACAGGGCAAGCAGGAACCGAAACGAAAAATACGCAGAGCATTGGAGTCTTCTGCTGAAACGTCTTGAGTGGATGTGAGATATGTCTTTTGATTTGGATAAGCGAATGTTTAATGCGAGCTCCATTGCATTTATGAAGGCATGCAGTCAGTGACAGAATTGCTCCTGCGCCTGCGATGAATAATATGTAAGATATGCCGTTGTGCTATATACATATGAAGCCATATCAAATTCCAAGGTCACCATTTCCACAGATACCAATGGCAGGTCTCTGAACCTAGGCAAAACACTTGGACTGAAAAGGCGAGAAGAAGAATTGATTTTAAGTTAAGAAGACCTACGAAAACCAAAACACTCGCAGTTAATCCAACTAAAAGCGCCAAATGAACAACAATATCGCAGCTCAACGCAACAATTCCACTTTCACTTTGTTCTCCCTGACACTCTCGTCTTTCTTTGCCGTCAGTTCTCCCATATCCCATATCCCATGTACAGCTAACACACCACCTGGTCGATCATTCGCCCCTCTCTTTCGTTAGGTATACGATAAAATCTCCCGCCAATTCCGTCAATTCCGTGGAATTGCACGACCTCAGTACTCATCATACCCTACCAAACAACAATATTCACGGTCATGTGACATACCATATCGAACTCCAGCACCCCTGTACTGTTTTTAGTCTCCATAACACGAATATACCCTGATATGCACAGCACGGGAGCATACAGTAGATGCTACGTTCTTCCCATTTTCCTGATTCGTCACCTCATGCTGCAGTTGCAACATCTCAGAAGATTTCTCTCCGGTTCGGCTGCAGCATGAAAATTTGCCTTTTGAATCTTGCCTTAGGTAGATCTGAGCGAGGCACCGGATTGAGCGTTGGAGATGGCAAGGGCGTGGCCGATTTTTTTCAGAGCGTTGGCCATGAAAACCGTCTCGTTGCAGATAGGGTGGTGGTAGAGGAGATGAGGGGGTTAACTCTCACTGTGGAGGGTTGGTGTGAAGGTGATGCTTGCAGAGGGATGTCAGTTCTGTATATTAGAGGTTTAGCTTGGGGGGATATAAAGCGTGGCTGATAGGTTGGGTTTGTCTTTTAGAGGAGGCATTGTGTGATTGGGATCTGGGCTTCTTTAAGAGGGTTGGAAATGACTAGAAGGAGAACACCCGGAATAATTCTTGGATATTCGATTGAGTATCATAGTGCCATTGTGAGGATATGATTCATAAATCGTGCAGGAGGACGATTGCCCGGGCTTTGAGTTCAAACTTGTAAATGTAAAGGTCTTTCTTGCACCATGGATTATGATGTGCTCAACAAAGCTGAAATAATCATTGGGCATGCAGTCGTCCAATCGTCAGGGGTCGCCGAGATATATTAGTATAGCAGCGAGATTATCTAAAGAAGAAGCGAGCTCCTACCATTCTGCGAGTCCTGCTTCACCTCGTTGGGTATAACGTAGAAAGCAAAAAACTTCAAAGCTCATATGAGTGATTCTTGGTATCATACCGCAAATAGTTCCGTCTCCCATTTATCATACAAGGAATGCTTCGTCCATAAATGGACCAACTCGCGAGCTCATCGCACCTCAGAGAAACTCCAGCCGCTAACATATCATACACGAGGTTGCACAGATGCTTCCATCCAAGCCAGCCGCAGCGACAGGCCATTCGTGTCACTTTTTCACCCCAAACTGTCACCGCTATCGGCTTCTCCTTATTTCTTGAGTGGTGCTTTTGCTGGAGCTTTTGCCGGAGCCTTTGGCGCTTGCGATGGCTTAGCAGCAGGTGCTTTAGGCTTCGGTGGCGCACCATTCTGCTGGGTTTTAGCTGGGGTTGGCTTGGGGGGTGATGCTTTGGGCTGCGGAGCTTTGGGCTGGGGCGGCTTTGCCTGTGATGATGCGCTACTCTGCCCATTGGACCCGTTCTTCCCATTTTTCGAGGGGCCCAATTTCGGTGGAGGTCCTCTCTTCGCCCTTTCTTGTCTCTTACGCTCCAATTCGGCCTTTTGAGCTTGTAGTAGCTGCTTTCTCTTCCACTGTAGGGCCTTCATTTGCTTTTCACTTATTTGCCATACCACTGGGTTTCTAAGCACCTTGGCTCTACGGGCCTGGGCAGCCTGTGGCGTTGGTGCTGCCTGGATGTATTGAATTTGAGGTTGGGTGAGTTGTTGTTGGATTTGTGGTACTGGTGCTCCTGAGATGAACTTGTTTCCTTCGAGGGTGTCGGTGTACTGCTGTAAGGCATTGCCTTGACTTGCGAGAGCGTTCACTATGTGGATGGCGAAGGTCAGCTCCTGTCGGGTTCCCAAGTCGAGTAGGTGCGTTTGGGTACTTACACCCTTTATTTACAGTTGCCGCAATACTCTGGAAGGTATCCTTGTTAGGCTGAACACCCAGTTCAAACGAGAACAGTTGATTTGATATTGCGTCCATGATTCTTTGCATGTGGTAATGTAATTGCAACTTGTGCTTGGAATAGCTCGTGTGAAGAGGGATACATCTGGGGTAATTGAGGCTGGAGAGGCTCTGACGTAGCTAATGTTGTGGCGGAATCAGGGAATGTGACGCGCACTACACGCTAAGCCCAATACTGCCAAGCGGAGCCCCTGTAGTTGCCCCTGTTGGCCCTAAATCCTTCTCCCATTATCATTGGTGTTCTTACTTTATATGTTCATGCTGATGACTGGCCTTTTCGTCGACGACTAAAGATGAATATACTGCAACATGAAAAGAGCACAACCCACATGCCAGTCATCGATACTGGCACTAATAGATCAAAAGAAGTTAAGGACGGCTAGTGACTAATTGCAGCAATTGCCCTGCAGCAATACGTATCCAATGGTATTCAAGCCTATATCTTTGAACATTGCTACCAGTACGGATTACGTTGCTCTTGTTACAGCTCATTGGTCAGTGTTGGCTTCAAATTGGACATTGTTACGACTGAGTTGCCTGCGAGCTATGGCGCTGTTATTCAAAGAATTACGAATTGAAAGAAAGTACACGCGACGTCGGCCATGTCTCCACCTTCTTATATCAAATACTTTATCTTGACCTTAGTCATCCACTCTAACGAACATGCTTAGGGAGAGCAGCATTAACCGAAGCGGAGACACGATGGTTTCATCGATCTATCTGGCCTCGAATCAAATACCTGGATGGAGCCCCTCCAAGATAACGTAGCCTGCTTGGGGTTATTCTCATGCTGATCCCGATATACGGGAATGCAGGTTCACACGATTTTTTTCTTTAATCAGCAATACCTGTCAAATGGTTTCAGAAACTGGAGGGGAATGGTACTGATATTTATCATTCTTGCCAACAATTGCCTTACACTCCACAACAGTGGCTAGGACTGATTGGTGTCGCATGAAGAAGGAAAATATATTAATGAATATCTCTTACCAAAGCTGCATATACATTGCTCTCCCGACATCGGTCGAGGGTCTACCGAGGTATGTCTTGCACTCTGCTGCATTCCATTGGCTCCTTAAACCTCACTCATCCAAATAGGCAATTGATAGACCTTTTGCAACCAAGCGAGGTCCTGACAGAGAAGATCGCATCACAATCCATAGACCGCCGTCTCAAACCATGCGCAGTGATGCTTGTTGACTTGCTCCACGGTTTGACCGTGTCCTTTTCCGCAAGAGGGCCTACCTCAGGTCGCTTGCTTAGGTTTCGACAAGCAGTAGGCGGGTACTTTCAGTGGGTGGTTGCTCCTGGACCGTATGCCCCACGAAATATCAAAAGCACTCCCATGAGATTTGGTTGTCCTTATGTTGCCGTTTGACTGATGATACGATCCCTATCTGACAGAGCAGTCATAAGACCTTGTTGAATGAAGAGCCTTCTGGGATGATTGCCCTTACAACTATTCCTTGCCGGGCTCTGCTCGCCTGTGAGTGGTGGAATGGAGAAATACAGATCCTATCCACTGCACCGGGTTTCACTGAAGGGGAATAATGATACCGCCGCATCTATGCTCCCAGCTGTTCGTCACCGTCTCGTGGCCGTTGCATATGCCTAGGTATGAGCAGCAGACGGCCCGTCCCCAAACTCTCTGTCCAGATCTACCCTGACCTCGTGGAGCATGGCATTGAATACCGCCATGTGTTAGCCTTGTGTTGGCCTAATGCGCGAAGTCTGCTGATCAGCATGAGGCTAAGCATCAGCTGGGTCGAGTAGAAACCATGACTTCGAGAGACATGTCACCGCATTAGCGCTGCGTAGAATCAAACAGTTAGTCGATTAACGGTCATAATGCATACCCGCGTCACATGCATAACGGCTGTCTCAACGGTATAGCCAATGATGCAAAGATGCAACGACCCAGTGACGTTGACGATATGTAGGGAGTCAACCCGAACAAAGCCTTGTTGCCACCGACTACATTCAAGCGATCCTCTAAATATCAGACTGAAACCCCGCATTGACGAATCTCTGTTGAACGCATATATGTCTTCGAATTGCCTCAAAGGCCATTCTAGCCCTTTGCAAATATTCTCTACCTGTGCTTGCCAGCATCGCATTCCGAAAGGATATCTCACAAGACAGCAAGTCTCCAGAATCGTCCAGGTTTATGTCGTATTGACTACTCCTTCCTGTGTCCCTGATCAGCACATGGCTTTTGCTCTGTCCTGTTTCATTGGCCAACTTATCATATCGCAGGAATGCTCCTAAATCTGGTGGCCTCCTCGTCTTCGGATTTTACCCCCTCTTTCGTTTGTGCACTTCCCGTCCGTCTTCACTACAATCTTTTTAGTGCTCACAGCCTGCTTACACCCCTTCGTCGACTTATCCCGTGCCGTTCCCCTCATTCCTTCTTCATTGAGATTTTACCTTCACGCGTTATTCCACCGCAGAAATGGTGGATCTTGATTCATGTACTAAATTAACAATATGAGTGTCATCCCTCTGGGATACCCAAACGCAAAGATTTGAAATATGACTCATATACTGCTTGATAGAGGACTGAAGCCTTGACTCCCCCAAACCTTGATAGGTAGTCTTTACATGGCATTGAGACTTGAGTTTCTCCGAATTGTGCGGAGGCCTCCACAAAACCGATAAAGGATCCTTGTCCTCGCTGACATTGACAGAGCCTCTTTGAGCGAGACTGCGCTGCTCTTTCTGAGCCAGCGTGCCTCTAACGATATACTGGGGTGTAAAATAGCACTGTATCCTCTTTCAATTGGAACCTCACGTCCTATGGTCAACCTACCTTACTATACAATCGCAAGCACATCTTCTCAAGTGACGATTGAAACACAGCCACAACTTCTCCAATAGCTAGCAGACGGTGCAAATAATGCACCTCGCTTGGCACAACAACAATCTTTTCTTTCCAATAAAACAGAGGCCCGTGGAATGTTCTGTCACGACGCCATAGCATGCACGATTAAGCATCATCCCAAAGCTGAAGAAGGTCATGAATCTGTTCTCATCCCATACGCACGCACAGTGCAGACCAAGCTCAAATACGGCCCAATTCGCCTCCCTATCTTATCACTATCATAAACATTTACTCACACAAACACACACAGAATCTCTCTCTACCGTTAATGGAGTACAGGGATCCTCGTTCCGCCATCATGTACCAGGACCTCAAGCCAATCCAAAAGATAGAGCTCTATCTCTGTCTGAACCAACTGACGGAGAACATAGATCCCAACTCCGCCATCATGTACTAGGACCTCTAAGCAATTTAAAAGACAAGGGCCTATTTCTGTCTGAACCAACTGACGGAGAACATAGACCTTGACTCTACCATCATCTACCAGGAACTACTACTCAAAGGGACGAGGGTCTATCTACGATAGATAGGAGAGTGTGTTAATAATCTTCATCATTTGAAGAGAAGAACGTTCGTTTGACTGATACAGCTATTTGATTCCTATGTTACAAGATGGCTATCGATTCTGGGTAAGGAGGAGGTGGTGGAGTAAGCAATGAGAAGGAGAAGCAGGTTGTGGGAACTAAGGAGAGCTTCGAGTTTTCTTAAGATAGTCTGATAAGGTGCTTTGGAGTTTTGAAAATGTGTAGAAAAAAGGGAGGAACGCATCATCTGTCCGGAAGGGTAGTGTCAAGAGTATAAGGCATTTATTGTGGGATAAAGAAATCAGTGTCAATACTCTCAAAACGCTGAGGACATTGGAAGAAAGTTTCATCATAAGCATAATATGATCAAGAAAGTTTGTGGCGCCAATCAGAAAGTTTGAACTGTGCTCTAAGCGATCTAAGCAATTATCCTATCAGACACTAAACACCAAACGACAACATCAACTATCATCAATCTGAACACACACACACACACACACACACACACACACAACCACACACTTCAAGCACCAATGGCTGCCTTCTCCGCCTCTTCCAACATCGTAACTTTACATTGCACTCCATCCCTCGGCCTCAGCACCAACCTCCACATCTTCCATGACTCGGGGTCATCAACTGCCATATCCCTTTCAAACCGATACATACTCAAAAGACAAATCATCAAACACTTCATCTCTGTTTCTGCAAACTTCCGTCCAATGCAGCCTCTCGGCCCTTGCAAGAATGTCATGAATGCATTCGTTGTGTGGCCCTCTGGCAATCGATCCCACCTATCCGGATCAAAGACGTCGGCATCATCACCCCAGAAAGAGGGGAGGCGGTGAATAGCGTTCGCGTGGATATAGACGGTTGTTTTGGCAGGGACGTCATAGCCTCCTAGACGGTCATCGGTGATGGTTTCGCGAACGGTCATAGGAATAGGGGGAATGTAGCGGAGGGATTCGCGGCAGACATTGTCGAGGTAGTGGAGGTTGTCGGCGTCGAGGCTGGAAAGGCGTTCGACGTCGTTGCGGGCTGTAGGGTCGAACATGAATGGGTAGTGCTGTTTGATTTCGGCGCGGACGCGTTCTTGGACCTCGGGATGGGTGGAGAGGAGGTGGATGGTCCAGGCTACGCCGGTGGCGGTGGTATCATGGCCAGCGCCGAGGAAGGTCATGACTTGGTCGCGCATGGTTTCGAAGGAGAGGGCGGCTTCGCCTGCGGCTTCCATTCTCATGTTGTCTTTAACGATGAGGGCGATGATGTCTTTGTCTTTTGCGTGGGTTTTCTGGTGCTTTTGACGGACGATGTCGGTGGCTTTGCTCATGATGATGTTGCGGCTTTGGAGGATGTCACGGTTCATTTTTGCGGGGAGGTATTTGGTAAGGGGGATGAAGGCTGCTAAGCCGTGGAGGACACGGGATTGGATATCGAAGGCAAAGACGAGGCGGTAGGCTTCACGAATGGGTGTCTCGGGGTGTTCGAGAGAGTCAAGATCGGTGCCGAAACCGGCTTCGCCGATTATGTCAAGGGTGGTGCGGTTGAGCCATTCGAGGACTTCGATGGTCATGCTTTTGGTTTTTGCAACAACCATGTCTCGTTCCCAGAGTTTGGAGAGGAGCAGGGCTTTGCGCCAGAAAATGGGGGTCAGGGCCTTGATTGACTGGATAGAAAAGCCGGGTGAAAGAGCCTTTCGCTGGTGCTTGTGTGGGTTTCCTTCTGCGAGGAGGACGCCCTCCCCTAGCACTCGAACCATCCATTGCTTGGCACGATCAGGCTTGGGGTAGTTGTATGGGTTCTTGATGCACATATGATTGAGAGCATCGTCGTCGGCGATTGAAAGACGTTCTGCACCGAAGGGGAAGAAATATCTGACAATTGGACCATATTTCTTATGCCATTCTCGGTTTGGCGTACCAACCTCGGTGGTGATGATCGTAAAGAATTGTCCCCATAACGGGAATCCTGGGACTGTGGGGACTTTGCGAAGAGTGGATATGTAAAAGGGAAAAATGTATGACCAGTAGGCGAGATAGACGAATATACTGAACCCAAATGCAGCACTGAAGACGCGCAGAGCATTCATTCCAGCGAGTCTTTGAGCGCCTGCAGCTATTCCTCCTGAGAGGATTAGCAATGGCAAAATCTCCATTTTGATAGCCATATTGACGTGTTGGTAACCAAATCTGTATAGCTATGAGAAGATATCAGACCAGGTGGGATTTGAATAGCAGAGTCCTTGGGGCTTATGCGGCTATAAGGGGAGAATGATAGTGAAAATGGCTTGTCCGAAGTCACCCAAAGAACGCCGCTGATGGTGAAAGAAAAATTAGAGGCTTAGAGATTGGATACTCTCTACCTAGCTTCAGGTAAGGAGTAAAAGTCAAGATGTTGGGATACACGTCATAGCCGACAGGAGTCTCATTCATTCACTGGACTAGCCGTGGACATGTGTAATTTACACTGTCGTATACAACGTACGCATTGGGAAACGAGGAAATGGGGATCTCCAGAGAGACCCACCAGTTTGAACGCGTACATGCAGAGAGATTTGAAAGCGAACAAGGCAGGCACAGGTCGATCCGGCACTTGCGAGCTGGCGTTGGGACAGGGCAGAACCTTGCACGGCAGGATATCAATCAAGATAGAGTGGGAAGGATGGCATTGGCGCTTGTGACGGGCAGGGGACAAAAGCCACCGAAAAGCCACTGAAATCATGGTGGTTGGGGCGATACGGACATGTCAGATGGGTTTGTAAGAGGTGTGAGGTGTTTATGGTTGGGCATGTTTGATATGACGGCTGGCGCTGGCGGTACAGGAATTAATGGAGATACAGAACGACTGCAATGCCCCTGGTCCGGGTTACTAGATGCGTTGGCGATCTGCGCAACGTGCTAAAAGACACTAAGACTGTTCGGGTCGGTTCGTTCACGCCGTTCACCCGCCTAAAGAGATGACCATCTCACGGTTGGGGCGGTAACGCTACCGGAGGAAGATTGTAAGAGGTAATGTACAGGAACAAGATTTCCTGGACTTGACCCCGTTGTCATACCATTATTGCTAGTTCTAAGGGAATCGTGACCGGTCCTCCTTCATTATCTTCCACCAGATCGGGCCTACTCGGTGTCAGATCTGATTCACGAAAGGACAGATGTAGAGGGCCAAGCACGGAAGGATACCCCAATACAACAACCTTCCAAACCCGAAGAGTCATGACCGCATACCAAGTCGGCGGCTTCTGATTCAAGATAGAAAAGGTCTAGACTGCTTATGTTGAAAAAGCGGTAGAGACACGTGGTTGGGTCGCTTATAGAGTGCAAATCCTATAGGATGCCTAAAACTTATGCATACTACACCACACGATCCAAATGCAGGAATGAATTGACAGGTGAATAATTACATATTATGCATGATGGCTGAAAATGGCTGGGCCTGAAACGGTCAACTTACTCCATTCAGCCCAGTTGGAGGTGCACATACTTTCCGTATGCTGAGTGAGACAGGCGAACCGTTAAACGGTCAACTCACACACAACTTGCCGGAATGGCAATTGTTTGGTCCCCCAGACAATAAATCGGAGAGATTATGCACGTTGCCGCAAGGTGCAAAAGGATATCCCACACCATCTGCCGGCTGGTCAGGAAGCATGATGGTGAAAAATTGTTCCATCTTATTTTTATTCGCAAGTCCCACCGAATGTCTGCGTGGCCTTGACTGATTTGTGCGGATTCCCATGCAACATTGGCGAGGTCGAAATAGAGTATGATTGAGATCCACGGCTAGGGGGAGGTAGTCATGATCATGAACGACCACCGGTACGGGGGCCGGTGAAAGGGAGCGGCGCCACGAAAGGGAATGGCTTTGCCCCGGCGCCAGTGTAGAACCTAACCAAGGCTAGCCAAGTGTACTATCCACCACAACCGGTGTAACAAGATTGGTTGACTTCTACTTCGTACTCTAAAACAAAAGATCGATAATATCGTATAACGCCTGGAAACCTGCATGTCCATAACAACTGGGATTATCGTCCACGGAAAGGTTGCCACATGCTTCAACAGGCGTGACCCCTTCCCGCAATAACCGATGCAATTATTTCCCCGTTTACCCCCCTCGTGGCTCCTGCATGTTCAGTTTTTCCTGCCACTGCTCGTCAGGTGCAGGTCATGCGCAAGCGTTGTCCCTGCAGCTTTCATCAGCTCTTCGGCCGCATGCAGCGCCTCGACGGCTGTCTCGCTCGTCTCCGACATTGTGGGCATTTGCTTGGTCTCGAGTCCGCGCACTGCCTTGTTCGGAATGCTCGTGCTCATCGCCCGAGTCGACCTCTTTTCCTTCTTACTCGCCTTCTTGTATGTCGCCGCATAGAAGGAAATAAATAGGACTAGATAAGAACTCAAAGTCGCGCAACCTGTAAATGCTGCGAACTCTTCACCACCACACTTTCCAACATGAGGGAAAGACGGGAAATACACGCTGGCCGCGTAATTGTAGGTTGCGTAGTATACGAAGCCTTAGATACTGCATGAGCAATGTCTCGGAGATGAGGGGCCGAAGATGCGGATTCTTACCGAGATCGATCACGAACTGAGCAATTTGCAGTCTCGTGATCCATTCTTTCCACCAAATACGGATGCCCCTTGCTGCTTGGAAATAGTACCAATACATGACCACATGTACAGTCAAATTCAAGGTAATGGGGACCCATGACACGGGAGTGTGTCCGATTAGTTGAGTGTAGCAGAGGAAGGCAGTTGCCCCGTGATGGTAACAATGCAGGAATGCTGCTGAGATTAGCTGGCGTCAGAGCAAGAAAGTGTCGTGGAAGTCACGCACTAAGGGGTTTCTTCTTGAGAACGAGGAAGACCGTATCCAATAGTTCAAGGTATTTGGTCAAGTAGTTAAGCTGGTCATTGTCAATAAATGTCAGCGATCCGAGGGATTGATTAGTCACCCACGTAATACAGGGTCACTAATGGTCCAGTCCAACCTCCAGCATCGCAGATGGTGAAAAAAACACCATGTTTCCAGATCGTTGGTGCAAGTTGTTCAATGAACAGAACAAGGAGCACACCAGAAATCGCTGTCAAGTAAAAGTTGTGGATGAGGAAAAGGTCGTTGAGCTTGAACGCTGGGCGCGTCCTCATCAGTTCCCGGCCTCCAAGGATGACGGTGTAGTAGGTTATCAAGACCGCAGCCGTTGATTTGAGGGTCAACATAGGTGTTACCCCGGGGGTGATGTCTAGCTTGTCTGCCGGATAACCCATGGCAGACGTCCATACTCGATCAAATATCCGCCATGGCGACAGATCACCGAGCTGCACCGCTTTGGCATCGAAAGGGGTTTGAGGACCGTAAGAGTATGACATCTTTGCTAGGTAGTTATGGAGCAGCCTTTGAGTTGCACTTGAGATTGGGAAGTTGAAATAAAAACCAGAGACTGAAGACGAGCAGTGCTTAAAAGAGAAGACGCTGGAAGGGCTAAGTCTTTCCGAATATCAGTGGCGTGTTACTAGGACCAACAAAATCTGTTAGATCCCTTGGGTGATTGGGGGACTTGGGCAGTCCTTGAGAATTATGAAGGAGGTGGCTTTCGACGGACAAATAGCATTTTGATGGCTTTGCAGGATTCCCTGACAGGGTGACGTCGGATTCGCACATTTCCTTGGGTCTCTCAAAGCTGATACACAACCGCTGATCTTTCAGACTTGGGGCATTTAGCTCGTTGAAGCGCAAGGCTCTTTGATTGCGAATCCAAAAAAGTCTACCTAAGGCTTGACACCCAACTGAATAGGGGAGGGGCGTCCGATCTGCACCGAAAGTGGTGGAGCCGTCAAGGTACACTTTGGTTCGCAGCAGTAGCTGACTCCTATAGCAAAGGCTGATCTGCAGGACATCGAACAGCGAAATTTGATTGACGTCTGAGTACCGAGATATTAGCGTACGGGCGATATTCGATGTATTCCTATGCCGGTCATGGGGCGCTATAGCGAGTGGATGGCATGAATCGGCTTTAGTGCTGTCATAGGTCTAGTATTAGCAGCCATGACCCGAGAAACAGAATGAATGCATGATCGATATGCAGCTTCTACCAGGTCTGACTCGCTACCACGACAAGATGATTGGCTCTGATGTATAATTATCAAGCACAGGGTTGGGGGTCGCGCGGACACACACACCTCACAAGAATTAAGTGGGTCAAGTTTTTTAAGAAAAGCCTGGACAATGAGCCGGTCAACAAAGCTCGGACGATGAGGTCACCTGAACGAATACACGATAAAGGGAACGGCCGTACTATCCAAGTAACCTACCATGTAATTTACTCGTTGACGACTTCTATAGAGTTAGCCAGACTCTGGCAAGGCGAGTTAGGCAAGATCCTCGGCTTAAGTCCGCTATCCGAAATAAAGCCACTTAAGGTATCAAGCGAAAGTAACAGTACCCATGGCCATCGCGGCTCTGCGCTTCTGCATTGCCGGATTGAGCTTATCTGGACTTTTTCCAACATAGCCTGAATTGTGTTAGTTTGTGACTATAATTGTGGATCCCTGCTTACGCGCTAGTCAGGGGTCGGCATGCGATGACAATGCCACAGCCAACTCCATCATTGGCAGCATAAACTTCCTGCATGCAGCCATATCATCATATGCGCCAGCGGATTTGCCTTTCTATAGCTCACCAATCTTCCTTCTTGACACTCTACCACTCTAGGACCGTGGACATTACCTGATATTAGCCACCCCCGAATTCTGTCCGAAGCGGGCATCAATGCCGGTCTAGTTCCTACGGTTCAACAAGAATGTCTCGCGTGCGACTAAACAGGGCGTATTATGACGCCGATCGTCTCGACACTCGCCAATCACATGTCTCATGCAACTTCTGGCACTAGTGTCTTGCGATTTGGAAGCTCCACGATCGACCAGGCAATGCTGACACTGGAGATGGAGCTGGCCTGGAAACATGTAATTAAATACCTTCTCTTAGTGTAAAACATACCAATATTGTCCGTTCAACGTGACACGCCCCTAGGCGATTCGAGTGACTACACGTCAGAGACTCAAACACATTTGCTGCTGATGTTCTCGAAGAAACCGCATCCCTTGACTAGAGCCCGTAGCCCGGAGAATCTGGAGACTTTCAAAGAACCATAGTCAACAAATTTTGGCACCTTTCAACGGGCAACATAAAACATTATGCCACTCACTCTGGAAACGCTTCCTGGTAAGGAAGTACTTGCTGATACCTTGGTTCCTTCTTCAATATGGAAATTTCTGTGCATTCTATTGATAATCGTTAATTTCAAGAATTTACCTCTTATTTGGCATGTAAGTACTGCGTCCTCTGGTGGATGTTCATCCTAGACTGACGTTCCCACTCAGGTCCGTCTGCTCAATGCATTCCGCTTTGTGCTCCGCTCAGAGCGATCGCGGACACCTATGTCACCAGCTCAGCTTTTTCAACCTTTAATCACCGAGTCACATGGATCTCTCATGGAGCTCGACTACAATATCCATAGTGAGTTCAACGGTTTGAAATATGTGCAGCACAAGCCTGACAGTTGATATGATAGAGTCCAACAGCACCTATTTTCAAGACGTCGACATTGCTCGAACTCATCTGATATGCACACTGTTCTCTGCTGGAATTGAACAGGCCAGGCGAAGCAAAGGACAAGGGATCATAGCTGGTGGCAACCAGACTTTTGGAGTTGCACTTGGGGCTGTGGGTTGTTCTTTCCGAAAGGAGATCAACCCATTCGAACAGTACGAGATGTGGACACGAGTACTGTCCTGGGACCGAAAATGGATCTATATGGTCACACACTTCGTTCGGAAAGACGCTATCAAGCCAAGACGGTTCTCAATGTACCCCAATCAAAAGAACAAGAACGCTGGTATGAGATCCGTGGAGAAGGCCGAAGATGCAATTATCGCCTCTTGTCTCAGCAAGCTTGTCTTTAAAAAGGGCCGTCTCACGATTCCCCCTGAGGTGATGCTACAAGCTTCGGGCTTATTGCCGCCTCGGCCTGCAGACCTCGCGTTATTGCAAACAGAGGTCTACAATGCACCTACTAAGCAAAATATAGCTCAGCAGATATTTGATGTCCCGTTCCGATTTTTCGAGCAGTTGGATCTGGTCTGGGAAGCCGCCCGAAATGCGCTTTTGCCATCATCGGAAGACCAAAGAGACCAGTCAAGAGATGGATCTCCAGATGGGACAGCAGCAGAGAAGATCAGTCAATGGACATGGGAGAAGGTTGAACAGGAGAGATTGCGGGGTCTGCAAATGGCGAATAAGCTAGCAGGGCTTGAAGGCTTAGTAGGCGAATTCACAGCGGAGGCAGATGCCCTGGGCAAGCATAGTGATCTGTGGTGGTTCTTAGGATTGACTTACTAGACAAATCATGATGATATTCAATAGACTTGCATAGGGGGTTGATTCTTGGAGATTGGAGTTCTTCGGTGCCAAGGCCCGGAAGGGATTTGTGACAATTAGCACTTAAATATCATACATGTAAAATACAATACCGACCGCAATCCTATTAGCGAATGCCAAGGGAAATGTCACTCATTCGGACTACTCACCTGGGAACCACCAATGTATGAGGCGCAACCACACGCGTCACCGAGGTCAAGATCATCACACTATGCAGTGTAATCTCCTAGTGATTAATCCAGCCGCTTTAATGTATTGCACATTACCCAGAAGGTGTCTGACGTGCTGTTCTTATCATGTTTTTATTGCAAATCCACTCTCTTTCTTTCCAATTAATTGCAAGCCTCTTACGGAGGTCCTTGGAGTTTACCATCCGTCTCCCGTCCATTCTTCTGGTAGCCAAGCAAGAGACACCGCTTGTTTGTTGATGCTTTAACCAATCTTCCTGCAGCTGCGTGTGAATTCTTTTGGGTCCTCTTTTCCCACGTTCTAGGTCAGCTGTGCAGATATCCTCAACGTCTTCACCCTCCATCACACCCACGTGTTATTTGTAAACAACCTAGGCAGTTGGCTCGAATTGCCCTTGATAGCTTCGTACTGAGAATTAATTGTGCAATCGGTCGAATTGATGTGTTGTCTCGGGGAATCAATCACCCTCGTACTTTAACGGAAAGCCAAGGTTTCGCTCTGTATCAACAGCAGTCATGTCAAATTCCACCAGGAGTCCAGCTGGTCGAAGTGAGATTACACTCACACCAGGTCTCGATGGCATGTCTGATTACCAGCAATATCTGGAGAAGACAAGTCGAAAAAGCAGCATCCTTAATAGCAGACCGCCTGGAGAGAGCTCTCGTGTGACCTCTCCCGTACCCACAGATGTAACAGAGGCCCAACCACAGTCTTCCAACGGGGTCCCCGCTTCGCCTGTTGGCACCACAGAAAATCAACACGAACCAAGGGCCAAACCTACATTTGAAGAGATCAAACCGACTGGGAGCCGAAAGACACGCAAAAGACGCCCCCACAGAGTGGAGCAGGAGGAGGACCCAAATGACTACCTAAGCCCTCTTCCTCTCGCACTCCTCACGCTTGGTATATGTCTATCAGTCTTTCTGGTTTCACTGGACCGGACCATTGTTGCCACAGTAAGCGGTTTTCCAAGTACTGGAGCGCAAAGCATAATGCTGACTTAGATTCATTGAAGGCCATACCGCGCATCACAGATGACTTCCACTCCTACGACGACGTCGGCTGGTACGGCAGCGCGTACCTTGTAACGGCTGGTGCTCTCCAGCCAATATACGGACGAGTCTTCACACTTTTCAATATAAAATGGTCATTTCTTTGTGCCTTGGGCATATTCGAGCTTGGGAGTTTGATCTGCGGTATCGCCCCAAATTCGGTGGCACTCATAATAGGTCGAGCAATAGCAGGCTGGGGAAGTGCCGGCATCCTGACAGGGTCTTTCGTTGTGGTATCCCACGCGGTACCACTTCATAGGCGGCCTGTCTACAGTGCCGTCGTAGGAGTGATGTTCGGAGTCGGTGCCATTGTTGGTCCTCTGTTAGGTGGACTCTTTACCGAGGATGTCACTTGGCGATGGTGGTAAGTCATGGGTTCAGAAAAAAATCAGAAGCATGATCTGATATATTCGCAGTTTCTACTTCAACCTTCCAGTGGGTGGCGCGACGGTCCTTAGTATGATCTTCTTTTTCAAGCCACACAAGAACGCCAGAGAGAGTGACAGGCCAGTCTTGGAGAAGGTCCTAAGCCTCGATTTAATTGGCAACTTCATCTTAATTGTAGCGGCTGTCATGTTTTTCCTGGCTTTACAGTTCAACGAGCTGAACTTCCCCTGGAAGAGCGCCCGGGTAATCGGTCTTCTGATCGGTGCAGGCGTAACGGCAATCATATTCATTTTTTGGCAGAAGAGGCAGGGAGACCGAGCTCTGCTGCCACCACGAATCGTCTTACAGCGCAGCGTCGCCGTTAGCTGCTTGGCAGCTTTCTTCATTTACGGAACTGTCTTGATCCACGCATACTACCTCCCCATCTGGTTCCAAGCAATCAAAGGTGCCAACGCCGTCCAGTCCGGCGTAGATTTGATAGCGTACATGATCGCCAACGCTGTCTTCTCCGTCATCGCCGGTATCATTGTCAGTAAAATAGGCTATTTCGCTCCTCCGGCTATCCTGGGTTCCGCCATTGGCACTGTAGGCTGTGGCCTACTATCCACTCTGCAAGTCAACAGCGGCACTGGCAAATGGGTCGGCTACCAAGTCCTCGCATCCGCAGGTCTCGGCATGGCTGTCCAACAGGGCGTCATAGCTGTACAGACAGTGCTAAAGCTCGATCAAGTCCCCATCGGTATCGCAGCCATCGTCAGCATGCAATCCCTCGGCGGTGCGATCTTCGTCTCCGTCGGCAACAACATCCTACAGAACGTGCTCTCCGAAGCCTCGGCAGCCAATGAATTACCTGGCGTAGACGTTTCCGCCGTCATCGCCGCTGGAGCCACCCAGTTCCGATCCATCGTCCCCGCTGCCTCCCTTCCCGGCCTCCTCGTCGTCTACAACAACGCCCTGCAGAAAGTATTCACCGCCGCTATCCCCCTCGCCGCCCTCTCTTGCCTCGTCGCCTGTGGTCTCGAATGGAAGAGCGTCAAAGATAAGAAACCATCCATCGAAGCTGCCGCTGGCTCTGCCCTTGGCCCAGCAACAGAGTACAGCGTCGCTGGCGAAAGTATCGACATCTCTCGCTCGCGTAGGAGAAGCGGTGAGAGCGACAGGAGCGCTGATGACGGTCAGGCAAAGAAAAGTTTTGAGACGGCGAGGACGAGTATGCAGCTTGAAACTATTGAGAGGGCGGATTCTGGGGTGGAAACGGAACCTGTGGTGAAGGAACCGGAGCCTGCTCACGTTCGTGATCCGGGGGATTATCGAAACAGTCAGATATCTATTCCTGGGTCTTGGATGGATTAGGGGAATGGTTTTTGTATTATGTTCGGAAGATTGACACGTTGCAATGATATCATCTATGCGGTATATAGTTTTGAAACAACTCATACTGTTTAATGTTATGGGAATTTTCGGAATCTTAACAGTCGCACGCATATATTCCAAATCATTCAAACTATACTTGAGTCAAGTCAACTTGAATGCTAAAGGAGCCCATACACCAGCCGAGTCATGTTATCGGTTGCACCTTATTAGGATTATTGAGATGTATGAATAATAAATAAGACGAATTGGAGAGACACTTCCTATCTAAGGCACTCATTGTTCAAAAAACGAAGGATGGTACAAATACTTTCAAATACATCACACAACAACGACCATTCTCACAAGAAAATCATCAAGATTTTTCTGCCTCATGAAGCCTAACCTGCACTCCCGACCCGCTCCTATTCTCAATAGCGTGACATAATCTAATCGGCCCGGGATCCATATTCTCGATGCGATCAAATCGCTGACAGAAGCGGACGAGGATATAATTGGTTTCTGTATGCGAGAATTGTTCTAAATAGGCAAGAAATATACACGTCAGCGATCATCATCAACGTCAACATAACCTCAGAAATAGAGTCCATGCAGCGAAAATCAGCCCGTGCGTAGCCGCTGGCGGATGGGAGAGGGGAAGAGGATGATGTGCCCGCAATGTAATATCGTTGGTCGGTAGGACGAAAAAGCAAAGGCAAGGTCGCTGTGAGGAGAAAACGGAAGTTTCATGACGGAAATTAGGGGGTCCACTCACGACCTAAGCACGACCTAGTTCCCGCCCCGAAGGGAATAAACTCGAACCCCACTTTCCTGCCCTCTTCCCACCGCTCTGGTCTGAATTCCTCCACATCCTCACCCCATATATCAGCACGATGCTGCATAGCATATGTCGCAATCAGCACCTGTCTTCCCTTCGGAATGAAAATAGGTTGTGAGCCGTCTGGGCCCCCGCCCCGGGGGAGCGTTGTATCGCGCACAGCGACGCGCTCGTTTAAAGGGATGACGGCCGCCACACGAAAGGTTTCGTTGATGACGTGGGTGATGTAAGAGCAAGCTTTCAGTTGTTGGAAGGAGATTTCCGAGGTGGGTGAGGAGCCGAATTGGTCTAGGACGATGGAACGAAGTTTGCTGTAAATGTGAGGGTGACGGGCAAGGAAGTAGAAGACCCAACCGAGGAGGGCGCCTACTGTATCACGGCCTGCGAACAGGAGGGAGAGACTCTCGTTACGAAGCTCGAGGGGATCCTGGGTATCTTTGGCTAATTCGTGAAGAAGAATGAACTTTTTCCGGCCGTCGGGGAGGGTTGGATCCGTATCTTTGGCGCCGCCTTGTAGACGACAATAAACGAACCAGTCGACCAATTTATGGATCTCGCGACATCGATAGTCGAAGTCTTTGGAGGAGATTAACCAGTACCATTTATAGAAGGCGCCTCTTTCTTCGATCCAGCGCTTTCCCTTATCAAAGTTGACGCCGAGTTCAAGCAGGTTGGGCTCGTCGAAACCTCTGACTGTTGGTAGGGCAGCCCGGGCGTCTGGATTCTGAGCATGGACGGAATAACCGAAAAGAAATTCTGTAACCGTGTCGAGGGCGAAATTGTAGAAGAGGGGCTGAAGGTCCATGGTCTCAGTCCAACCATCGGATCCCACTCTAATTTTATTTGTAAGATCTCTTGTATGTCTCTCCGCCAGGTCGAGGTCTGAAACCTGCTCTTTGGCGAACTGTGGTCGGACTAGAGCTCGCGAGTGTTTCCATGCCTCGCCTTGCGACGTGAAGATACCAACGCCCAGGAGAGGCTTCCAGCTTTGAGTTCTATGGACACCGATGTCGAAGTCGTTAGATTGCGAAGAGAAGCAAGCTCTGACGTTTTCAGGATCGCGAGTTACATTCAAGTCGTAGTCTAATACACGGACTTGGATGGTATGGGTGTCCTTGCTCATGGAATCCAGCTTCTCAGCCACGTACTTTGGACCACGGTCCGCGCGAGTAGCTCTGATGCTTTCTCTAAACTGGGTGATGCCAAAGAGATCTTTCCTGGGAAGTACAGGGCAGGGACTGCAGCCTCGCCTTGCGGCCTCTGCACGCTGTCGTCGCTTCTCACGTATGGAAGAGAACACCTTATACGCAACGAGGACAATGAGGCCTAGCAGGAAGCTGAAGGGGGACAAGAGACGCATGTTGAATGTCATGGCCGGTGCCGTAGCATGCAAAGTACGAGGAGGCGAACTATCGAAAGGAGAGATTTAGAATATGTGGGAGGTGCTTGAGGTCCAGAATCGAGGCACAACCACTAAGCCACGCCTGCAGCCTGCTTTCAGCCCCTTCTACTCGTAGCTAGTTTAAGCCACTGACATGTTCGGGGAAGACCCTACTGGAATATCTTTTGAGAGTCGATCAAGACCCAAATCAGAATCCCACCACCGTAAAAGTTCGGAGCCGACAGAGCAATTGCGGCAGTTGACTGAGAATCATTGGATGATCACGGCCGTTGGCATTGGCTTGGGGAGAAGAGTCCATCCTTTGTTGGAGAGCTTATCCAAATGATCGACAAAGACTTAGGGGAGAATACTTTAGTAATGGGACTCGTGGACTCTCCGACCCACATGGTGTTGATGCTAGTGACACGTTGTGATGCTGCATAAGGTGCTGAGGTGCAGTCAGAGATTGGTACTTATCGTCATGTATCAATGGTATCATTCATTACAAGTGGTATACACCGATCCAATGTCGCTTGTCTTTTAGTGCCGGAGTATATGTGTGATGACCCATGAAGCTTTTGCATGGTGCAGTCGGCATGTGCTTGAGCTGTCGCCAGGTGGTTACAGGCTGGTCGCAGCGGTTGCAGTGGATGATGCATACGGGAAGGATGCTGTAGCACTCGTACCTTGAACTTTGACCTAGCAGGTTTTTTGGTCTTACTTTACCTGCCTTACTTTAATCGGTCCCGGGTTAGTGCGTTAGGGTTTTGAGGGTGCATTAGTGACGATCTCAATACCCTCCCTGTTGCTGATCGAGCTGTGATCGACGCGCTCAATCTACCGAGGTGCGGGTACAATGCAGCTAAGGGGTAGTCTAAGGTAGGGCAAACACTGCTTACACCGCCTAGACCATACCTAAACCATACGCTGTACGGCGATACCTAATTCCTCATCCCAGTCAAAAAGTATCATCCCATTCCTATCACCTATCACCCATTGAGATTGAGAGATACCTCTGGTGTAATTTAAGGGCCCCATCATGGCCCCATCACACTATACTCAGTAGGAACACTTCCCAGTCAGCCATCAAGGGCCACCATACTACTTTCATCTCACAATCGTCCCCGCTTGTTCATGAGTTCATGCAGATTAGCGAGATGTGCATCCTTGGCTGAAAGTCTGCCCATTTCTGTTGGTCCACAGTCGCTCCCGTCTTCTCGTCTCATGCGTCACTCTGCCGCGAGCCTAGAAGGGTTGTGGATAAGGTACACGCCCCACCGTCAGGGAAAGCCTACCATCAGCCCCCAGCTGAATGTTAGAGTCCAACAGTTCAATCTGCAGAGTGTTGGGCCCTTTGCTTCCCAAAAAAGACTTAGTTCATGCCATGGTACTTCCTTTCTGAGCTTGTCAACACGTCAGCTCCTCAATCTCACACCAAAGCTTCTTGTATCGGGAACATCTGTCAGAGGTACCTCATAGCGGCGACGGTAGATACCTCGCCGATCAAGCCTTTGGGGTGGTTGCCGACTTTTCCAGGCGCAATGACTGATGGGCGCCTATAGACCCTTCCGAAAAGAGCCACATATCTCACGCCCAGCATTCACGGCTCCTTGCTTTCAAGACTGCCTTTCCAAAGTATCCGCGCCACGAAAGCTCAAGGGTCTCGCACTCGTAGCTCATCTCCGAATCTTGCCTTCAATATGCCAAGGCTGCGCTATGGTGGAAATAAAGGTGGTCGACGGTCCCTTCCTTTCCATAAAATCCCTCGTTCGAGCCATTAATCAAAGTGTACCTTCTTTGATCAACCACAGCCACCAGCAAGATGCGTTCTTCTTCATCATGTCTGGCCTCAGTAGCCCTCCTCTTTGCTGAAACATTGCATGCCGCACCAACTCCTCAATCCAGCGAAATCCTCGCCAATCCCGATTTTGGTCCGATCCCCGCAGAGTCGTCCTACTATAGCAATTATAACGGGACCTCGCCCCCGTTCCCTGGGAACTATACACAACCAGTCTTCCCCACCGAATCCGGCCCTCCTGGGCCGGACGACCTTCTCTTCCAGAACTTGGCGGGTGCAGAGTGGGCTATATACAATTTCTATCAATTCGGCGTAGAAACCTTCAACGAGTCGGCGTTCGTCGAGGCTGGATACCCGGCGTCAACATATCAAAGGATCATTGAGATCCGGGACAATGAAGCGGGTCATGCTCGGATCTTCGAAGAGGCTATTTCAAACACGTCAACCAAGCCAGCACAATGCAAGTATCAGTTTGGCATAACCACGCCTGTGGCCTACCTTGCTGCCCATACCGTTGTTGAAATCGCAAGCATGGCCTTCCTCACAGGTCTGGTCCTCCAAGCGACACTCGACTCCTCCAAGGCTGCTCTCGTTGCGGTTGCTGAAACCGAGGCCCGCCACGAGGCTTGGGGTCTGATCGAGATCTGGAATCAATCACCATTTGGCGGGCCGGTCGACACGGTTTTTCCCTATGCGAACCAGATATTAGACACCACTAAAGTCTTCATCGTTCCTGGCTCTTGTCCGGCGGGTAACCCGAGCTACCCTATCCCAAGCCAGAATCTGCCAGCTTTGAGCTATGCTGAGAATTCGACGACGCTACTACCTGGATCTCCCATCACTTTCGCATTTTCGAATCCAGCCAACCAGCCTAAGTTCGAAGCCAACACCACCTACTATGCCGTCTTCTTCCACGGCCTGCTCAACATCACCGAACCCTTCGACACAAAAACCAATTCATCGATCGTACCGCCAGAATTTGAAGCCAAGGGATTGTTCCTGGCTGTGATATCGGACACACCTGGTGCACCGACAATGGACACCGTGAAGGCTGGACCACTGGTCATAGTCGAGCAACCTGTGGAAATCAATAGTGGGATTCTATAAGCGTTTGCCTCATTTTTCACGGCGTTGACGACGATAGGCTGTGTACGGTCGTTTGGTACTTGGAAAAACCCGAATGTCTGTACATTATATGGCTTACCATTTCTAGCCGAAACTTCATAGGCCAGCCATTGAACACATATGAAAAGTTCCTTAACAGTAATGATAATAATATAGAACATCGGATACTTAGTGTTTCAGTATGTCATATCACGCTGCAATATTCACTGACCGCTGAAGCAAGCAGTACTCGTTACAGCGCTGGCCGTGCTTGGAGGCCTCTTCAGGGCGTATTTCCTATGATTGAAAGTTTCGACCCTTACATTACAAATCACGGCACCCAAGCTAGGTATACTCCTGCTTAAAAATAATAGTATGGAAGATGATGTTATCAAAAGTGAAGATGATGAGGGACGACCGAAGAGAAAAAGAAGAGGGAGATAGGTTTTCGGGCAAAACCGCAAGCGGTGCCAAGGAATCCCCCGAAAAGATCCAGAAGTTTGCTCTTTTCGGTTTTGACCACACCACAATGATCGCTGTTCATACCCTCCCCATTTGACGGTCCTGGTTGTTATTGCTCAATCACACGAAGATCCAGGCTGCCGGTAATGTCAATGCGTCACACCGTGTACTTGCAATGTTGGAACATTACTCTTCGCCAAGCTCTAGCTCTTTTGAAAAACATTTTCTCAGATCTGAAACCTCAACAGAACGCATGGATACTCAGCAAGGCTTGAATCCCGTTACTTGTTCCCATCAGTCTATGTTAATGTCTTGACTAAGATACATTGATATAGGACGCGATAAGTAAGATACCTCGGTCGTCCTTTTGATTAATCATTTCTTCCCATATTAGGACCTTCTGTGTTCTTTCGCAAGGTTCAGTGAGGATTGACTCTCTGACGTGTATATTCGCGTGATTCTTTTCATGTCTTGTCTAAAGCCCATCAAGGCTTCGGTTTCATGTCCTTACTCTTCTTGTCCAGAACAGTCACTTCCTTTGTTACACAGGAGGTGGAGACATCCTTTTCTCCAAGTCCTTTTCCGGACTGCGAGACCGTACTGTCCTTGCAGAGCTTATGGCTCGCTCGAGTCTTTCCACTGAGACTTTCGGAAGAGAGGCTATTCGCTCAGAGAACCCTGCTTCGCAGCACGCAGTATGACTTGAGCGATATCCGGACCTGGAGAACGTTGACGACTGGCAGAGTCCATCGCAATGGCACCAAAGCAAAGAGTTTTGCGTTGGGCAGCTCGTGGCTTGTCCGCGTGACGCTTCCAGAACCTTGATGATGAGCTACAGTACTTAACGAAAGACGTGTGAAATCGACATCGAAAAGGCGGCTCTCCGATACGAACCCAGCACTCATGCCTGTCGCTTCCTGCCAATGATAAAGGCCAAAGTGACGTTTTGTATAGCCGTTGAACGTGCTCTGCATTTCTTCCCCTGCACCGCTCCGGGTGCATATCCGCGACCCAGGATCATTGAAGTCGTTTCATTTCTACTTCGTACAGCATCCGGTCAATGCTGCCGAATCTAAAGCACTTCGAAAAGACAGCAGATTACGGTGCCGACAACCGTTATCGCAGCAAACGCGCGTCGCGTCGGGCACCTCTCTCCCCCCCGATCCTCGCCATACTTTCAAACGTCCAAACCATCTTGACCAACTCTATCTAAAGGGACGCTTTTGTCTTGCGCAGTACGCAAGAAGAAAACAGGGTTCTGCCTGCGCAGCCCTGCGAACCGGCACGAACCTTGCTATCGATCACGCAAGGCGCCACCGTCGTCTTCTCACATAGCGGGGTTAGTTGGTGGGGGTGGTAAGGCTCCAAAGTGACATCATCAGGGTGCCCCTCCAAGGCATGGCACAGCAACGCCAACTGTTTGTTTCTGTCTATATATTGCCTTGTGTCTCGGATTATATTGTTCAATCATTTTGCAATCATTTTGCAATCCTACACAAGTCGCAAGAACAATATTCTGAAAATCTACAAACGAAATCTATCAACCGACCACCAAACCAGATACAATGGCAGATAAACTCGGCGGTATGCATACCTCCCTCAGTTTAGCATCCCAGCACTAATACTGCTCTGTAGGCGTAGTGGGCGGTCTTACCAATACAGCAGGAAATGCCGTTGGTGGTGAGTTTCTTCTGTCCTTTTCCTCCAACAGCAAAACATCAACTGACCCAACCCATCCAGGCGCCACTGACACAGCTGGCAACGCTGGTATGCCATTCCTTCCTTATGTTACTCTACTGCGACACCCCAACTAAATACCACATAGTCAGTGGAATCGGAGAAACCGCTGGCAACACCGCCAAGGGTGTGACGGATACCGCTGGCGACACAGCGAAGGGTGCTGGCGGCGCTGTCCAGGATACTACAGGCGGTGTCTCCAATACCGTGACCGATGCTACGGGCAACCAGCAGACTGCACAGAACCCTTTGGGTTTGTCTTAAAGTCGTTGAGGCTTGGGGCGAAATGGAGGTTTGGCTTGAGCTGGAGGCTTTCTGAGAAGATGTACCTTAATTGAATGTACTGATTCAACCTAATAAAGTTGGTCCTAATAATTGAGTGCTTGAAGGGTCATTCGTGCTACATATGATGTGTAGCCCCCACGATCAGACGCCCCCATCTTCGTACTGTTCTTGCAAGCGGGTCCTGCTTCCTGATGGGCACCGGGAACAAACATCAGATGCCAAACCGACGTGTCGCCTCATCTTCGCATGGAGCTTCACTTCCTCATGAGTGCTGAACCTCGTACTTTCCAATTCACATACTGTCCAAACGCATCCTAATTTCCTTTTCTTTGACGGCATGATATGAAGGAAGCCCAGTGACGAGTTGAGACGTCTACTCCTCTGGCGCATCACCTAACCTTAAGTTCGTACCACATCTTCCAATGCCTCCCTGAGCCGCCATAAACTCGTCATTTCTCGTCACTTTTGTGAGCCTGATCATAAGTAAACCTGGAAGGAACCACTGTGAGACAATGATCAAATGCTTATGTATCGTCAATATTTACACTTCTAAACACCGATACCCATGCTACCTATCTCCCATTCGACAGTCGGCGCAGCCCATTTGTACCTGGTATCAATTGCCCAAAAGCAATGCCGGCAACGCCCAGACAGATCCGACGCTATGCTTCAAAATGATTATGTTATATTTCTGCGAGATGCCGACTTCACAAAGACAGATGGAGCGAGTCTAGTCACTAAGACCCGAGAGTTCTCTAGGTGGCAAATCCACATTTCAATGGCCGGAATATCCCCTCAAGTAGACGTTTTTGCTGCAGGTGCCTTCATTGTGGAGCGAATTTCTGCGAATGGCCTTGTTGTTGTTATGGTAGGTGCTCTTGCAGGGGTAGCATCTTTTGATGTAGTCGTCGGAGATAGTGTGGTTGTTTCGAGACAGCCTCCAAACCACCCATACTTCACGCATGATGTGGTAGGCAAGTCGGATGTTGATGTGGACGAGCTTGTCGAGGTTGACGTTGAGGTTGTAGTCTCGTCAAGACATCCTGCAAATGTTAGCTCCAAGTGGTAAGCGAGCATGAAGATTCACATACCCCACCATCCGGGCGTCTTGCAAGTTGTAGTCCGTGTAGGAATTGCTGTGGTTGAGCTAGTACTGCTTGTAGTGCTTCTGGATGGCTCGCTGCCGTTACTCTGAAAGAATTTCCAATTGAAGCAATCTACACACTCCTCATCCGAGATACATGGGGGTACGTCGGGGTATGCTTCAATCACATCATGAATGACGCTGCGAATTTTGTGATATCCGGCTCCAACACGCCATTGTTTATCACCAACGGTATCGTAGCGAGAAACGCAGCCCGTGTGGCATTCGGTCTGCATTGAGTAACCCCCTAAAGTGCATGCGGAAGTTGCTGCATTGCAACTGCCCATGAATATAGGATCAGCAGTATGGCCAAAATGAACCGCACCAGTGTATTTTCTAGTCTGAGGAGCGCTCGCGTGAGCCGTGGGCGGTGAGGGAAGACCTAACCTTGCGGCAGCAAGTGCGTCTCCTGGGGCTTCGAAAGTAGTAACGGGTAGTCCAAAAGTCAAACCCAGTAAAGCACCTGTAGACCCTCCTAAAGAGTGACCGGCAAGCCAGATGTTCGAGTCCGGGTAGACCTCAGTAACATTCCCATACAGCTCGATCGACTTTGCGTAGTAACGATTCTCATTCCTCAATGCTTTAACTAGACATGTCTGGTTGCAGGTGAATGCTGATGTCATACAATCGCAAACTTGATGCCAAAGATATTGTCCACCTTGGCCGCAGCAACATCCGAAGAATAGATTGTCGTTGACTTTGTCATTGGTGGTCGTCTCAGCTCCATCAAAGACTGCAGGTGATGTTCCTTTCAAGGCTATAATGACGGTGGCGTTGTTCTTATCCGCGAAAACGTGACCTCGAAGACTATCGCCTTCCCAACCAAAGCTCTGCGAATGATTAAATCTGCCGGTCTCATCCTGCCACTCGCCAGTGCCAGGTTCTGCGGTATAAGCGTTCCAAGACATTTTAGCGAGGGTTACCACAGTTTCTTTGTCTGTAACATCCGGCCCAGATACATTATCTGCGGTCCATTCTGACGCATCAAGTATAGGAGAAGCTCCTGTAAGCCTCGCGGTATGGTAGAGAGATTGCATTCGCGAAACGCTACGATCCGAGAGCCTCTCAATAGTAGTCTGTGTCGACTTTGCACGTAGCGTTCCGAGTCGCGACCTTTCGCCTTGTCCTGAATCGGCCCAGATAACATCCCCCGGCCTTATATCCAGCCGGCGGTAAACCTCTGGGTGGTCTCGCTCGCTGTAATCATATATATGTCGTAATGTGAAGTCGTGCTCTTGATTCGTTGATAATATGGGCATCTGAGGTCCGGAGACTATGGGAGACGGGCTCCATATGAATGGGACCTGAATCAACCGGTTGGACCAGCCATCTGTCCATGATGCAGCTGTTGTTGCTGGAATCGTGAATGAGGCGGCTAGCCATAAGAACAGTTGCTTCGTGGTGATACGACTTCGTGAATGACACCTTTTCGAATTATATTTTCGGGATGCCATCCTAGACGATATATTGGAAGAGTGAAAGATGTCGTAAGACTCTTGCCACAGAGGCAGAAGCCCGTTGCGGAGATCGTTGTGATGGTGACGGCGACGATCACCAGGGCAGCTCGGCAGGCAACCGTAGCGGGGCCCCGGAAAATAGTATTTGCGATACCGGCATCATCCGGCTCCTTTAACTCGTGGGCTTCAGGCAGCTCGTTGCACGCTTGTTATTCATCTCTTCCTTCATTTCAAATCATTTAATGGCTCAGATAAGCTGTATCATATCGAATACAAGCATATTGCCCATCTTTCGAACTAATCGCCTTCTTGAGTCGATCATGATGTTGGCATTAAATAGGTATCACTGAATATATCTGAACCTCGATACTAAGTCGGCTCCTCGTTGAGAACCAGATACATCCTTCTGACTAAGTTTGACGGTAAATTCTTCGATATATCCAGACACGCGCTCAAAGAGCATCGCTAGAACAGACCGCCAATATGTCTAAATCATTCACTCGGCTCGACTCCCCTCACGCGAGCCCAATTTCTCGAAGCCGAGCTAGTACGCTCCAGAATGGTACCTTGCCAGGGAGTTTGAATACCGAGACCATCGCGTTGCCTTTGGAAGGCAACGCGAAAAGAGGGTTTCAGGAGAATGATATATTTGAAAAGGACAACCTTGTGAGTGGTGCGCAAGGATCGGTTCAAGATGGAAATGAATTGGATTCTCCACAAGGGATCCCTGATGGATTTGATGAGCTTCCGATAGAGCTCATTAGTCTGATAGACAGGTGAGGTCTGTTAGCTGCTGGCATATTATACGGTACTAACCTGTCATACTACAGATTCATCGAATCGTTAACTGCTAAAGTACATAATACACCACCATCAATTGAGAAACTTTCAGATATCTTTCAAAGCTTCTATGTGAAAGCTGAGTCGCATATCGCAACGCATATTAGTGCCTTATCAACTCGACAGTCTCGCGTGGCATCTCCAAATCCTTCAATATCGTCAAAAGCTTCGAGCATAACCAAAGACTCGAACAGGCTGCGAGCGTCCTCGAAAGATACTTTAGGTTCGCCTGTTGTTGCGGGTCCCGAGCAACAAATGCTTACACCTCAAGAGATATCGGAGCGGAGGAAGACACGCCGTATGCTAGATCGCAAAAGAATAGCATTGGAAGAGGCTGTTGAGAAGGTGGTTTGTGAAAAGGTGTACAGCAGAATCTGGCGCCATCGGAGCACGCTGGACGAGGTCAGGGACGAAAAGCTTCGGTCAAGGACAGCAGCCTTGGCTTTAGTCGGTATAAATCTGCAAGACCTTGGTATCAATTTTGATATCTCCCAGACGGAGGAGGGCAATGATGGAGTAGAAGACTGGATATTGAAGGCCAGGGAGGGTTTGTTAAGAATGAACGAAGCTAAGAACCCTCTGGGAAAATTGCAGCAGCTAGCTACTACTCACAAGTGTATTGTGGATCTACTCACCACTTTACACCAGTCATCCTCCTCTGCAGACGAAATCTTGCCGACTTTAATCTACACGCTGATCAGAACACCACCTGAAGGCATCAATGTCATCAGCAATCTCCATTTCATCCAAAGGTTCCGAGCTACTAGTAAAGTCGATGGTGAAGCAGCATACTGCTTAGTGAATTTGGAAGCGGCCATAACTTTCCTAGAAACTGTCGACCTTGCAAGCCTCCGGTCCGATGAACCTCTTGAAGGGCCAGCGAAATCGACCAGCAGGCCAACAACGCCACAGAAGGAAATCCGTCCAGATTGGTCTCCTGGCAGGCCCAAATCCGCTTCTGTATCTTCACTATCCGCACCGCCGCTTACTGCACATAGTCCTGTAGGATCTCAGCAGCCGACGTTCGATTATCCTCTGCAACCTGCAGAAAATACGAAAACACCTACACCGACTCCTCCTTCACATCATAGGAAATTGAGCAATCTGTTCCAGCCGCCTGCTGGTACCTTTGGGGCCGCTGGCGACGCAGTCCGATCAACTGCAGATCAAGGTATCAAAACAATCAGCAACGCACTCGACGGTAGTTTTAAACTGCTTTTCGGTCGACTGAAAGAACAGCAGGTGACTGGCGAGGGCGTCGAGGCGAATGGAACAATCATCGTCCCAAAGACTCTAGATGACGCTCGGAAGCTTGTAGAACCAAAAGCAGAAGAGGAGGAGGAAGTCAATACAATTCCGATCAGACCCCTTTTTGATCGTCCCGATGAAGAGACTGCAAGCAACTTCAAGCCCGAAGACAATTTGCTAACAGCCTTTACTGGCCGCAAGCAATCGCGCGATAGAAGCGTTGATAGCGTTCAAAGCTCCGGTAGCAGCAAAAGAAACAGCAACATCTTCGCCAAAGCAGTATCACCTAGTCCTTCCCAACCACCTGCACCAGGTGACGCTTCTCCATACGCTGGTAATGCTGCCGTTGAATCCATGCGGAGTCTAGGAAATGCAATCAACCCTTTGAAGGGTTTCGCAGGCATGAGCGGCCTACGAGGCTTTGGTCGGAGCTCATCCTCCGGACCTACTTCTGCGCCAACAGCTACTCCATCCCTTGAAAAGCCTAAGGAACTACCTCAAGAGTCCCCTAGTGGTAGTAATGGAGGCTCCGTTACTACGAAGATAGCACCACCCACCCAGCGATACCTGGATGTTGCAACGCCCGAGGAGTTGAAGATTGGAGAGGTGGCCGACTTATTGAATGACTATAAACGCCTTGCGGCTGCTTTGAAGAACATAGGGGCATTCTAATGTTTGCCCTACATTGTGTAGGGTGCTTGGAAGGATGAATTGTATATTGAATAGAATGTACGTGTATATGGGTTGGCGTTCGAAATTGAAGATAACCCCGCATGCAACGTCATGCGAAGAAAATCTTGGTCTATCGGGATGATACGCTCCAAGTATTGTTTTTTCGCATGGAGCCTTTTCTTTTACAATCTACCAGCATGGATATCAGACCCTTGCGAGGAAATGGTGCAACGGTCATGCATATAGACGTGAGTTCGGCGCAAGGAATTTTCGAAATTAGCAGATTTACTGAGGGGCAATCACGGTGGAAGAAAAGGCAGTATAGAATACCTACCCAAGGTTTGTCTGTCCTATGCAACGATTAAATTTGTACAAAGCCGGTAGTATACTGAACCTTGCAACTATCGTGAACGGTATTAACAATTAGATTTGGAAGAGGTGTGTTGTAAGAGAAAGCGGCATAAGTCATGCATAGAGAGCTCACAAGTTACTCTTAATATTAACCCTAGAAATGATTATTGTAGAGGTTTATCATCCATAATAATAGCTATCTTGTGCTTAATAAGTGTATAATAAAAGGAGTACTACTTAAACAGACCTTGATAAGTATTAAATCCAACTTTAATAATATATAATAAAAGGAGTATGCTGCTTGAATAGACCTTAATAAGTGTTAAACACAACTTAAATAATATATAATAAAAGGAACATGCTGCTTTAAAGGACGTTTATAAGTGTTGAACCTGACTTCAACAACCTTCCTATATGCATGACTTATGCCGCATTCTCTTATGAAGCGCTTATTCAAGCAATGAAAACGCGTTCTAATGAGCTATCAACCTCCTTGAAGCAATTGTTGGGCAGACCTCTTAGGTATCGAATTGGCGAATTCATACATACTCAATTGCGCATATAGATACTAGACATTCGTAGATACAATGAATTTGATTGCTGCAAGTTGCCAGTTGACACGATACGGGTATCATCTGCTCTGTGCTTCTCAGAGCATCATCAGCTGTCCACTCGCTACACACCACTAGTCTAATATGCCACCATCGACGAGAGCCCATCAAGCTCACGGTCAAAGTTCTTATGCTGCGAAATAGCAAAGGTGTATGCGTCGATGAAATCCTTAGCACCCTTAACCATGTTCAACGTCTCTCGGAAACTTTCAGGCTTGGCTTGCCCAGCAGTCACCACACCATACGAGTCAACAACTTCATGGCTGCCCTGAGAGGAGAACTGCATGCCTTCCACGTCGCAGGCAATCTTGACAAGTTTGACGGCCTCACCAGTGGCTCCAATGGCTTTCAAGTGACCGAAAGCCTCACGCACCCAGTGGACAACACGTCCCTGTTTGCAGAGCGTCTCAATGTGCGAGCCCCCTGGGATGAAGACGGAATCAAACATTGTGCTACGCATGCCTTCGAAATGATGATCTGGCTGAATGCCTTTTCCACTCTTGCTCTCGCCCTCTGCAATAACAGTCTGGCGCTTTGGGCCAATGACAAACGGAAAAGCTTTGGCAGCTTTGAGAGCTGCGTAGACGCCGTTGAATGCGACAGGATCGTAGCCATCTCCGATAAGAATAGCGACACGACGACTCGCAATGGTTGGCTTTGGCGCGTTGAATTCGGTCATACTAAGACCCGCGGCTTTCTTGCCATGATTAGGCCTGGCCTGCTTTTGAGGTGTCGGTGCCCCCGCCTTCTCTGCAACTGCCTGAGCAAGTTCAATGTCAATGTCGCAAAGTCGCTCGACTATGCGCTCGTAGACGATAGGATCATCACAATGATCAAGCTCGAAGCCTAAAGCTGCGATGATGTGCATTTTCTCTGGTGGGGTCTGAGAATTCCAAAAAAGTTGCGCCTGGTTGAAATGCTCTCTGAATTTCTTCGACTTAAGGCGCTGCTTTATGCCAGCTACCTTTTGTGGGAAGTCAACATATGCGCCTTCGGAAGGCTTGGCTGGTGGCACGGCTTCTTTACGATTTGGCCAGTAATTGATTGCACCTGCGGTAATCTTATGCCGGCCTTGGCCGTCACGGTTCTGGTTCATAACCGGGCAGACTGGACGGTTAATAGGAAGCTCTTGCCAGTTGATGCCAAGTCGAGAGAGTTGAGTGTCGAAGTAGGAGAAATTACGCCCTTGCAGGAGAGGATCGTCAGAGAACCCGATACCTGGTACGACATGAGCTGTACAGAAAGCAACCTGCTCGGTCTGAGTAAAATACTCGTCGACATTGCGGTTGAGCTCGAGTTCTCCGATGTATCTGACTGGTACAAGTTCCTCCGGCCAAACCTTAGTAGCGTCGAGGATATCAAACTCAAAATCGTCTTGCTGGGATTCTTTCAGGGTTTGAATACCAAACTTCCATGTAGGATAGACACCATTGCTGATGGCTTCATAAAGATCACTACGATGGAAATCCGGATTTTGCCCCGCCAATTTCAGGGCCTCGTCCCATACGAAAGAATGAACACCCAATGTAGGGGTAAAGTGGAATTTTACAAAATGCCTTTCCCCTTTCGCATTCTGCAGTGTATAAGTGTTCACACCAAATCCCTGCATCATCCTGTAAGAGCGAGGTATGCCGCGGTCAGACATAGCCCACAAAAACATATGTGTAGCTTCAGTATGAAGGTATTGGAAATCCCAAAAGTTGTTGTGGGCAGTCTGAGCTTGCGGAACCTCTGTATCAGGCTCAGGCTTTCCACTGTGAATAACATCTGGAAACTTCATGGCATCCTATAAAGACAATTAGCAGTGCTGATATTAATAAGAATTGCTCGGGCGTCGGATGTATATACTTGGATGAAGAACACGGGAATATCATTACCAACGATATCCCAATTACCCTCCTCAGTGTAAAACTTTACAGCGAAACCTCGAACATCACGAACAGTATCGGCACTACCTCGGCTCCCAAGGACTGTCGAAAAGCGGAGAAATACTGGTGTTGTGCGAGAGGTATCCGTGAGAACCCCAGCGTTTGTGACATCTGAGGCGCTCTGATACAGCTTGAATGTCCCGAATGCACCAGCACCACGGGCGTGTACAACACGTTCGGGAATGCGCTCATGATCAAATCGGTGGATCTACAAACAGGTTCATTATATGTCGGCGACTGGCGTGGGTATACCAACCTTTTCTCGCCCATGACCATCTTCTAACAAGGCGGGTCCGTATTGGTCCTCGGTGGAGACGCTGAGCCAATGATCGGTATTGCTCACTTTGGCACCGAAATCGGTGGTCAGCCTTGCATTCTGGGATGCATCATAGTTGACCGTGTGTTGAGAAAGCTGGGCAAGCTTCGGATTGTCACTTGCAGCTCCGTCCATGTTCACCACCTGTTGTAAGCCGCTGGCGAGGGTAGATGCCATTTCTGTTAGCATGAATTATTGTGCGTATAAGTTTACAAAACAAAGACAGGAGACTATCAACTAGAGCAATTGTAGCAGAACATGTGGAGGATGTGGGCAAAGAAGGGAAGCTATATTTGCCACTTGAAGAGCTTCCCAAAACTGCCGACAAAGTGTGATGCAATTCCTTACTATGACGTAGAACATGGCATTTCGGAAATTATTCCAGTCCACAAGCTTTACAGCTCAGTTGATCTCCCGCTACCATACCTACTTTGTAAGCCACTTGTAAGTTGGGGCCAAGTCTCAAGTCTTTCATAGCGACCTGCAGGTGTTGGAGCCGTCTCGTACCACCTGTCAGGGTATCTTTGCAATTGGTATGGGTCCTCCAGTACACTCAAGATATTTACTTCGGCCTGTGAGAACGATCCACCACCAGCAAAGGCTGAACGAAACCCAGGAAAAGCAATATGTTAAGTGGAGTTCAGAGTCTATCAGTGGCATATGCTTCTCCGGCACACGCCCCAATACGACATCTAAAACGCACAGCAAAGAGCAAGAATTGGTCGACTTTCATGGATATCAACCTAAAAGACCACTCATCTTGAACTTGGCCAACTTGCATTTGCATGATTCCATCACTCGAATAAAGCTGCAAAAATGGAGTTCCAGGGGTCGTGAACCAAAATTTTAGTAGTCCGCAGCGCGCGGAGTCCCCGAATGCCAAGATTTCAGCCATATAAAGTACCTGCATGATGCTGAGTGAGCACTTTAAAGATGTCAGTAACAGTACGACCCCACTATGGATTATATATCTCTTGCCTGGTCCGCCGTGGACTACAATATAGTTCTACATGCTACAGGCATTCAAGTGGCAAAGCTGATGCTATGTCTGATAAAGACTCGCCAACCCTAAAGCCCGAACTAAGCGAAGATCAAACGGTCCAAGAGCTTGGAGGGCATCGAATTATAGTTTCGAGAGCCCAGAACGTGGCACAAATCTTGGCCAAACTGGGACCGTTGCTCAATGGTCACGGTAATCCGCCGAAACAGCGTTGGAACCTTTGCCTCGATGGCAAGGGGATAAGGCGATCCTTCTATTTTAAGGGGTTCAAGAAGACATGGGTAGGCGGAGATATGATCAATCCAGCAGGACTGCGTTGTTGAAGCTGATATGTCGCAAAGAGCTTCATGCAGGCCGTTGCAGAAGAATGCAAATCGAAAAATCATCATCCAGAATGGTGGAATGTATGCATGGAGCCCAACCAAATGTTTTCGGACGTGTCTATGGTATCTGATCAAGCTGAGACAGGCATACAATCATACTTTTATCCAGTGGACCACTCATAGACCCGAGGGTCTAAGTATCAAGGACGTCGAAATGGCCAGTTGGTGCGATGAACAGGCGAAGCTGCATGAAGAAAGGTTCGACGTCGAGCCAGCGCCATTCAAGGCTTTCGACTTCATTCACGATTGAACGGCGTTGAATGAACAAGTTTTGCATTACAGCCACTGCATCAAAGTCTTCCCAGGTCCATAGAACTATCGGCCATTCACAACTGTTCAGGGGGCTCCAATTCGATGACGTTAATCAGCTTGCTAATACTGCTAGCATGGTATAATACAGAACCTACAAACAAGAAAGAGACTTCCCATGAGCCTTCTATGTACATCAGTCTAATCGCCAAAAAAGCCGCCCAACAGTGATTTCTTGTCTATTGATTGCGCACATTATCATTATTATAGGTTTTGTTATAGACTCCAGCAGCTGCAAAAGTTACTGGGCCTTCTTCCCTTCCTTTGCCAAGCGACGCTCCCTCCTCTTCTTTGCTGCTTCAGGTCCAGACTCCGTGTCCAACACGTAGTCCCACCACCTAAAGCTGCTCGAATAATTTCCAATGAACCTTTCGTGATGGACATCATGATGCTCGGCACCAGCCCAGAACGGTAAGAAGTGGTGCAAGCTCCACGGAAACTCATAGCCGCTGTGCGCATCGATGGCTTGAAATAGGCGGCACGTGATCCAGATATACATTGTCAAGATGTGAAGATCACCAGTGATAGCGCACCAGAGGATTGGAGCACCCACAGTACCCAGACCCAGGATCATGACTTCGATAGGCGAAGCGTACTCTGCGGCCAAACCAAACGGAGCGGAGTACTGATGGTGGATTTTATGGATATTCTTATAGAGTGGCCCCCAGTGCAATGCTCGGTGTGACCAGTAATGCCATGTATCCTCTAGTACGAAGAAGACAGCGATTTGATAAAAGATCGTGAGGAGCGAGGGAAACGGGACACCGGTCGCTAGACCGAAATATTGGGCCATTGGGTGGAAAAGCCTTAGAACGCATTAGCTATTTCGGGGCAATACTAAGCTTTTAATTCGTACATACCAGATCTGGGGTAATTCCACAGTGAAATGGGACAGCAGTACAAGCTTGGCGCAATTCCATTGTTCTCGCGCTGTTGGGATTTTTTGCTGCCGAAGCGTGAGCAATGTCTTTTCGTACAATTGAAACCATCGCACAGGCGTACATACATTTTGTATTTTGTATTTATTGAAGTATGGAATGTGGTCGATAATCATCCAGGGCAATGAGCGGCCAAAGTACACGATCTCATGCAGCATGAATGACATGATGCCTGTGGCAAGGACATCATTCTGCATGTAGGCATACCATGCTGCCCATAGACGCTCGAAAACATTCAAATGGACATTGTATTTTGAAACTTCGTCGAATTGTCCCCAGTAAGTGTCCGGAGGCGACGTGAATAGGGAGGACGTTGAATTCCTGTTGAGACATGTCACAAAGGCGGTCAATGTCCGAGTTATTGATGCGACTTACATGATAATGAATGACCAATTCAATGCCGTCTTCCTCGAAGTAGGATAGATATAAAAGAGAAGTTCAAGGGTGGAAGATAAGTTTTTTGTTCATGCAAAGCGGCAAACGGTACCATTGGTCGAAAATCGTTCCCATCGGTCGGCAGTAGCTCTGCCGCCGTGGAGTGATCCAAGATCGGTCTAGCCTCGCCACCGGCTGAATACCGGCAATTAAAATCCAGAGCTTGCTTCCACTAAGTAGATGTGAGCGATTCCCCAGCTTTCGTCATAAGGCAGATCCTGAGACTTGGGGTTCGCTGCCGCTGTCATTTGTAACCGTTGAGTCGGTGAAGCTTTCCAAGCTTGTATCATGTTCGATTGAAGGTTATGCATTGACGGCTGCAAGCCGCTCATGGTTCACAATGTCTTTGGTCATAGAGTAGGTCCTAACAATTACATACAGCGCGCCAATTCGTACTAAATGACTTTCCAGCCATGTCAGCCAAGTCGATGGTCAGCTGGACCGTTTACAGCTCGCCAAACAGCCCTCCATCCCTTCCTCGCCTGAGCTCCATTCGGCTTCGGATGACGCCCAAAATCACTCTTCTCCAGGCGAAGTCGGCCCTGATCTGACCCGAACTCTTAAATTACAGGCTGCTATCAAAACACTCTCAACAGCCTCTTCCTCCCGTGCCTTGCTCCCGTCCCAAGCAATTCTAACTACACTCGAAAAAGCAAAGGCTTTGGAACGCTCTGTCAGCAGTAGCGCGGAGCATGACGAGTATAGTGCACAAGAGCAGGAGCTCGAATGGCTTCTTGTCAGCAAGGCCGCGACCCAAACTTATGGGCTCATACTAAACGTGCTGTTGGAGCAGACGTTACCCTTGAGCAACGACATAGGATACTGGAATGAAATTCTAGGCTCGTACAGATACACAGGGCTATATACCATTCAAACGTCACCCTTGCGCCTCTGGAATTGGGCCAACGATATATACAGGGATGCTTGGCAAAGGCTGGGGTCCATTCAGACTGCTGGCGACCAGGAAGTGCAAGGACAATGGACGATATCTGATCGATGGAGACAATTCTATGGTCTAGTCAAAGATAGCGTGCGGGATCGCTCTCTGGCCGACATGCAGTCAAGGTTCTTATCGCCTTTGACTATGAGTAGAATGGAAGCGAGGTCAAAGCGGAAGCGCCTTAAAAACTTACGTGAACTGAGCGCTAGTGGTCTGGGGATATTGATGGATGAGGGGATGGTTTTCGATATCGACGACGAAAGTTCTGTAAGCTCTAGAGGCCGTTCCACCAGTCAAGACGAATGGCGGAGCGTTGTCGCAAAGAGTATATCTCTGATGGAGACAGTCCTTGCAAATATCACTGTGCTTGAACTCGGAGCTAGTGAATTTGAGGAGACGGTCTTCACAAATGTCGACGACGACTCTAGATCGATGCAGCATGATAGCGAGTACCAACCGGCGTCGCAAGCCACAAGACTGAGAGTCCGACTCCAGAATGTTCTACAAGTTCACGTACCTGCCCATATTTCAGCCTCCGCAGGCTTGATCCGCCAATACGGGAGGCCATCTCCTCTAGTCCGCTATTGGCTTCCCGGAACAGTTCTCTTCCTCTCTTCCAGTACATTGTTGCGTGTTATTGTTAGTCGAAAAGCTGAACTTATCACCTGGCTCCAAGAGTTCGGAGATACGACAATTGACTTCTGGAACAATTGGGTGCTCGAGCCTCTGAAGAAAGTGATCGGAACGATTCGGCACGATGAAGATAGCGAGATTGCGATCATGAGCAAAGAGAGTCTACAAGGTGACAGAGCTAGCTTAGAGCGTATGGTTGTAGACTTTGCCATCGATAACACGGATGTCTCCAGTAGCGCTCGCCTAACAGATGCAGAAGTTGCCGATGTTAGAGCCAAGGTCAGAGAAGGAGACTTGACTCCAGTTCTGAGAGCATACGAGAGGGATCTCCGGAGGCCTTTCATGGGTACTATCAAAGGAGATCTAATCCGTGCACTCCTCATCCAGATTCAAAAGACTAAGGTAGACGTCGAGGTTGCGGTTGGCGGTATCGATAACCTTCTCAAGAGCCAAGAGCTTGTCTTTGGGTATCTTCGCACTAGCCTACTACTGCTTGACCGTTGCTGATGATTAGATTAGATTCGTTGGACTGACACCCGGTATTCTGGTCTGTATAGTTGTTTCGCGCTGGCTTAGTAGTATCTTCGCTGTACGTAGAGGGCGTATACAAGGCGGAAAGCAGGGTAGCCTGATCCGAACACTGAGGTCAGCAAGAGCCCCTGGACTATTTGACAACGTGCTCACATGTGCAGGAACATCGATCGCATCTTAACTGGTTCGACCCCAACTAGCAATGGCATGCTGTCTTACAAGGACCATGGCATGCTCCTTTGTGAAGTACACGTTCTCCGGGAGAGAGCTCAACGCGTAATTCCAGGAGAGATTTACAACGAATTCCTAGAAGACGTCAATGATCTGATCGATCTTCGGACTGGAGTCGAACGCCAGATCCAGGTTGCTGAAAGGATTCGATGGGCGTATTTAAAATGGCTAAGGTGATATTTAAAAGCATAGCTTCAGGTCTGAGCGTCCGGCAGGCGTCTGCGGTGCATCGTCCAAGGTTAGTATCGAACATAATGTATGTTCATGCGTGCGGTAGTTGTTCGTACATACGACCTAACATGAGGTTGCCTGCTGATGTTGTAGGACACTAAGCCTTTGTACATATAGTAGTAGAGATTTCTCTATACATAACATCAATATGTTAAATGTACTTGGTGCCATAAATTGATCAGACTCTAAAAGTGTTCGTGAGCCCAGTATCTAAATGTGCCTGGAACGGCCTAACCTCCCACTCGGCGTTCGGTCATTAGCGCCTTACCTCACACATTCAACAAGAAGCCAGTCTTGCAAACCAACGACAGTACTGCCATAGCACAATCTTCCCTTACGAGGTTGACATACCAGCACTAGTGGCCACACAAGAGATTGTAGGTGCTATAGCCAACATTCGCTATTGGTTGGCGGTCTTAGGCGCAGTGAGCAGAAGCATTGAGCTTCTCCAACCAGCCAAGTTCCCTTGTGCTTCTCCTCCGACATCATTATGGCTGGGACTCGGAATTACGACTTCCTCGTGAGTCTTTGATGTCTCATATTCCTACTTAGAGCTCTACACAAGCGCCGTGAGTTGACAAATACACAGATAAAGCTGCTCCTCATCGGTGACTCTGGGGTCGGCAAGTCATGTTGTCTTCTACGTTTCAGCGAAGATTCCTTCACGCCATCTTTTATCACAACGATAGGCATTGATTTCAAGATCCGGACAATAGAATTAGATGGAAAGAGAGTGAAGCTACAGATATGGGATACTGCGGGGCAAGAGAGATTTAGGACAATTACGACGGCATATTACAGAGGAGCTATGGGCATTCTGCTGGTATATGATGTCACTGATGAACGGTCTTTCAACAGTTTGTGCTTCCACGGACCTTATTCAAGGAGCTTTAGAAAGCTGACACGGCCTAGACATCCGTACCTGGTTCTCAAATGTCGAACAACACGCAACTGAAGGCGTCAATAAAATCCTGATTGGAAACAAGTGTGACTGGGAAGAGAAACGAGCTGTATCAGTGGAACAAGGACAACAATTGGCCGATGAACTTGGCATTCCGTTCATGGAGGTGTCTGCAAAGAGCAACATCAATGTAGAGAAGGCTTTCTACAGTTTAGCCGCGGACATTAAGAAGAGGATCATCGACACATCTAAGACGGACCAGGGCCCGTCCCAAGGCGTCAATGTGTCAGATCAGAACAACAGCATAAGTTCTGCCATGGGTGGCAAATGCTGCTAAAGGAGAAATAGGGTGCGTGGGTTTTGAGCGTCTATTCAATCTGTTGCACGAGACGGTGTTGCAAGGCGCGAACGGAAAGGCTTGTTCTTGAGATGGTAGATATTCTATGAAACATCTTTGTATTACGTCTCAGATTCATACAAGTTCATGAATAGAGATATAATATCCTTAATTCCAGCGCCTTGTCTTTGAAAAGACTTCGAGATCTGATGTTGTGCTAGTCATTGAGTGGTCTCTTTCAATTGGAACAAGAAGAACTATACGAGTGCATCCTTGCATTTCTCGAGCTTGATGCATATCGGAACCATCGAAAGTAAATGATTGAGATGGGCTTTTATGAGACCATTCATTTTCGTGTTACAACGGAAACAGACCTCTGGAGAAAGTAGCTGCCTTCTATGCTCGAATAGCTGGGGCGATTTCTTGAACTGTGCACCATCCCCGGCTACCCAACGCTCCAGTACTAGGTCGATCGCAAAGACTTTCATGTTTGGAATGTCTCATTTTGGACCCAGCAATTTCTTCAATTGGCCCATATTACAGGCAACAGAAAATATGGATGAAACCACACATATCTACTAATCCCCTTTTACCTCCGATAACGGGCTCTGCTCCGACTCCTACTCCTGTCGCTGTAGCTAGAAAAGCTCGAATAGCTTGGACTTCTCCTTCTCCTCCCTCCTCTCGGGGGCGGTGGGCTATCTCTTCGTCGGTACCCATGATTACGTCGAGGCGGAGACCGACTTCTCGATCTCGAAGAGTAAGACCGTGATCGACTCCTTGATCGAGAATACGAGCGCGGTCGATACGTATCCAAGTCACGATCCCTAGGGCCCGGCCTGCCGCCATACCTTCTGGGCGGCGATCCTCTTCTGGGTGGAGGCGATCGATAGGGTGATCGATATCGACTACCAGGGGGTCCATAGGCTGGAGGCGGCGGTCCCGCTCTGTATCCTCCAGGAACAGGTCCCCGTGCTTCGAAGCGATCATACGGGGGAACCCCTCGGCGAGAAGGGGGTGAACGGGAGAATCTACGTCGAGGAAGGACGATTGAAACGTTGATGATTGCACCGTCTAATTGGGCCTCGTGCATGTGAGAAATGGCAGCTTCGGCGTTTGGCGTCTCTGCATACGTAATGAATGCGGTACCGCGATTAGTCATAACTATTCTTATGAGCTTGAGTTTCCTCCAGGGTACTCAGTGCTTACACTTAGGATTCATTGGTAGTTCCAGCGCCCGAATGGGGCCATATGTAGCGAAGATCTCTTGAAGATGAGCCTCGTTAACATTCTTGGTGAGCTTCTCAACTACGATCTATGTTGCGTTAGCCATGTGCTCAGCAGGATCTCAGTTCTCAACAACTCACCTTCGAGCTCTTCGTTATTGGTGAGCCGCGACTATGGCTTCTGGTGTAGCTTCGTTCTCTGTAGCGTCGTCCAGGTCGGTCTCCGCTTCGGCTCCGCGATAACGTTCTTGTGGGACTCTTGCTTCGACTCCTTCCAGCTCTTGTCCCGTTTCGCCTATCTGCACGACCAGACGGTGTGCGGCTTGGTGTCCTGGATCTTGAAGCAGAACGAGGTGAGATGGTACGACGCGGTGGTGACCTTGTTCTTGAAAGGGTCTGTGATTTGGCGAATGCGGAGGTATGCTGGCGTGACCGCGTACGGCCACGCTCGGGCGATGAAGAAGGCATTGTTTTAGAGCTAGGTCCGATTCACAACTTATGTTTCTATAGGACGAATAGAGTATGAGAATAAGGTTGCGTGAATCGCTTTCGGCTATGTAATAATTGTCCCGGAGCTGGCGTTCAACTCAGTTTCTAGAGATGCGAAGTATGCGTTGCCATTCAATTTAGGACATCAAATTATTAGCTCCTAGAAAGTAAGGTACGCTCGGTGTAGAAACAGCACCAAAAGTCTTAATTTGCGCTAACCGTTTCAAGCGGAGCCCTAACCCTGACCAGAGATAGGTACTGCAAATCTACACTAGGGGTCCCCGTTTAATTCTCCCCCAAGCGACTGGCTTAACCGTCTTATCACATCTACCTACTGGCGCCTTAGTGCAAGCTAGTGGATCAGGATGACACATAGTGAGTGTATACTCTGAGTTGACCAAGGTAATCGAGGAATCTATACAGGAGGCAAGAACCTATGCCATAACGCTTTATTCGGGCCATATTTGTCGTGTATTGGTCATCACGTACAGCTTTCTAGGAGAGGTAGGTGTTCTGGAGCATAGGACTGATCTGCTCAATGCTACTCCCAAAAATCTTCAATATGAATATGGAACGGTAGTAGCAGCTGCACGTCGCTGTAAAGACAAGGCGGGGCTACATCATGTCGGTCCCGTTGTGGCTCGATCGTGCTGTCTATAATCAGACATGGAATTTAGAAGTTGGTATTGAGTGGCATTGCCTCTGCAGGCTATCTTCGACTACCATTTCTTGATCGGTCTCCCTTCAGGGTCTTCGTACTCTGACTTGAGAGGTTCTCTTGCATGTTCTGGTACCTCGCATGCAGCACTTACTTACTGCAACTCCACCTTTCACCCTCAAACCCATACTATCGCACGCATGAATTTGTGCTATCACAGGCTCGATTAACCTCACTATCGGTGGTGTTATGACAGCAATGCGCTTTGAGGTTGTGTTGCGCTGTTGTGAATCTTCCAAACTAAAGAAAACCCCACCACGGCCAAACATGAACAGATGGCGGCTCAGTGCTGTCCTGAAAAGTCTTAAGCGTTCAGACACAATGCATAATGCCCTTGCTGCTTCATCCACAAACGTGCGCAACTCTCTGGGATAACGAGTTACTCCCTTTCCGTTTCTTACCAGATGTCTTGTTTTGGGCACGTCGTCCGATGTTGCGCATAGATATCAGGATCCAATTCATTATAAGAGTGTTAATGACGATATCGGTCAGCGTGGCACCAAGGGCGGCATTACAGTGTTGATGGTACTCGGCAAGAGGATACAAGCTATTGTTTGGTCAACTTGAGATGGCGACACCAAAGGCGAAAAGGAAATGAAAGTGGCTTTGGAAGTGAGAAATAAATGACCCTATTGCCAGCTAGGTTCTACTTTCTGTATTGTTATCCTTACGATATATAGCACACGCTCATCCAGGAAGTATTCTGATTGAGGCACGATTGAAACGTCTCCAGTGGACGTAGCGGCTTTTTGGGAAGCCTGGCCTGAAGTTCAACAACAGAGAGTGTCCCATCAGGAAACAACGCTTACAATCATAGATCAGACGACACACTGTGACCAATCTCATCCTCACTGGAGAGGCCACACGGGAACGGTATACTACCACTTCGAGTCTCTACCGTACACGAATTTCGAGATAAAGCCTTCAGCCAACGTAAGACCGAATACGCTCCAAGGTCTGAAGCTCTGGTGGTCCCTAGAAGGCGAAGGTTGTTGAAAGAAAGTCTCACACTACGGTAGAAACAGACAGATCTGTCACATCAACGGCAGTACTTGATCTTCTCTCGTCAACTTTAGCTAAAAAAGCTCTGGTTGACCTTGGACCTTCCCAAAATCTCACCCTGGGAAGTTCGTGCACAATTATCTTGAAGCTTCAGGAACACGGCAAATATGACGAAGCTTATCCTATAGTCTGACACTATGTATCATACAGAGCTCTCTAGGAGATCATTCTACCAAGAAGCTGAGTATCACAATGCAGAGCACACCAAGTACGTTCCAGCGCTGACTTCTTCCAACAATTTCGAAGTCTCACACCAGCTCACTTCGGTGATCCGATCAGTATAGACGAGAATAGAGTGACAAGAGAGACAATTCTTTGTTTGAGAAGCAATATTTCTTGAAGGGTCTGGAAGTTGAGTAGAAGAATTTCCCTCCATTTTCGCCTGATCTCTGGATGTAATACGACATATTCCCCTTTTATAATGCCATTGTATCGTCTGTCCGATTTGTGGATGGTCTCATCGATTTCTGCGGATGCATGGCTGAGAAAAACTTGAATATTACACGGGAAGTCTCATGTTGGCTTGAGCATAACGAAAGCGGTGGGCAAATCCTCCTCAACGATATCTGCGGCCCAAAATGGGGTAGAACCATTGTTCAGCATACTCTATGGCTCCTCTTCTCAATCCGCCTGCGTATGCCGTTCAATGTGACCGCTCAAGAATACGAGAGATGGTAAAACATCAGTAGGCCCTTGTCATCACCTTGAAAATCGAACCCCCAATGAAGGGTTGATGGCGTCCCCTCGAAGACGCACTATGGACTCATATCTCGCACGGAAGTCTTTACCGTGGAATGCTTGTTGTATCGTCCTCAACATGGAGATGTTCCTCCTAAAGGTTATAGAGAATAATGGCAGCTGGAAAGTCTGGCATCCAACCAGTGGCCGACTACTGAGATCAGCTTGAAAGCCGCTTGTGCCCGATTGCAGCTGTTAGGAAATCCATGAGGTCATGCTCGCGCTGAAGAAAGGGAAAACAAGGCTACAGACATATTCGAAATAGCATCATTCGTTATTCTATGCAAATGGGAAACAAGGATAGGTCTGATGTATGTCCACTACGGGTTTCTGTGGGGTGTAACGACAACATCGGTTGCCAGAATCCCGCAAAAATTGCCGTTGTAATTATGACATACTCCCATGATAGCCACCAAATGGTTTCTCTATGGTGCACCGACGGCTTAGAAAATTGACGTCACTCTCAACTCTTTGACCCGAGCAAGTCACTCACAGAGACTTGGATTCTGGAAGAGTCTTTGTCACTACTGGTGAATGACAAGCACTGTTCCGCAGCAGTCGCCAATGCTTTTGGAACCGCGTGAATTACTGATCTCAGAAGATACCCTGTGGTATCTTAATGTCTCCCTGCACCCCAAGCTTCATATCTTCTGATCATTTCTGGCGTGATCGATTTCTCGACTCTGGTCAGCGCAATTCTGAAGTGCTCCTCACTGACTTTTTGATGTTCTTTCGTGTCCATCTCCTCTCTGAGGGCTACATAACTTGCCTTCTGACAAATGTTATTGATCTCTGCTCCTGAAAACCCTTCCGTAGCTTCCGACAAAGCGACCACATCGACACCATCAGAGAGATACATATTACGCATTCGCATCGTAAGGATTTCCCGCCGGGCTGCAGTATCTGGTAAGCCCACGTAAAGGGTCGTGTCCAATCTGCCCGCACGTATCAATGCGAGATCTAATCTTTCCGGCTTATTGGTAGCTGCAAGTACAAAAACGTCTTTCAGTTCCTGAAAGCCATCAAGTTCGGTCAGTAATGTTGTCACAGTATGGACGCCTCCGTGTTGGCCATTGTCACCTGTAGCACCTATTGCATCGATCTCATCAAAGAATATGATGCTAGGACTAACAGCACGGGCTTTGCTGAATACATCACGAATAGCGCGTTCAGACTCTCCAACGTACATGCTCATGAGCTCAGGTCCACGGACTGTCAGAAAGTTGAGTCCCGATTCAGTTGCAGCAGCCTTAGCAGTCATTGTCTTTGAACAACCTGGGGGACCGTACAGCAGCAGTCCCTTCTTGGGCTTGAGACCGTGTCTCTCCATTGCTTCCGGGTACTTTCTATCATTAGCCACACTTCTAGGAAGTTATTGCGCATCTACGGTACCTTAATCGGCCATATGACAGCTTCTTCAAGCTCCTCCTTGACCCCGTGCTGCCCTCCAATGTCGCTCCATCTGACATTCGGTGTCTCCACAAAGACCTCTTGCATGGCTGTTGGCCGAACTCTGAGCAGTGCGCCTTCAAAATCTGCTTTCATATCATCGAGCAATACATCCGGCGGCACATTATATATACCCATGTGGTCCGAATCGGCTACTCGATCTCGGATCGCCCTAAATTTCACCGCCTGCCCCAGCAACTTTCTGAGATCGGCACCTACAAAACCATGAGTCCGCATCGCGATACCATCCAAGGTTGTTTGAATGCTATTCTTTGGTATGCCACTGAGAACCTTGAGTGTTTCTGCACGGGACGTTGAGTCTGGAATTGGTATCTCAACTTCCAATTCGAAGCGTCCAACGCCTCTGAGATCCTGGTAGATATCCGTCAAACTCCGACAGGCTCCGACGGCCAATGTACGGGTATTTTCAAGCCGTTCAAGCTGCCGAGACAGGATTTGGCCGATACAAAACCCTTTTCCAAAACTTGGTGATTCTTGTTTATTAGCAATTGATTCCAGGGTATCCATGATGATGATACTGGGCTGGTAGCGCAGGGCATCGGAGAAGATGCTTGTGATGACAGCCTCACTGTCCACAGCTCGCGATGTAATCGTTGCATGATCAATGTGAAACACTTTTTGCCAACCAGCTTCAGAAACCTTTCGTAGTAGTGTGCTTTTGCCCGTTCCTCGAGCACCATAGAGAAGAATACCGCCTTGATGGGGCTGAAAGAAAGCAGGCACATTGGATGTGCTGTCGTACGAAGGGCTATACATGGCTATTATATCATTCAACTGTTTTATTTGTCTGTCCAAGCCACCAACACCCTCGCTGGGAATCAATAGCTCACACTTCGGGTTGTCTCCAGGGTGGGCTGTGTTCATGGAATTTTCCACGAAATTAACCTTGCAGTCCTTATGCGCACGATAAAGCAAAGAATCAGTAGAAGAGTTGATTTCTTGAATTTTAAATGCTCTCTTCTCTCCCTTACACTCATAATTATCAAGCATCATACCGGGCGATAACACCCCTGCCTGTTCCACAGCATACTCTAGAAGCCATGACCAATGAAAACGTTCCCGTTCGTCCAAAGGCGAAAGAGATACATCGGATCCGTCTTCAAATATCTCACATAATCCAACGTCGTTTGCATCCTGGATTTGATGTTTATTTTGAGAAAGAAGGACCTTGCAGCCGAGCTCTAAGCCATACAATTTTTGGAGAGCCTTTGATGTCTGGACGATGTCTTCCTTGATCTTCTCGGTCGCAGGCCAAATAACGGCCGGCTTCACTAGCCCAGTGGGTGTCTCGATGTTGCAAACATCGCCCCTTTTAAGCTTGTGCAACACAAGGTTAGACGGCGAAAGGAAGATTCGGAATATGTCTCTGGGATCCGTTCGTGATGGCCAAGGTCGTACTTTATATCCTTCCGAAGATGCCATAAGATCAGAACACTTAAATGGAGAACAAACTCCAGCACTTTTTTTCGTACTCTAGTCAAATAGAGGTGGCTTACGAAAGGCCAGCTAAAGCTGAAATTTTATGTGGCTCCCGTATACTGCAGATGACTGTCCCTTCACCCATGGCACGGCCCATTTGATGTAAAGTCAACAGGGTCTTCGAGAAAGAACGAAGAACTACGTATGGTTACATAAACAACAGATCAACGACCATTATTTGGGGACACAGCGGGATACGGTGAGTGAAAATGTAAGTCTATATTTGCGCTAACGATATTAGCGTGCCGAGTATAGAGAATGATAAGATAAGTCTTGATTTACGCTGACTATCTTGGCGTGCTAAGATATCAGCCCCATCCGCTTTACCCCTAGAAGGGTCGCCTAATAGGGGGCTCCTCGACCTACAATTCGGGGGCGCAACGCCTAAAGCACCCTATAAGAAACTACAGTCTGGTCCCTACAGCGGCCCGAAGACACTGGCATACTCCGGGGGCTGTCATCTGGAGTTAGGGTTAGGGCTTTAACGTAAACGGTTAGCGCAAATCAAGACTTATCTTGTCATCCTCTGAATTCATTGATTGGCGCTATGCCATTAATGGAGAGCCCTAACCCTAGCACCATGTCCATCCCCTACACCCTTAGGATTAGGGGCTCTGAGCCCCAAAAGCCCCCAACCGTACAGCCCGTGGGGCTGGACCTAAAGCTGCTGAAGCGGGCCCTAAATGAGCCCCGAAGATCCCGTTGGAATGGTCCCCAGAATGGTCCCTGGGGGTCTAGTTCTAGGGCATCTTTGGGGGCAGTTTCGCCAGCTTTAGGTCCAGCCCTACAGGGCTGTACGGTTGGTAGGTGTGTACGGTTGGCCCTTCTAAAGGGCGTTGTTAGTCTCGGAGCCCACCATAGTCTATGTCCGAGCGGCAATTGTCTCGGTCCTCGTAGTAGGAATTGATCTTAGAGGGCTACCTACCAAACTACACCCGTTACGGGGCTACTTATAGCCCTTTCGCCTAAAGCACCCGCTAAAAAGCTATCTAAGATGCCGGCATGCTCCTGCCTCAACTTAGGTTTAGGGTTTTCACCAAAACGGTTAGCGCGAATTAGGACTTATAACTTCGCTTTCTACACGTGTTTTGTAGCAACCTGAACCCTGATCAGACCATACCTATTCCTGGCGTGTTGATGCTAGTTCCGAAGCCTCCTACTCATCCATACTCTCGGCTGACATGGTCACTGGTCGTCTTATGCCAGTTACGATATCTACATAGTGCTGGAGATCGTCCAAGCAGGACAAACCGAGTCCGACGTCAGAAACCGCCAAAAGTATCGTTATTCGAGGAGCTTTTTCCGGAAGAGACCCAGAACAAAGCGAGCCCTAGTCTCAACATAGAAGAGAAAAACCATGACGTTCCTCGTCTACCTTTGCCTGAAGTCGGCGAAGGTCTGGAAGAATATGATGACCAAGACCGCGGCAGAGTTTGGTCAGCACATATGACTAGTCAAGCTTCGGTCGAAGCTTTCCGTCAAAAGAAATTGGCTGTGCTTGTCCTTCAAATTGCAAGCAAGTCGCTCGTCGAAAGCGACTTTCGACGTGTTGCACCCAGAGGCAAACACATTGCGCGTTGGATGGGCCCAGGTGAATTGCTGAAAGGTATGTGAAAGGCCAACGGTCTGCAAACGTTTTTTCTGCTCACTTGGTTCACACAGTAATCCCGATGCGAGATCCCGAGACCTTGGAATGCGCGGGATTTTACTTTATGCTTTTTCGCAATCCTGCATACGCTCGGGCTTACCAGGGCCATGTGCTTCACCTACACCGTGTGGCTAAGGCATACACGCCAACATCAATCGACTCTCCTCTGCCACTAGAAAGCGGTACGGTCATTGCAGGGAAAGATGCTTACGCCATGCTCCAGGATTACGCCCTATGTCCTCCATCGCAAGATATACAACTCAAAATACTCTACCCACAAGGCGACCCCAGCACTAAGCGATTGCTTGACCAGGGGGGCTATCGCCAGCTAGTTGGGGACAATGACAAGAGAGGCAGATCTGTCCTGTTTGGGGTCGAAGGGCAAGAGCTGACTACATCTGTCATCAGGGACATAATGGCTGCAGATGATCGAGAAAGGGGATTGGCGTGGGATATGTCTATCGAAAAGGTTGACAACTCAGCAGCAAAAACACTTGATGGAGACCGTCATGGTCTCGAATACGACAGGACCCCGGAGTTGAGACCTCAGCGTTCCGCCGCTTTGAGGTTCATTCTATCCTTCGCAGATGAGAATCATGCGAGAAGCTTTATAAGGGCGTGGCATCGAAGACCCTTTCCAGGGGCACAAGGGGAGGGTCCTGGTCTAGTGCATGCAGAGCTGATGTGGTGAATATGACACAAACGTATCATACTCCGGCATTGTAGGGTAGTCTGATGACTCCTGGGTCACGTTGTTGAAGACGCTGCCAGTCGGACAAAATTGAAAATGTACTACGCGTGCCACGTATTCAACATTGCGCTTAATGTTTCAGGATATGTGTATGAAGTATGCTGGACAAAGCGTCTCGGCCAGTGTTACGCTTTCTACCATCAATTAACCAGGTATTTCGTATATCTAAATCGAGGGAAAGCATCGGTACGCTGAGAACCTATCCAACGCCCCGACGTGCATGAAATCGACGACACATTGTTCAATTTCGTTCTCCCTTTACTTACGTGTGTCACTGAGGTTTTCTAGACCCAATCTTGTGCCTTATCAAATGGGTTTTGCTAAGGTTCTACATTATGTGCGGATATCTAAACTCCCAGCGCTTGGAATATATGCCATGATAAGGTCTTCGCGGGCTAATGGCCCCGAAGATCCAACTTAGGGCTTTTACCTGCGGGCGTTTGGCACCGTGGTTTGGCATTCCAAATCCAATATTGTTGGGGCGGGGTACGGTTTAGATGGCCCCATAACACTACATGGCTGAGTCGTTACATTCGCCGTTTATCAACACCAAATACACCACATAAGATCCCGTAACATCTCCTAATGCCTTCCTCTTGCGAATTGGCTACCCTCGGTCTTTTTTTCGTAGTCCCTAGGCATTTAAACGTACCATACGGGAAATAGGTGGTTCTATAAGGGCTACTTAAGGGCTTGTTAACTGCCTATTAGGTTAAGCGGTACGTTAATGCTTAAAGAAGGATCATAGGGGCTTAACTATCTATTAATAGGGGTTAATTATCTATTAATAAAGCCTTAACAGCCGCTTAATAGACATGGCTGTTTAATAGCTATTAAAGAAAAATAGGGATAAAGGGCTACTAACTAAGTAATATTTAATTAGTAGAGCAAAGCAAGCAAGGTTATAATAAAATATATTAATAAGTAATTATATATATTACTTAGTTATATAAAAGAATAAGAAAACTACTAATTATATAGTAGTAGCTAAGGTCTTTTCTTTAATTTATTTTACTAAGGGTAAATAGAAATGCTAAGTTCTAATAGAAATACTAAAATAAAGGCTTTCCTAGATAGGAATACTATTATTAAATAAAGAATATAATTTACTAAATATAAAAATTAATATTACTATATTTAGATAGCTAAGCTAATAGTAATAAAGGCTAGAATATAATCTAGATTTATACTACTAATAATATTTAGAAATCTGGAGAAAAATTAAGTAATTAATTACTAAAAAAGGGCTAAATAAAGGTTATAGGAAATTATATATATATATATTAATTATATAATATATAGTACTTATATATAGCGCTTATATTTAGTAGATTTAAATCTAGGGCCTATACTACTTAATAAGTCTTAGCTATTAGTAGGAACTAAAGTCTAATAAAGTTAATATTATTAAAATAAAATAAAATAATCCTTGATTAATTAGTTATAGAAGGAAGAGTAGAGTATATATAATTAATATTTAAACACTAAGGCTTTACTTAGTTAAATTTATTAACTAAGCTTTATTTTATTATTAAATTCTAATACTCCTACTTAATTTATATGCTCTATAAGCTCTATCTATCCTATATATAAGATATAGTCTATATAAGGCCTATAAAGTATATAAGGCCCTTAATATATAAGTTATAGCTTATCTTAGGCTTAATTACTATCCTAAAATACTAAAATAACTATATTTAACTATCTAAAATTAAAAAATAAAAATAATTATATTAAATACTTAAATTCTATTTTTTAATATTTTATTATTATTCAAATTTTATTTTAGATATTTAACTCGTACACACTATTTTTATACTAAATAATAGTTAGATATCTTATAAAGGTGGCTTATTATGTATATAATATCTAATTATTATTATTATTACTATTTAAGGCCTAAATAATAGCGCCTAATTATTATTATTATGATTATTATTATATAAGGGCCTAAATAATAATACTTAAAAGTATTATATAAGGTATTAAAGAGGCCTGAATAATAATACTTAAATAGCTTTAATAGAGGCCTTATTTCTAACTACCTTCTCTAAGGCTCTACTCCTATATATTATATATTATATGTTAAATATTATAGGCTATAAGTAAGTTAGCTCTTTAGTAGTATATACTTAAGATTTAAAGTATTCTAAGATTTAAAGTATTCTAAAATTTAATAAATTTCTCTCTTATTAAAGGTTTTATTAGCCTATTAATTATCTAGTATTTAATTAGTATATATTAAAGATTAATTATATCTTTAATAACCTTTTTATAGATTAAGTAGTAGTATATAATAATATACTTACTATAAATATAAAACTCTAAGTTCTTTATAAGGATAATAATATTTTAATTATTATTAAAAATAATAATAGCTTTAGTAGCTAATTCCTTATCTTAAAGCTTAAGCTTATATAAAAAAGTTTTAAATTAAATAGCTTCTATAGCTACTTATATCTACTTAATATACTTAGCTTTATATATTGATAAGGTAATAATTAGTTATTATTTAAATTATTAATTAATAATATTACTCTTAATATAAAAGAAAAAATTAATAATTAATTATTATATATTATAATTACTTACTTAATTAGAGTTAATATTATTTATAAGGTCTTTAATAGTATCTTAAAATATAAATTAATAATTAAGTATATTTTATAAATATTAAAGAATTTACTTAATAATACCTTAATAAGATTAAGTAGAATTATGATATTATGCTAGATATTTAGTATAGTATATATAAAGGAATTAATAGTTTATTAATAATATTACTTATTATAAGTATTAGCTTAATAGCCTTTTAAAGCCTTTAATAGCTTAAAGCTAGCTTTTATTAAAATATTAACTAACTTATACTTTTATTATTTAAAATCTTAAATAATCTTTTTAAAATATATTTATTAGCTAAGATACAGAACTTATTATTAATAGTTTTAAGTAATTAATATACTTAACTAATAATAATATAGCCCTAGATTAATTATATAAAAATTAAAATTAAGAGCCTTTTAAATTCTATAAATGTCTTATTTATTAAGACTTATAATTAGTAAATTATTATTGTTGGAATTTAGTTCCCGCCGATAGCTAAGCCCTATTGGGTGGTACAGGCCCTGGATCCGGATGTGCCGAGCATAAGCGCTATGCATAAGCGCTATGCATTGCATAAACGACATGTATATGCGCAATTTCCTTTTACCCTTATTCGGCCCCTTTTTTGGTAATTAATTACCTAATTTTTTCCTTGGATTTCTAAGCATTATTGGTGGCGCAAATCGAGACCGCGTTCTAGCCCCTACCACTATTAGCTTGGCTATCCAAACAAGGCAATATTAATTTCGGCAATCCTAATACGGCATATTAATTTCGGCATTCAGTAAATTACATTCCTTATTCGGCAAAGGCATTCCTATTTAGGCAAGCCTTCATTTCGGCATTTCTATCAGACCTCGGCATCTCGGCAAGATGGATTGGGGAAAAGGGCTTGGCTACTTCTATATAATCAGCGGTTTTCTCCTTCTTCTATATAGCTAAGCAATATAAGCAATTGCTTACTAATATATTCTATTATAACCTTGCCTGCTTCGCTCTACCAATCAGATATCGCTTAGTCAGCAGCCTTCTATCCCTATTTTCAACAATTATATTTAACAATAAAATAAATATACTTAAGTTAGTATCTAAGGTATTAAAGCTTATAATTTTAATAAAGTTAATAAAGATATTATACTATACTTAAGATAATTACTTAAGTTTATATAAGATTTCATTAAAATAATAGACCTTATCTTTATTATTTTTATTATAGCCTTTAAGTTATTTAATATAAATTTCCTTCTTAATTTATTTATAAAAAAAGCTATTTTAATATTTATCTATTTAATATCCTAATCTATAATAGCTATAATAGTAAGAATAGCCTTATAGCTTATAAATTTAATTATCAAGATAAAAGTTTTATTATAGTTAAGATCTTTATATTATTTAAATTATAAATAATCTAGTATACTTTATAGTAAATAACCTCCCTATTAATATCTTATTCTAATATATAAATCTATTTACCTCTAAGGACTATTCTCTTCTAAGATAATATTATTAGAGATTATATCTTATTATTTATTAATAACTTATATTTATTATTTATTATTAGCTTTTATTATATCTATTATATACTTCTTAATATAGCCTTATTATAAGTCTTTAATTTAAATAGTTTAGCTATATTTATATATAAAAGTATTATAATTAGAGAGTAGTTATAACTTAATAAATTAGGATTAAATATATTATTATCTTTTTTTAAAATTTTAAAGGCTAAATAGTTATTTAAGACTTACTTAAATTAAATAATATAAGTATTATAAAATAAGAAAAATTATTTAAATAATATATTTACTTATTAGTTAGATAAATCTTAGTATAAATTAAGTTAATATTATTATAAAAGACCTTCTACTTCTATATATTCTTCTCTCCTAAAGTAGATATTTATAAGTAATAAATAAAGACTTTACTAATAAAAGTAATTATAATAGAATTAATAATAATAATAATATAATAATAATAATATTTAGTAGAATAATATTACTAATAAAAATAAGCTTCTATTTCTTAATATAAATATTAAATACTTAAAGAATCCTTTTAATTTAGAGGTAATATAGCTAACAGATATTTTTATTATTTTTATAATTAATAAGTAAGTACTACTTACTTTTATTAACTAATTTCTTTTATAAGTAATTTCTAGCCTAAGTAAAGGATCCTAAAATTTAAAAATAATTAAGAGATAAAGTATAATTTATTTAAGTTTTATAAAATAATTTATTATTTATCTTAATAATAGAACTATATACTATAATATAATTAACTACCCTTAAGACTTTAAATTATAGATTTTTATTAAGACCTAAGCTTAATAATATAAAATATATTTTAGATATTAATATTAGGCTTAAATATTTTAATTTATTATTTTATTAAAGGTTCCTAAGTACTATTAGCTTATAGAAAATACTATTATTAATAAGGAATTATTAGAACTTATATCTTATAGATTTACCTTTATTATTAGTCTAGAAATATTAAATATAGTAATTATCTTATTTATAATAGCTTTAAAGTATTAAAAAGAAGAAAAAACTATATTTTTATTCTTAATATAAAAGACTTTAGAAAAATAAGTATAATTATACTTACAAGTAATAAAATAATAACTTTTATTAAAGCTTATTAATTTAATAAGACTATAAATAATACTATAAATTAGCTCTATTAGATATTAGCTAGATATAATAATATCTTAATGTAAGGCTAACTTTTAGTAGCCTTATATATAATATTTATAAATTAATTCTTTTTTAATCTTTTTAAAAAAAATAACTTTAATAGTTATTTAAGATAGCTAGATAATATTTTATTAATTAAAATACTTTATTTAAGTATATTAAAGCTATTAAATAAAGTTATCTAAAATACTATATATATCTAATCTTAAAAATATTATCTTTAACTTAAAAATAAAGATTCTATAGTATATTAAAAAAACTATAAATTAAAATACAACTATTTATTTTAAAGTTAAGCTTAATACTACTATCTAATAATTAAAAGACTAATAAAAGGTTAGCTCCTATATTCAATATAAATATAATATTTTAAAGCTACATATTTTTATTAAGAAGTAAGATTTAAATAATTTTTATATTTATTAACTAAATTAATTTCTTACTTATTCTAATAATAAGTTTATATATTATAGGTATTAGTTATAAATTAAGAAAGATATTTTGGTTATTAAAAATATCTTAGCTATAAATTAAGTTAATAATAATTAAGCTAGCTAAATTATTATATATTAATAAGATAAGAGTAAAGATAAGTATATTATTATAATAATAAAATAAGTTATTAGCTACTAAATTAGTAAAGACTAGCTTATTATTTAATTAAGATATTATTATTAAGGGATTAATTATTAAATACTTCTTATATTCCTTCTAAGAGTTATAACTTATTCTACTTATTATATCTTAAGAGGGATACTATATTTTCCTTTAAGCCCTAATTTAATAAGTATATTAATATTAAGAATCTAATAAAGATAGCTAATAATTGAATACCTTTCTTAAATAATTAAAACTATATCTAGAACATCCTAAAAACCCTTTTTAAAAATAAAATAAAATAAAAAAACTAAAATAATAAATATTAAGCCTCTATTAAAGGAGATTAATATATAAGTATACTACTAAGTTTAAAAGTATAAATACTAGGATTAGATAGAATAGAGTAGCTTAGATAGCTATATATTAAAAAGGCCTTGATAAAGAGATAAAGAATAAGTTAATATAAATAAAGAATCTATTAAATCTTATAGCCTTTATTATTAAGATCCTTACTATAAATAACTAACTATATAAATAATACTAAGAATAAAAGAGTTCCTAACTAAGTTATAAAAAGAAAAAAAAAGGAAACTATTTTAGCTATAACCCTAAAACCTTTAAAGAAAGATAAGAAAGATAAGAGGAAAAAAAGAAAAAGAACTTCTCTTAAGTAAAATATTATAGTTATAGAAAAAAGGGCTACTATAAAAATAAGTACTTAAGCAAAGAATATATACTTAATTATTATAAAGAAAAGAGTCTAACTATAATAAATAGAAAGACATCTTAAAATCTAGTAAGATAAGATATACTAATTATTCTTAAATAATATATTATAATAACTAATACTAATAATATCTCTTAGAGAAGTAAAGGGCTAGATAATTTCTAAAAAAATTATTAAGTTATTAAATAGTATTATGAAATAAAAAAATTCTAAAATTACTAAATCCTAAGTAAATTAAGGCCTCTAATTAAAAGGAATTACTAAAAAAAGTAAAAAAGATATTTTACTTTTTAATTAAAGTTTAGAAAACTCTCTTATTAATCTTTATAATTCATATATAGTAAATATAGAAGTATAAGAAAAGCCAAGAAAGATATATAAAAAATATCTTTAATATATAGAAAAGAGAGTTATTAATTTAATAAATTAATTAATAAGAGCTAAGAAATTTACTTAATAAATTTTAATAAAATATCTAATAAATACCTTTATTATAGTATTAAACCTTTATAAGCTAGCTATATTTATAAAGAGTATAAAAAGAATAACCCTTCTTTATTATTTTAAAGATTTATTTTAGATAGTTACTAAAAAAAATAGTAGTTAAAGACTTAGAAAAAACTATTAATTTTAAAAGAACTTATGAAAAAATTTTAAGGAAACTTTATAAAGGGAACTATATAATATTAAAAAATAAATATATATTAAAACTCTTAAGAAATTAAGATTCTTAAAGAATAAAGAGTTACTTTTATCTAATAGATACTTAATCCTATAAGAAATAAGGAATAGGATATTAATTTTAGTAAATAAATTTATAAACCTACTACTATATATAACAAAGATTCTCTTTTCTAAGTATTCAAATAACTCTTTAAAGCTAGAGCTATTAAAGCTATCTAAATTAAAAAACTAGAAGGTCCTTTAGTAATTAGGCTGATTAATTAATAGAATTTATTTAAAAACTAAATATATTATATCTACTATAACTTAAAGTGATATTAGATTTTATTTTTAGATAAAAATAAATAGGATCCTAGTTAGAATCTTAATCATAATAAATTAAACAAAGACTTAATTAAACTTAAGTTTATAAGAAAATATAGGATATTTATAAAGAAAAAATTTAAGCCATATAAATTATATAACTTTAATAATACTTTAATAAAGAAAGTTAATAGTTACACTAAGCTATTAAACCTAAAAATAAAATAAAAATATATAAGGTATTCCTTTAACTTAATAAAGAATATAATTATTAATATAATCCTTAAAACCCTATAATTCATAAGAAACTATAGCTTAATAATAAATCAAGGTTCTTAAACTATAAATTTTATAGATAGTATACTAAATAAAATCTATTTTATCTAAAAATATATATCTATCTATATAATTATATAAACTATAGATAAGATAAAAGATAAATTTTAAGAAAAGAGCCTTAATAAAGCCCTTCCTAAGTATTAATTATAGGACTATAAGATTAAGTTAATCCTTAAAAAGATATTTATAAAGAAGCTAATATATCTACTGTTAAAAGAAAAGATAGTTACCCTTATAGAATATATTAAAGAGAATAAAGCTAAGAGATTTATTTAAAAATCCTAGTTATTTATAAGATATCTTATCTTATTTATATTAAAGATAAATAAAGGATTAAGATTATATATAAATTACTAAGTACTTAATAAAATTATAATTAAAAATAGCTATCCTTTATTCTTAATTAGGGAGCTTTAGAATAAGCTTTAAGAAAAAAAAGTAGTTTACTAAGTTTTATATTCTTAGTATATTTAGGTAGATTTAAATAAAAAAAGAAAATAAATAGAAGACTACTTTTCATATAAGGTAAGATTTTTATAAGTATTTTATTATACTTTTTAAATTAACTAATACTCTAACTATATTTTAAGTATTTATTAATAATATATTAGAAGAATACCTAAATAAGTTTATCTTAATATATATTAATAATATCCTTATATATTTAGATACCTTTAAGGAATATATTTAATAAGTATAAAAAATACTCTAAAACTTAAGTAAATAGATTTATACCTAAAGATATTATAATATAGCTTTTACTAAAAGTAAGTAAAGTTCTTAAGCTTTATTATTTTAGATAAAAGGATTAAGATAAATCTTAATAAAAAAATAAGTATTACTTAGCTCTTAAGATATAGAGGATTAAGAGCTTTTATTAATTTTTCTTCTTCTTACCTTATTATTATTTTTTAACTATACTAAATTAACTAAGGTAAAATTTAGATTATTCTTTTATAGGTAGTTCTTCTTCTAATACTATTTTCCTCTATATATAAAGTAGGTATTAGCCTTATTATTTAACTTATTTATAGTATTTATAGTAGATTTAGATTTCTAGTAGTCCTTATCTTTATTTTTATTTTTATTCTTTTTAAAGTATTTTAATAATAGCTCTTTATTATTATTATTAAAGTATTTTAAGATATGCTCCTCTAAGGATTTATTTTTATAATTAAGCTTAATAGATCTCTACTAAAATTATTTAAGGGTCCTCTCTTATATAATTATAAGAGCTAAGATATTTTTCTATATAGTTAGTATATTACTAGTACTTAGGATCTTATTTTTTATATCTAAGTATAGTTTACTAAGGAATATATTTATTCTAAAGACCTTTAGTAAAGGCTTTAAGTAGGTTTTTAACTTTTCTAGATAAGCTTTAAAGATAGATATTTTTTATTTTTTATTTTACTCTATACTATTCTAGCGCTTATATATAAAAAGTGTATAGTTTATTAGGTTTACTACTAAATCTAATAGAAAATTATAGAAATATTTAAAGGTATATCTATTAATATTTTTTAATTTAAATTAACTTTATTACTATAATAGTATATTGCTTTTAAGTAATTATATATAGTAAAGGATCTTATTTCTATTAGTAGTAAAATACTTATAACTTAAAAGGAACTTAATTTTAGTATTAGTAAATTAGTAAATATATTCCCCTTCTAATACTCTATAATATAGATATATTTTTTTAGGGCGAATTATTTTTAGTATTAGTATAAATATATTATTAAAGCTACTAAATAAAGTTTTCTTTATTAAAAGTTTATTTAGTTTGTTTATATAGCCCTTACTTAGCCTACTATTAGAATTTTATAATATTTTTTTAATAGTCTACTTAGTTATAGTAGCTTAAAGCTCCCTTACTTATAACTTTAATTATTAAATCCTTTATTATTATATATTTATATTAATAGTTAATTTTAATAAGTTTACTTATAATCTACTTATAGGCTTTTATATATTTTTATAAGTAGAATTTTATATAGATATTATCTTACTTTACTCTAAATCTTTAATCTTAAAGGTTAAAGTAATTAGAACTATAATATAAGCTTATTATACTTTACTAGTACTATATAATAGGATTACTAAAAATTACTTAAAGATATAAAATAGTAGTAGTAGGTATTAGTTTATATTAAAAAAAGTATATTTTTTATTTCTTCTACTATATTTAATACTTAGCTTAGTAGTATATTAATAAATAATAAATACTTACTAATATTAATATCTTCTATTATAAAGTATTTTTCCTAAGGTAACTCAAATATTAATAAGAGAATTTTAGAGATAATAGAGAAGCTTACTTATTAAGTCCTATAATATCTACCTTTCTTTATATCTTTTAATATTCCTTAATTAACTATTAGCTATACTTCTTTTTATCATTTATAATAGCCTCTTTAATATTAAGTAAGTCTTTAATATAGTATTATAAGTTCTAGTATTAGCTCTAATTTTTCTACTTAATTAAAAATTCTATAATTAATTATCTTCCCTTTAGCTTTTACTCTCTTTTATTAAAAAGTTATTTAATCTTATAATAATCTATAA